>JANIJH010000223.1:63905328-63925130 GCA_024520975.1 Erythroxylum areolatum | reverse complement strand
TGAATGATATGGAAATATACACAATAACAAGAGCTACGAAGACATAAATAAACACAAACCTGGATGAAGATGAGGCAAAGAGAGGATGAAGATGCAGCGCAGAGAGGATGAAGATGCGGCGCAGAGAGGATGAAGATGCGGCGCAGAGAGAAAACAGTGCAGAAAAAAAGAACAGGTTTTTGTAAACGTGTTGTGAAATATCACGGAAACGTGATTTTTCCGTTTTCGTAAAAGAGTTGTAATTTTTTATTTTTAAAAACAGTGTAATAAAACAATATCAACCAAACGTGATTTATGTGAAAGTTTTAATTTTTATACAAACCGCAACAAGAAACGAGAAAAAAAAAACGAAAACAAACAGGGCCTTAGTTAATCTTGATCCAGTTCAAGAGACAGAGACATCTGGTGATGTCGAGTCTACAAATGATATTGAGGTGGAGGATAATCTTCCAGGAAATGATGATGTTTATGAGGATGTTACGGAAGAGTTAGATGCTCCTGTCGTTGAACCTGATGTTCCACTTAGGAGATCAAATAGACAACGAGTTCCTTCTACTCATTATTCATCTCACAAGTATGTGCTTCTTACTAACGGAGGAGAGCCAGAGTCTTTTGAAGAAGCTATGGAGAGTGAGAAGAAAAATGAATGGAAAACATCCACAGATGATTAATGGAAGTCTTTACTGGATGATCATACCTTTGACTTAGTCAAATTACCTAAGGATAAAAGAGCTTTACATACTTAAGGGTAAAACAGCTTTACAGAATCGTTGGGTTTTTAGGGAGAAAATCAAAGATTCTAAGCCACGATATAAAGCTAGATTGGTTGTTAAAGGATTTCGCCAGAAGAAGGGGATTGATTTTGATGAGATATTCTCACCAGTTGTGAAGATGTCTTCTATTATAGTTGTTTTGGGTTTAGTTGCTAGTCTTAATTTGGAAGTTGAGCAGATGGATGTCAAAACTGCTTTTCTTCATGGTGATCTCAAGGAAGAGATTTATATGAAGCAACCAGAGGGCTAAATGGTGAAGGGCAAAGAGGACTATGTGTACAGATTGAAGAAGAGCTTATACAATTTGAAGCAAGCTCCAAGACAGTAATATAAGAAGTTTGATTCTGTTATGATTCAACAGGGATTCAAGATGACTACTTCAGATCACTATGTGTTTGTGTAGAAGTTCACAGATAATGACTTCATTTTTTTGTTGCTCTATGTTGATAACATGTTGATTGTCGATCAAAATTCCTCCAAGATCAACAAATTGAAGATTGAGCTCAGTAAGTCTTTTGTGATGAAAGACTTAGAACCAGTAAAGACCCTTCTTGGTATGCAAATTATTCGTGATAGACCCTTCTTGGTATGCAAATTATTCGTGATAGAAGTGCTAAGAAATTGTAGTTATTACAAAAGAAGTATGTCGAGAAGGTACTTAAACATTTTTAGATGGATAAGGCAAAAGCTGTAAGTACTCCTCTAGCATTACATTTCAAATTGAGTAGTAGTCAGTCTCCTTCCAGTGACAAAGAGAAGGAAGATATGCAACGTATTCCTTATGCATCGACAATAGGAAGTTTGATGTATACAATGATTTGCATGAGGCCTGATATAGCTCATGCTATTAGTGTTGTTAGTCATTTTCAATCCAATCCGGGTAGAGAGCATTGGAATGTAATGAAGTGGATATTGAGGTATCTCCGAGGAACTTTTAGTTTGAAGCTGTATTTTGGGACTGAAAAACCAGAACTCCCTAGTTATACAGATTCAGAAATAGCTGGAGATGATGACTCGAGAAAATCTACTTCAAGTTATATAATCATTTTTGCAGGGGGAGCTGTGACATCACAATCTAAATTGCAAAAGTGTGTTGCTCTGTCTACTCCTGAAGCTGAGTTCATTGCTGTAACTGAAGCTTGTAAAGAGTTGTTTTGGATGAAAAAGTTTGTCCGAGAACTTGGTTTTACACAGGAGAGGTATGTCTTATTTTGTGATAGTATGAATGCTATCCATTTGAGCAAGAACTCAGCGTTCCATGGTAGATCAAAACATATTGATGTGCGATATTATTGGATTCGTGATATCTTCGAGTCTAATCTGTTGGTGTTAGAGAAGATTCACACGGATGATAATGGTGCAGACATGTTGACGAAGATTCTACCAAGGGGAAAGTTTGAAGTTTGTCGATCGATTGTTGGGTTGGCAATTAGCTCCATTTGATTTAGAGGGGGACTTTGTTATGGGTCCTCATAAAATGGAGTCCAATCATTAGGCCCAAATATTAAGCCCAATTATACAGCCCAATGGGCTTAGTTGAAAAGAATTCCACATCGATTAATTTGGTTTTTGGTGGCATAAATCATGTATATAAATACATGCCTCCACCCACACATTACAACACACACCATACTATAAACACAATAACAACCTTGGACTATTGCAATTTTGTCCTTATTTGACCTATTTGCAATTTGGTCCTCTTAGTTTGATTTATTTGCAATTTAGTCCTTCATTTTAGACCAATTGCAAATTAGTTCTTTTTGGAGGCAGAGACAAGGTTTGGGAAGTATTCTTCCTCGAATGAGATTAAAGAGCTATGCTGGATAACCTTCTTTTGTTTGTTGATGTATTCGTCTAGTTTTATTCTAGATTTTGGTGCCTTTGATTGTCTTTTGCGTTGTTGTTGTTGGTTGTGTTCTTTGTATTTTTCTTCTATTTCAAGACATATTTTGGGTGCGGTTTTCACTTGTTAGAAGGAATAAGGGTCGTTTGTTTATATCCTTATATTGTTGGAGACATTTGTTGTACTCATTTTATTGATAGTGGAGTTTTCTGGATTATTTTTTTCACTTGTCAGGCATTTTTTTCTCCTATCCCGTGGATGTTGCCTATCGATATTTGAGAAGGTGTTAAAAATTTTGGTATTATTTAATTTTGTTGCTTGACAATGTATTGTTGCTTCCATATTCGATCGACATCACATCCGCACATATTTTGTATAAATCTGCGCGCTCTAGTTTCTGGGCATATCTTTGTTTGTTTTTTAATTCCCAATACTTTGATAGGAGAAAAAAATGCCTCCTTATTTCCTTCCATAACCTGCGTTTTATACAAGCACAACAGACCCCTACTATCTAGGAAACATTCAAATAATTCCTACTAACTTGATAATTCCAAACCAAATCTAACCTGATCCAAATATGATATAATCTGATCTAAAGCTAATCTAATCATAAATGGCAACCAAACAATAAGATAGTGACAACAGAACCAAAAGATAATGACAGTTAATGGACAGACAGCTAACACCTAATCCTGTTTCTTCTTTTTTCCATGTGTAAAACGTTTGTAGACCTAGTCAAAAGGAGCTACTTTGACTGAGTTAGGCTCATTTAATTGCTGGACTTTCTGTTGGTCCACAACAGATAATCTCGTAAGTTGTTTCCCTTATGTCTGTTTTCAAATGCACTACCATAGTTGGCTTTATTAGATGTTTGGGATGTAAAGAAAGAAAATTATATTTATGTGTAACAGTTTCTCATCAGTCAAACAATTTATGAACTTCCCAATTGCTTACTTTTGTGTTTCAAATCGCTCTGTTGTTTGCAAGGACAAAACTAACTTGATTCCTTTTACATTTTTCAGGAAGAACTACGACCATTTTTTTCATTGCCAAAGGTTATGGATGGTCTTTTTAACCTTGCAAAAACACTTTTTGGAATCAATATCGAATCAGCTGATGGTCTAGCTCCTGTAAGCAATACTTTACTAGCATCACTCCATATATCCATATATCCTTAATGTGCATTTTTTGTGTGTTTTTTTACACTCATTAATGAATGGTTATGGTGATAGGTTTGGAACAAAGATGTTAAATTCTATTGTGTCAAAG
Organism: Erythroxylum areolatum; assembly: GCA_024520975.1. Taxonomy (NCBI): domain Eukaryota; kingdom Viridiplantae; phylum Streptophyta; class Magnoliopsida; order Malpighiales; family Erythroxylaceae; genus Erythroxylum; species Erythroxylum areolatum. The sequence goes on along the minus strand of JANIJH010000223.1, from coordinate 63,921,242 downwards.
ACTCATCAGGTAGCCCAACTGCATATTTCTATCTTGATCCATATGCCCGACCGTCTCAGAAAAAGGGAGGTGCATGGATGAATGAGGTTGTAGGACGGAGTCAGGTTTTGTCCCGCAATGGTACTGCTCCTAGGTTGCCAGTTGCACACGTGGTGTGCAACCAAACACCACCAGTGGGGGATAAACCGAGCCTTATGACATTCCGTGAGGTGAATGTGGCGTAAATGTCTAATCATTTTCTCAGCTTCATGGAATGATAATGTCTATACTCTTAATATGCTCTTGATTGTTGTGCAGCCTTCTTTATTTAACAGTTGATGCTTTTTACAGGTTGAGACTATCTTCCATGAATTTGGCCATGCCCTTCAGCATATGCTGACCAAGCAGGATGAGGGTCTTGCAGCTGGAACCCGTGGGATTGAGTGGGATGCCATTGAATTACCATCCCAGTTCATGGAGAACTGGTGTTATCACAGGTAGATTTACAAGTGATGATGGTATTTGACTGGAGGATTTTGTGTTTTTCCTTTGAGCTGCTGTGAATCAATCAAAGAGGGAAAATTTTCTTGCATTGTTCAAAATTTTTAACAGCTTTAGTACATGATTCACGACTTTTAACAGCTTTAGCTGAAATGTGGAGATCTTCGCTCAAAGCTTAATAGGAAACTCTTTAGGCATTTTCCGTCCAGCAACAAGATTTTATGCTTCATTCTATAGCATTCTTGTCATTCTTAACTTTGAGGACATGAGCTCTTGCTTGAGTAATTAAAGCTGTTAAACTTAACCTGTAGTTAAGGTTAAAGAAAAGCAAATTCACTGTGATAATTTCATCTTTCATCCTCATAATGCCTTGTGTCTGCTTGTCATCTATTTACTCCCATAAATCTTGGATAATTTTGAGCTTTCTATTTGTGGTTGCTTTTATTCAGCAGAAGAAAATTATATTATTACAATGCACAAGTTGTTATTCTCCTTAGAAATTTTTGCTTTCTTTGGAGTTCATGACTTTACTACTTTCCTTGCAAATATTTCCGGTTTTCTGATATTGTATATGTTTGCATTTCTTGCTATAGGGAAACTTTGATGGGCATTGCTAAACACTATGAAACTGGGGAGAGTCTTCCAGAGGATGTGTATCAGAAGCTTCTCGCTGCAAGGACTTATCGTGCTGGTTCCTTAAGTCTTCGTCAGGTTAGTGGAATATGACTATTTATCTCTTCGTTTTCATGCATTAGTGTCTATTTTCTTGTTTATCACATATTTCTTTTACAAAGTCCTCATTAGAGTAAAGATGATGCTTTTGTGCAGCAAGGGCTGCAGCTAGTTTTTTATTTCTCCTTAGGTGGTTTCATCCCCCTTCCTCTTGTCCAGCACCAAAAATTCATTTTACAGAAAAAACTATCCAACAATTTATTACTTACATACAGACATACCATTTAATCGGTTAAACCACTTAAATATTTCAGTTAAAATTCGGTAATGTGGATTTGGAGCTGCACTCCAAATATATAACAGGCGGATCAGAGTCCATCTATGATGTTGATCAAAAGATCTCCCAAAGGACGCAAGTGATCCCCCCTCTCCCAGAAGATAGAAACCTTTGCAGTTTTAGTCATATTTTTGCAGGTCTGCTTTACCATCGACGTTACTTGAGCTTCTTTTGTTTTAATATTTACTTTATTGAACTTGTTATTTGTCCACATTAATTGACTTAATAGTTTTCTGGGAATATTAGGGGGATATGCAGCTGGATATTACAGCTACAAGGTATGCAGGATCTTATGATGTAGCATTTTACTTACCTCGGTTGATCTCTGTGAATATTTCAATTATTCGTTAAGAGAATCTAAACGTCTTCGTTATTTTCCCCTCCATTGTTTAATCTTGATGCATGTGAATCAATTGGTCCAAACAGGTCCACTTGAGTTCACTCCATGTTCCTGTCTTATATTTCCATTGTGCAATTTAAAGAGAAAAGGGAGGCAACCATCTGGACTATCCTAGTTTTAACTTCTTGTATCCTAGTTTTAACTTCTTGTCCCTTTCTGCCTTTATTATTCATCTTTGTCACCCTAAACAAGAAAACTATAATTGCAGTGGGCAGAGGTACTCTCCGCAGACGCTTTCTCAGCTTTTGAGGATGCTGGGTTGGACAACAGCAAGGTATGGTTTTGGAAAGTTCAGTTCCGGATCAGCCACTATAGCCTGCCTACTACTGCAATTTTTAATTTATCTGTCCTTTACTTTTGTTCATCACTTGCCATAAAGTTTTTGCATTCCATATATATATGTATATATCAGGTTTAATAATTGAACTATTCTGGTTTTGTGCATTTTCGCACTCTTGGAAAGATATAAGACATTATAAGAGTAACCATTAGTCTTGAAACTAAAAAACTTGAGGATATTTCTTTGCCTTAATAAGTGTAGAAACACGAACATATGTTAACATCAAGATTTGGTATTTGATCTTCACTTCAAAGTTTGTCTTTGGTACCAACATTCCTACCTTGATATTAACCGATCTCTTTATTCTTAATGTCCTCTTCAAATACAATGTTGTAGAAAACTTTAGTGCTGTCATGAGTGCATTACCGTAAGTAGAACTTCCTTTACTTCCTTGAGGATAATCTTTATGTTTTCAAGTATGTTCCTGAGCTCCCTTATGCTAAATTTTGCAGGCTGTCGTAGCCACGGGACGCAAGTTCCGAGAGACCATTCTTGCCCTTGGAGGTGGAAAAGCCCCATTAGAGGTTAGACAGTAAAAGCCTTACTTTTTACTGGCTGTTCTTTTTAGTGCTTCTCATATTCTCAGGCATTACAACATCGAACCATAGGTCATATATGTTTCCAGATGCCATCTACTGACACCCTTCCAATGTGATGATATCAATCTCCAGGTTTTTGTAGAATTCCGAGGCCGTGAACCTTCTCCTGATGCTCTGCTCAGGCATAACGGGTTATTACCGGTGACAGCCTGAATGTACATTGGAATTGAAGATTACCCAGTTCGGTATACTGGATTTCTGAATAAACAAGTGCTGAAAATCTTTTACGTCTGTCAGTTGCTTGTTGCATTCTGAGACTGGGAAATTTTAGTGATTCCAATGCCTTTGGTACAAGAACCTCAACAACCTCCTTTACATTATTGAATCATGATTATATCCTCTGATCCTTCTGGTAGACAAATGAATACTTAAAAAGTTTCCTATTTTTCCTCTACTCATTGGATTCCATTGGCTTGGTGGTGCTGAAATTGATACCTTAAAAGATTGCAACACTCAATTTAAGTATAAGAGAAGCAATTGGTTTTCTTGTCCGTAAACAATCTTCTGTTTTATGACTATATAATCATTGAACTTTTTAAACTTTAAATTTTTTATTTGTTCAGTTCTAATTTTTAAGCCATTGTTTTTTTTCAAATCCCAAATACAAAAATTTAATTATTAATTTAGTTATAATAATTCATAGCCATAAACACTTTAAAATATTAATTAGTATTATGTGAAATGTGACAATATCATAGTATTTCATTTGTATTGAAAATTAACATACAAAATTATAACTTCTTGCACCATTTAATAGAGAACTATTATCCTGAAAATTTTTTATGATAAGCAAGTAATTATTGTTTTCTTAATACGAAAATATATAATAAAGTTCAATTAATTATTGGAAATATAATAATTTTTTTTACAAAATCTCATGATCATAGAGCTTTGCAATTCAAAACGTTGCAATTTTGACTTATGATAAAAGATTTAACGTATTATCTTATTAAGTAATTTATTTAAGTACGGATTATTCAAGATTTAGTTATTGTTTGCTTGGATAGGCTTATATTAGTAGAGCTTTTGTCAGTAGAATTTTTGCCAGTAAAACTTTTCTAGGAAGAACTTTTCTAATAAGTCAATTGACTATTTAGTTGTCATTTAAAAAAGAGTTTTTTTGAAAGTGCTTCATATAATAGATTGTTTGGCAATATAAAAATAAAAGCACATTTAATTTTAACTATATTTTATTTTGTAATAAAAATTATTTATACATATAAATATTACTTAAAATATATTAAACAATATGCAAAGCACAATATATTAATTATTATATAATTTTAAACCATATGAAACATAAATAAAAATATATCTAACCAAATCTTTTATATGGATTATAATATAAGTAAAACTAATATAAAAATAAATATTAAAACATATAAAAAAATCAAATAATATTATATAAATATCAAAATAAATGTGAAGATGTATTTGCGGATATTGTGAGAATTATATATAAAAATATAAGGATAAAGGGAACAAAAAAATATGCTTATTAATTGATCTGAAAAATCTAACTTAAAAGGTGATTTTTTTAGAAGATTCAAATTTGAGCTTATCAAAAAGCTATATTTTAACTTCAAAAAAAGTCATTTTTATGAAAAAGTCGTTTGGATTTTACAGCTAAACATTTGTTTTTCTTAAAAATAACTTTTGCGGTGAAAAAAAATGTTTATTCACTCTCTAAAAGTTGAAACAAACAGGCACTTATTATTCACTTGAAGAAAGTATCTCTAAATTCATTTTTATCAAAAAAAATATGTTTTTACATAAATTAAAAAAGTAAGTAATGGGAGTATTTACTGATAATTAAAAAATTGAACCAACCTCGGTTCAATTCTAAAAATTTTGAACTATATAACTTTTTTGTTTGATTTATTTTTTTGTTGATAAAAATCAATCAATTTATTAATTATTCGGTAAATTTTCATAAGCTAATAAGTTTTTATAAACTAAAATTAATACATTTATTTTTATTTAATAATTCTTTTTAATTAAATTTAAATTAATAACAAAAAATTTTCAATCATATTTCAAATTCTTTAATTTTATTTAATACGATTGAACGAAATCTTTTAAATTTTAATCTTCTTATTTTTAAATTTCAGTTTGATTTTGAAAATACATTTTAGTTCACACAAAAATAATTGATAATTAATGAGGGAGCTTGCCTTTGAAGATACTGAATAATAATCTCAAGTATTGTACATTAAAAGATTAAATATATATAAAAAGAAAAAAAAAGTCAAACTGAACAACCAACCAACCAACTAACAGTTCACCTGATAAGCAACGAACGAACACTCAAAGCCACCGCCCACCGATTTCGATTCCAAATCCCCAAATTTCGCCTTTCCGGATACAAGTTTTGGATATTCTTCCTGCTTCTGTCTTTGCTGTTATTGCTGAAGTAAAGCTCAGATCTTTTCCCAAGCTTGTAGCTCTTTGAATTTCAGTTCTTCCAAGAATCAATCTGTAGAAACCGGAATTCAAAATGGCTCGAGCAGGAGGAATAACCAACGCAGTGAACGTTGGAATAGCGGTGCAAGCCGATTGGGAGAATAGGGAATTCATTTCCCACATCTCTCTCAATGTTCGTCGCCTCTTTGATTTCCTCCTTCAATTCGGTACCATGCACTCACATTTATTCGATTTTTTGAGATTCATTGATTGATTTTAGTGGTACCCAATTCGTTTTTCGGTTGTGTAGAGGCTACTACCAAGTCCAAGTTGGCATCGCTTAATGAGAAGCTTGATACTTTGGAACGACGTCTTGAGCTGCTCGAAGTCCAAGTTGGTACTGCCACAGCCAATCCTTCTCTTTTTTCAACCTGATTTCTTGTGTTTTTTCGACTGTGTACTGTTCTGATTCTGCTGTAATTGCCCATACGAACTTGGTTCGCAAATATAGCATGTGTTGTATTTGTTTGTCTCTAATATGTTCATCATTTTGTATCTGGGTTTAGGTCAAAACCCAGTCTTTCAACTTTTGTTCGCTAATATAATGCCTTATAGTGATTGTTATTTACTGAGCAGCAAACTGCTGCACTCGCTTATGGTTTACTGAATTCCAAATGGATTATTCTGATTTTGGCATCTTATGCTTTATGGTAAATTGACAATTTTGGTTCGTCTGTGTGAGTGGAAAATTTTCCTAAAGTTGTCTTTTCCGAGCCTCTAAGTTAGTATCTGCAGAAGGAGCATTTTATACCTGAACCCGATAGTTAGTCTGAACATCGGTGACTCATTGAGAGCACAAGGCTACTTGATCTTCTTAGGTCCCCTCATTACGTATAAGATCTTAAGAATATGCGAAATCTGTTTATCTTGGAGTGGCTGAAATATTTTTCAGCCTTGCATGGTAAAACAAGTGTAATATCATGAAAAATGAAATTGGTTTCTGTATTGGCTATCAAATTCCTAAACCAAAATAGTAGCAACATGAAAAAATAGTTCTTTAATGTCTGGACCGCTGGACACCGAAATGGATTAATAAAATGGCTGTTTGTGGTGATCCCACTTGGTTTCAAACTATTAAATCACCAGTGATTCATAAACAGTTAAATTGTTTGATCCAAAAAGGAAAGCAAAGGAAGAGAGAAAAGCCTACAAGACACCATCTTATTGTAATCTGTGCCTTTTGTCTTGTGCTACATGTGTTATCCACCTGCACTCTACAAAGAAGTAAAATGATGAGAATCTATTTCCCTAATTGCTGGCTACCAATTCTATTCAGTCCATTTATTTGAGATTGTCATTTTGCTAGTGCCCTGCTTTGATGTTCAAATTCTTCTGCTATTTCATAGTTGATGAATTGAACATCAGACTGTAAATCTCAACATAGTTCAATGAATCATTCTTCCTGTCAGAATCATCTCAGGTGTTTACTTTGATAGCCTGTGAATTTTGAGAAGAAAAAAAATGAAAGATCATATTATAGCTTGAGTTTGAGGAAGATTTTCAGAAGTCATGCTAATAATACCAAACTTCTTTTACCAATTTATGCTTGTGTGCATGATTGTACTGAAAAATGCAAGATTGTACTAAATCCTTCAAAATTCTTGCTGCAGAATGAGATTCTTCAATTTGAAATACTCTGAATAATCAAATTAAGCTTGGGTAATGAAACAGACAGCTAGCTCCACAATCTCTTAAAGATGAATGTTGGAATTTTCCACTATAGTTTTTTGTAACTGATCATATGATGGTAAATCAATAATCATTTTTTGATTGGGAACCATAGCAAAACCATCTGCTATCTAGGCTCTGGAGGAGCCAAGACTTGTGTGTTAATTGGCGATGGCTCTGGTGGTGTTGGAGCTGGTGGTGATAGGGGAGTTTTCTTATCTAGTGCTATTGAGAAGCGATTGGAACCTCCCAAGCTATAACCTCCTATGCTGTCTATGGACTTCATATATTCAGATGCATTGTTCTCTATAATCAGAGCATCTTCCAGCTCCCTGACAATGTCAGCCATCCATGGCCTATAAGCAGAGAAAGGCTCAATGCATGCCAATGCCACTTCCACTACTCTCCACATTGCCTCTACATGGTACCCTCCTTTTATGTTCAGGTCAACAATTTCATCGATCCTTGACTCTCTTATAAAGGGTTTTGCCTGCAGTAAAGTGCTTCTGTCAATCGACACCATAACGGTCTCTAATGGGTTGTGCAATGAAGCAAACAAACACAAACATGGACATGCAATACATCATGAAGCCTTAAATATAAGGTCCATGAGGGGCAACAGATATCTGAAGTGAGATGTTGAATTTCTTTATAACTTCTTCCAGGAAAAGCATTACGAAAGTCAACGCTTAAAGTATGAGAAAGAAACGGTTGGACTCACCCATTCAACCAAACTCCACTCATTTCGTGGCCTTTGTATGTTGAGAGGCTCCCGACCACTAACAATTTCTAGGAGGACCACCCCAAAGCTAAAGACATCACTTTTTGCAGATAGATGTTGGGTTGAGTAGTACCTGAACAGAAATAGTTATGGCAGTTGGAACTGTTATTAGAGGTTGTGCTTGCATACAAAAAGCATGGGACTGGCATTGGCAATTATCTGGTCAGAAAATCCTTTCAAACAGCTGTTTTTTGCTTACAATTCTAGGTACTACCTATGCTCATGAAGAGGGTTAGAGTAAATACAGTCAAAGAAAATCACGGATTAAGCACGGATGGCATCCCCCTTCTGCTGAAGAAACTTAAAGAGTACTGGATGTGGGCAAATTTCACTTACTCTGGATCCATGTATCCTGCTGTGCCTCTTACTTCGAGTGATGCGCCACTATCCCCTTCTTGAGGAGCATATTTCGAGAAGCCAAAATCTGCAACTCGGGCATTCATGCTGTGATCTAGAAGTATATTGCTCGACTTTACATCCCTGTGTATAACACAACGTCCAGCGAATGTGTGAAGATACGACAAACCTGAAATTGTTAAAGAGACTTTAAGCATTGTGGCACCATCTGTTGTTAGTGAGGCAAAGAAATGAAGAAGGATTGAGAAGAATGAATCAAAACAGAAGAAAAGGATGTAGCTTAAGGAATCAGATAAAGTCATTCTATGAAAAAAGAAAGTGTCTCATGTGAGTCCTTTTACTTTCCATCTTTCTTCTTTGATAGTTTTGTGTTCTAACATACTAGGGTATTCACGTTAAGTTTTCCCAAGAAACAGTTAGAGCAGCTGTCACTGTCTACTTGAACAAGAGTTTTTCCCTTATCCCAGTTTCTGCATATCTCCTGTGAAGATTTACAGCTGCAGTTGTTATACTACTTGTTCTTCTTGATTTTGTCATTTGACTATGGAATGAATATCATTAAATAGCCAAGATGATTGGTTAATATACCTTCTTGTCAGTAATTGCTTCTATTTCTTGGTGTGCTACAAACTTGCAGTCAGCCCTTTTACAATTGAGAGCTACATGTAATCTCATTGTTTTTCCTCACATGAAGGTCTCTGAAACAAGTGAACAGGGAATGCAACTGACAGCAGTTAGGACATGTGAGCTTCTCTAATAAGTTCTAATTGTGGTTTATCAAATCAATCACGAGCTTGGTTTTTGGATAGGAAGTGATCACCAGCCATATACTTCATTGGTTTATCTTACAAATCAAAAGAAACTGAAGGACCAACATTTTGCGGTTCCAAGACCTCTTGTAAAGATCACTCTTCATGATTTTTGCTCATATGTCTAAGCTTCTAAGCTTCAAAAGGATTCCTAAACTCAGTGTTGGTGTTTCTTTCACCAACATAAACTGTTTGACAAAGCATCGTGTACTCTAGCAAAGTGAAGAGTGCAGAAGCTTTAGCAACTTCCCAGCTGCTTGATTAACCTGTATCCTGTTGCAATGTTTTACATTGAATACAGTCATCCAAGAATATGGAATATTAGCGTGTTGCCCTTTGAAGTCTATCTTACATGTTTTGAGATGTTACTGTACGATCGTTTCAGCCCTTGGTGCCATAATATTCACAATGCAGAGATGTTAGTTGGGCAGCAATGTTTAGGAAATCGGTAGAGCTTCAATGTCAAGATGGATTTTCAGATTTATTCTTTAGCAGAATGAAAAGTCAGTATTGTGGTTTAGTCTGTATGTTTGTTCTTAGTTTCACTATAGGAACAACTTAGCAGAATATTTTGAGTTGTTGATACACACTACTACCTACCTCGAGCAGCACCAAGAGCAATAGAAAGTCTTGTTGGCCAGTCCAGAATTTTTCTTTTGGCTGCTTGCCCTGTTAAGGAACTGATTATTAGGAGAAGATGAACTTGAGAATAAATTAGTTGGTGGGGCTTTTGGTGAGAAATACCATAGAGACGATCTTGTAGAGAACCATTCGACATGAATGGATAAACTAGGATTTGTTGATCATTTTCACTACAGTAACCAAGAAGAGGCACCAGATTCTCATGCCGAATGGCTGAAAGAAGGTTTAACTGTACCATAAATCAAAAGTGATTGTCAGTTTGGAGTATATGGACCTGAAGTAGGAAGAGTTGATTAGAGCTGAATTGTGATGGAAGGCATTAAATACCTCATTCTCAAACTCCCGAGTTCCTTGAGTTGAAGTTGATGATCGGACCTTAACTGCTACTTCTTGACCATCATGTAGCTTCCCACGGTATACTGATCCAAAGCCACCTTCACCTATCAAGATTTTGTACTTTTGGGTGGCACTCTCAATGTATTCCAAAGTAAACATTTGAATGGTTATAGACTTCACAACCAAGTCATCTTTACTTGTCACGGAGAAAACAGCATCTGCCAATGTAAAAGCTTCGGTGAGGAAGGATGCATCCAGCAATGATGACATACAATTGCAAGAAACATGGTAAGTGAAAAATCATATTTACCAGAAAATGAATGTTGAATTGCTAGCTTACGCGTGTATTTTCAAATAGATAAGTTCAAGGTTTTTTCCTATCTATTGAATGTTGTAATACTATTCTTGCTGGTAACTTCAGCTTCTTTGACTACTATCGTGGAGGTAAAACTAACAAAATTTGCAAATACAAAAAACAAGTGGAGTTAAAAAAGAACCTCAATACAATATTTTAAAGTGTCAGAAAGCTTATAGAAAAACTTGGATTATGAGGACTCGATTATGAAACTCTTGAAGGTGGACGAGAAGTTGATTGAGTTACAAGTACACACAAAGTGTAGACAATGTTTACTCACTCGTGGTTGAAAACCTTTTGCCATTGTTGTTTCTCTTAGCCCTGAATCTTCTTCTGTAAATGTGTACAACAACAATTCCCACTGCCACCGTGAATAAGACAGAACCGCATGCAGCAGTGCCTATGACTATTCCATGCGTGCTACTTTGTGATTCTTGAAAATCATCACATGCCCCAGAGCTGAAATACGTTGCATGAATTGTTAGTGTGCCGTTTTCCCCACTTTCTGAAACCAAATGGTCAAACATAGGCAGTAGTTTCATACTCTGTTGTCACTCCTGATCTGTTAAAGCTGGAAGGAAGCTCTGAACTTAAATGAAGATTACATCCATAGTATCTATGGACAAGCAGAAAAGTAGTGAGTTTAGTATAGCAGATTTTAGAGAAAGACGTAGCCTGCCTAAATGCTCTTTATCACATAGCAAAAGAAAATGGGTCGGGGGTTACAGTGTTGCCAATTGTGGGAGTTGAAGGAGAGAATCTGGAAGAGATCCCTGTAGATCATTGTTTCTCAAGTCCCTGAAAATTGAAATATAGATCAGATAATTACATGTGCAAACATCATGTGTGGTACTGATTGTCGTGCTAGTTTCTGCTAAAGAAAAGGAAATTAAGCATCTTTTCCACTTCATTTTGGAGGAATTTCATTTCTGATAACAGTATATCTATTCTCAAGCTCTGCAGATATCATAGTTAGGCAAAAGATCAATGATTAGAGTTGAACAAATCACAGAGGGAAGCAAGAAGATTACACTATTTTCAACATGGAGGATGCTGGGAATGATGGGATATAGCTAGTGAAGTCATTGTTGCTGAGGTTCCTACACAAGTAAACAACAGAATCAATAAAAAATTTTCTTATGAACAGTAAACATTGGTGACAGCTGAAAAAATTGGATAACAGCATAATCAACCATACAATTCATTTAGGTAAGGAAGCTGCGGAATGCTGGTAGAAATTGCTCCAACAAGATTATTTGCGGATAGATCCCTGAAAAATTGATCAGATAAATATAGAATCTAACTAAATACCACGATCATGGCGTAAACTCTCTAATTCAGTGTCAAGGTATATCTTTCCAAAAAAAAAGGAAAACAAACTTACAGCTTGGAGATTACATAAGACCCTTTAATATTATTACATGTCAGGCCTTCCCAAGAAGTTGGAAGACAGGGATCTCCTAACCAAAGTTTCGACATTTTAATTTCCTTGTTATGCTCCAGTAGTTCATCTGCCACATTGTTTATCACTTCCACTGTAGATCGAAAGCTAACGTAAGTATCTATATGAAAAAAGAATAAACAAGATTCTATTTTGCATTCAATCCTGGGGACTTACCATCTCGTCGATTAGTTCCTTGAACCCAAGTCTTCACCTGCAGGATCTCATAGGCATTTAAGATTGGTCCAAAATCGGATCCATTTCTAAGCCTTGCTAGGGTCAAGTTCAGAGATCCTGTAGCTGCGACATTGAGGGGGACTTCGATGTATTTCGATCCATTAGCCAATATGTCAAATCTGTCCAGCTTGATCTCATTGTTAATGTAGATGTCGAACACTCTTTGTCCGTTTTGTACAGAAGCATTTAGTTCATAAAAATACAGGAACACAACATAGTTGTACTCCTGTGTATCAAGGTCATTATGTTGAAATTCCAATCTGTCTGGATGGTAGAGTGCTGTTTGGAGAACCTGTGAAGGCACTGGTCTATCAGGAATATACAGAGGAGTGGACAAAACTGATGCTGATGGAGGAACTGTTTCAGGGTCGGGACTTCTCCAAATCCTGTCGAATTCGTCAACTGGGTATCTGAAAATGAGTTCACACATATTATAGGCATTGTTTCAACCCCAAAAAACTCCATCATTTGCAGTACAAGTACTTAAAACATAATGGATACGTTAGCTGTAATGAAACGTGAGTAGGTTCCTGAAGTTTTTAACATCACCATCTTAATAAGAGAATTACACTTGGTGTCTATTGACTTTTAATTTCTCATTAAAGGTGTGTTATTTCAAGGTCCTTACTTTAATTACCTTTTTCAGAATTGAATTCTTAGCCCTTTCATCAATTTGAGCTTACACATATCAACTTACGAATTAGCTTTTTTTGAGCCTGTTTAGAAATCGAATTAAATTTGTTGTTGAATTAGCCTAAACTTGAGGTTTAGGATCGAATTCAATCTTTCACTTGTTGAATTTATGATGAAGAAGAGTAGAGCATATACCTGATATCAGCTCCGTTGTTCCCTACATCGATCCTGGCAATCAAGTTCAGAACAGTAGTAGCATTTCCCTGGAAGTATTTTGAATTATCCAAGGGTCTAAGCTCAAGTTGTGAGATATATGGGTCCCCTTTGTCATAAGCTAAACAGAAGTCTATATTCTGCTCGGTAGCTCTAAAGATGCCCTCCACTACCTCCACTTCCTTGGAAGAGTTCACTGCATCTATAGGTGTGACCCCAATTAAAACATCAAATGAAGAGGCTGAAGTTCTCAAAGAGTCCCTGGAAAGGAATGTTCCTCTTATCAGATAGTCGCTGTCAGGAGTTGTTGGCAGCTTGTAGCATATCTTTTCTGAATGAATGTAGAAAACTCGAACTTTACCATATGTTGTGTCATTTAAAGCTGCCCTGAATGTGTCATGGCATTGCCATTTTGTAGAATCTGCTTGGAAGATTCCATTGTCTGATGTATACTTTATGCCATTATTATCCTTAAAAGAAGATTCAGCACAAGTTGCAATGCTCACGAACCCTGGAAAAGAAATAGCGTAAAGATCAAATCTTGAAAGGTTAAGAATCTAAAATTGTGCTTTACTTTGGACCAAATGAGAAAAATAAAATGATTTCTATGGCACAATAAAGAAGGAATATTTACAATAGAATTAGATTTGCAGATATTGAATGCATGATTTTAAATTGTGCTTCGCAAATATTTGTATAACGTAAATATTCATATATGCAGGAATTGGAGAATTTGCTGCTATTCAATCCTGACAGATGGTTTGCTTCACACTTTTCAAAGAAGATCCGCTTTCTCAGGTTTTTATAACTCATCACATGTTTAGGTAATTAACTTCAAGCTTATGACTTTCGATTACATTTTTTAATGGCATAGCAAATCTCGCATCACACTGCTTAAGCATGAACATGTATATATTCCCAAGTCAGTGGTCGCACAGGACCTCAGATCGAGAATAATAACGAGAAACATACAATAATATCATATTATCTTCACAAATTACGATCTATACTTCCTTTAGTTGACTTTTAGATCCAGATCACAAGGTTTATATCCACAAGAACTCAATTAACAGGTAAAAATAATGAAAGATCGAGTCTTGATCCCGAGACTTCTGGAAGAAGACCACGTCAACTGATTGAATTTACCAGAAAAGCTTGATAATACCAGAAAACTTGTCAGTAAAACTAACCTGGCTGTGCGCAAGTTAATTGAACAAGTATGAACAGGCAAAGAATAACATCAAAACCAATCCTTAAGATCCGAGTATGCATTCCTTCCATCATTTTCTCATTTTAAACGGGGCTCGACCCATCTGGTCTCAAAAACATGATCAACCCTACTATATTTCAAGCCAATTTTTTTTCTTCTGCAGTCCATTACAAGTATCTGAATTCAGCTTTTTTTCCTTGATAATCGCAAAGTTGCAAGAAAAGAAATAACTATCACCTAGTCGTTGGAATTCAATCCTGGAAAGTAAGGTTTCTAGGAGTCAAAACATAGAAGAATCATCATCGGACGATAACTCTGACAAAAGGGTATCAAAAACATGTCAGGTTTTTGGTGAAAAAGAGTATGATAAGCGTAGGTTTGACTTCAAACGTAGAAGTTAAAGAAGAAGATGACTAGGAAGAAGATAGAGAGAAAGAGCTTGATTCAGAATAATCCAAAAATGATTAACACTTTCAGGTTAGATTATTGGCATATTAATTATATTAAAACTTGGTTTTGGTAGTGGTTATGTAAGTATGTGAGTTTAAATTAATCTGGTTTAAAATAATAGGCGGAGCAACCTTTGTTTTCGTCTGTCTCCTTGTCCATTACCAAGGGGTGCAGCGTCATGAAAATAGGGTTTGGTTTCATTAGCAAATACCAGTCCATTGTGATGTGCTCAAGTAAACTATCCTACTTGCTGGCTTGTCATTTGGACTTAAATGGAGCCATTGATGTAGCACAAGTAAGCTACTGATCTATTAAGACTCATCGGTACTAAATTATCTGCAGAACTTGAGAAACGTCGCCCTGTACGGGGGAATTTAGGACATGGAGATTTGAAAGCCATGGCTGGAAAGCCAGTTTGTCTGCGCACAGATTTTGATGAGAAGGGTGCTTGAAATTGTTTATTCTGTGATTTTGGAATATGCTACAATCATAATTAAGATTGGGATATTATTTTTGATTTGATTTATTTTATTTTAATTTAATGAAAAAAATTTAAGTTGATTGAGTTTGAAATTAAACTTAAATTGATAAAGATTAAACTTAAATGGATTCAACTAATCTTTAAAATTATATCATTTTACTTAAGACTAACTGTTTAGACTAGACGAGCCAAACAATCTAAATTCGATTTAATTTTAGGTCATATTCAAGATTTTTTTAAAAAAAAGTTGAGTCCAATCTAACCCAACTTGATCTACAATCAATTCAACTAATTTTGATATCGTTTTAAAATGTAAAGTAATTAAATATTTTAGTTGAATTTAAGTTTAGAATCATAATCGACCAAAAAATTAAAAAGAATCAAGTCATATCCCTCTCTAATCAAGATTGATACAAACATAATTACAAATAATAAGAACAGAGAAATTATGATATCCAATTATAATTTATATAATTTATAATGATAATTACAATTTGTATTTTGTAATTTCAAATTTTGGCACAGGTCAAAAGTTGCATATACTTATAGATTAGTACAATAATTTGTGCTAATGTAGTTATAATTGGGATTAAGGTTAAAGCTAATGAAATATCAATTCTCCAATAAAAGGTATGATCTGCAACCATCCAACTATGATGGAGAAATATGTAGCTTACATCTATGTGTATATGGTGATCAATTACTGGGTTACTTGACTTCATGGAAAAGCCCTAATTGGTTGTTACCAACTTCGCTTCCAATGCAGCAATTGGCATAAAATAATTAACTTGAGATTGTAATTAACAGTAGTTAGGTTAATAGTGTTGGACCAATGGTGGTTGACAAATTAAATCCCACTTATGTTTTAATAATAATAAAATGTATAGAATTGGTTAAGAAATTGTTTCAGATATTTTGGGATTGATATTCAATAAAAGAATTGTGCAAATCAAGATAGCATTAATCTTTGATGGGAAAGAGATTAATCATTGTGGAATCAAGATGGAAAT
>JANIJH010000223.1:63887490-63898763 GCA_024520975.1 Erythroxylum areolatum | reverse complement strand
TATTTTCGGTTCTTTTTTAGTATGAATTTCATTATTTCAATTCTTTTACTTGAAATAATGAAGTTATCTTCATGGTGACTTCTATATAAACTAAACACTTTACAGGTAAATTTTAAAAAATAGTTTTCAACAAATTTACCGACGGAAAAAAAATCCGTTGGTAAAATATATTGGATTTAGCAACGGAATAGCTAATTCCGTTGGTAATTTTCTGACAGAAAAATTTTCTTCTTTGGTAAATTTACCTATGGTTATTTTATAACGTCGGTAATTCCGTAGGTAAATTTACAGACGGTATAATTTTTGTTGGTAAATTTACCTACAACCGTATCTCCGACGACTTTTTCCGTCAGTAAATTCCGTCGTCAAATAAGGTTACTGACGGAATGTCTACAAATTCTGTCGGTAATTTCCGTTGCTAAACTCCATTTTTCTTGTAGGGCAGGAGTATCAACTTACTCACACAACAACTCAACCAAATAAACCCGACAATTATGTACATTTTCCTGATGACTACGACCAGCAGAGAGTGTTGAAGCCTCTTTACTCGAGTTCTTTTTACTCTGAAACCAACTTGCAATTTTCATTAGAAAAAGAAAAAACAAAACCCACAATTTACCTTCTCTCAGTATTTGTACAGAGTTGTTCTATAACTTAGAAGATCACTCTTGTAATAATGCTCCCCACTTCCATGACTATGTCTCGAAAGGTTTTGTGGTTACTTTCTGTCCATAAGTTATACACCATAATAGAAAGTAGGATGATAAAGATATTGGGATCAAAATTTCTGAAGCTTTGCATCTAATTGAACCAGGTTAGAATGGATTGGAGGCTTAACAAGTAAGGAATGTTTATCTGGAAATAGTTGAGGCAGTATAACCAAACTGATTTAAAGACTGGACATTTAAAGAAAAGATGGTTGACGTACTCATTATCCAGGTAGCATAGAAAGCAATGATTGGGAACAAAAGTGTAAATTAAGGAGCTTATCCCTTGTTGTAACCACAGGATGAAAGAGTGCCTGGGATTTGAACCTTTATGCCACACTAGTTTATGCCAATTATAGTGTTAACTGGGGATTTTACTGAAGGTACTGAAGGAAATGAATTTTCCCTCAATGTTCATCAATTAGATCAACCAATGTATTTCTACTACTTCCTATGGGATCATAGTAAATGGTAGCCCTACAGGCTTGTTTAAGGGGAGGAAAGGTCTTAGGCAGGGGGATCCTCTCTCCCCTACCTATTCCTCATATGTATGGAAGTCCTAACTCAATTGCTTAAGCACAACATCTCTCAGGAGCCAAGGTTCAAATTCCATTCGAAATGCAAAAAGATTTCACTAACCAATTTATGTTTTGCAGATGATCTCATCCTTCTATGCCATGCTAGTTTGCAGTCGGTTTCTCTCCTGATGGATACTCTTACTCAATTTCAGGAGATGTCTGGCTTATGTATTAATCTACACAAAAGCTTCATTGTTCTCTCCAAGAGTGCCTCTCATCTCTTAAATGTCTTAGCTCAAGCAACTGGAATGGAAATTAAACCTCCTCCACTCAACTACTTGGGGATCTCTATCTCTTTTAAGCGACTCAGGTTTTATGAATGTTTTCCTCTGGTAGAAAAAATTTAGAAAAAATTGGGATTGTGGACCAACAAAGCTTTATCCTATGGGGGTAAACTCCAGCTCCTTAGGTCTGTTATTCTATCTATGTGCACCTACTGGAGCTCTTATATATTCCTCTCCAAAGGCCTCTCTAAAACAATAGAAAGGCTGATGAAACAATTCTTGTGGGGGAAAAAGAATGGGGAAAAAGGGCTAGCCAAGGTAGCTTGGCAGTCTATATGCCAACCCAAAGAAGAAGGGGGATTGGGAATTGAATCCCTGGTTACAAAGAACCGAACCCTCATGTCTAAAAGAATCCGGAGGATACTAAATGATCAGGAAACATTGTGGGTCAAATTGATGCATACTTATATGTTGAGAGGTAGGAGTTTCTGGTCTCTAAAACCTAAGCCCAGCTACATTTGGTTCTTTAACCAACTACTAAGGATGAGGGGAGAACTATTTCAGCATATAACTTGTCAAATAGGGGAGGGTGATAAACTCTCTTTCTGGTTTGATAATTGGACAGGAAATGGCCCCTTAATTTCTAACAGCTTGGCTACTGCCCTCTTACACCGCATCCCCAAGGATGCCAAACTACAAACTATCATTTCTAATGGAGGGTGGACACTATCTGTGGATGACTTAACCAGCCTGAACATCCCTCCTCTCATCAGACATGGGGAAAGGGATACATATTTCTGGAGAGGTTTCCCAATTTCAGAGATTACCCCTAAGGCAGTTAGGAAATTCAGGGCAACACCAGAAAACAAGGTTGAATGGGACACTCTGGTTTGGAATGCAACACTCAGACCTAATGTGAGCTTCCAGCTCTGGTTGGCAATGCGAAATAGGATGAGCACTATGGATAGACTCACTTTCCTGACCTCTCCTAAGCATTGTGTCTTCTGTTACCTAGAAGATGAAAGCAGAGACCACCTCTTCTTTGAGTGTGGCTTCTCCAGAACTCTCTGGTTCACAATCTCTACCCTCAGTGCCCCCGACCTCAATGCCTGGAGACTCCTTGACATTATGCAAGAGATTCCTAATCTGACCCTATCGAAACATGACAAGGACATAGTCCTTCTCTCGATGGCTACATGTGTCCAGACTATTTGGCAGGAAAGAAACAGCAGAAGATTCTTGAATTGGACAACTTCAATAAACTCCCTTACAGAGATCATTACTACAAATATTAGAGAACAACTAATTGCCAACAGTTTCATCTAAACTATAGTGAGAGAATGGCCTACATTTGGAGGATTTAAATCTTAGAAGACGTATCACGCAACCCAACACACAAGGCTATGCAGAATCTAGATTACACCTCAGATCTACAACTTTGATCTCTCCCTTCTCAGGGCAAACCATCTACTATGACTTACTCAAGTCAGAAAGCCTACCTGGTTTGGCTCGCCTCTCTTAGAACACGGATAGTAAATGCCCTGCAAATCCAAAATCCAGAGCACCCATGGTGAAAAGATCTTTTCCCTCCCAGACGGCTCGCAAGGAAATCGCACTGGGCACACCTGTACATCTACAAGCCACAAGGAGGATCAACGATTAGATTCCAAACCCTATACTCAATATGCGTAACAGTTGTTTACCTAGACATCACACTCTTGGAAGAGTTGATCCATCGCTATCGTCCCCCCACCTCATCCGCGCCGGTAGAATCGCCACCGCTTAGCCAAATTGGGGAAATTTGTTTCGAAGTATCACGAAAGGTCGAGGTCGTTTTACCCTAGTAGAGGAGAGACTCTCAACAACGAGGACTAAGATCATTTTGTCTCTTAACTTGTAATGCCCAAACGACGTGGTTTTGCTTTAGGTCTCTTATGTCTCTTAAGTTGTTTAGCCTCTGGTCTCTAATGTCCCTTAAGTCATGCTCTGCCGCTGACTTATAGCCCATTCTCCACTTTGTTATCTCATATTTTTTTCAATGAAATTTTTTAATTTCTCCAAAAAAAACATTGTAAGCTGAAACATTTGTGTATACTTTTGAATTGCTAGCAATCAATTCCAATTTATCAGGTCGGGAATAATATGGAAGATACATTAATGGCTCTAGCATACAGATGGTCTCAATTGCGGCCTCTTGCTAGCTCCATCCATTGTCTCTGATAACATCAGCTACTTTTGCATTCATCGGAAATTCTGAAGCACTGATCACTCTAGGAGTTGATAGATCCTTTAGGATGCAAAGGATCCTGTCATAAGATAGTAGAATTCATATTTCCTATTCTACATCTAAAATGGTTCCCAATGAGATCTCTAACATGAAGAAGCTTTCTCCAACTTCAAGAACTATTACTATTAGATAAGACACTCCAGAAAATTTTCCTTATAAGAATAATGGAATGTACCCATTTAACCCACAAGGCTTTTCTATCATTAAAAAGAATTCATATTCTTTTTCTTAACAAAACATTGTTCCAAGTTAACAAATGTTTAATCCCTAAGCCACCCCTTTTTTTAGATCTACAAAGGTCATTCCATTTAACTTTTGCATGAGCTTTATATTCCAAATTCCTTTACCATAAAAAATTCCTGAGTTTCGACTCTATTTCTTTAATGATAGAGGAGGGAAGAATGAATTGACTAGACCAAAAGACCTGAAATGAAGAGAGAACTGAGATAACCAATTGCACTTTACCCTCATAGAACAGAGTTGTAAAAGTTAATTTAAGTTGATTTGTGAATATATTTCTTTTTGCCAAGTTTGAACATTCCCTTTTGTACAATGTTTTAAAAATAAGACCGGAAGTTACACCTGTAAGACAAGAGATTTAAGGTGTAAAAGATTTAATTAATATTAGATTGCTTTAAAAGTTGTTAAAGATTGAATAAATTTAAAGAATTTGAAATATGATTGAAAGAAATTGTTTATCTAATGAATAATTTAAATTTTAATTGAAAAATGAGATTGTTAAATAAATTTTAATTTATTTATTTTAGTTTATAAAAATTGACCAATTAATTAATAAACTGATTTGTTTTTAACAGCATAAGTTATTAGAATAAATTGAACTGAAAATTTGAGAACCAAACCAAAAAATTAAATGATTCAAGGATTTTATTGTTAAACACTAATCTAACTGATTGAATTTTGTAATCATTACTTTTGGGACATTAAACATTCATTTTTTTCTTTTAAATTCCTTAACTTATTTAAGATTTTTTTGTTTCAAATTAAATTTCTTACGTTAATTTAGATTCTATAAGTTTATATACACTTTTGGTAATCAAATCAAAGTAAGATGTATTCAATATGGAAGAAGAATAATAACTAGAATATGGTAAGAATAAAAAGGAAATTTTAGTTTGAGATAATTTAGTTTTATCGTAAACTTTGAATTTAATAATTTTTTAAAATTCGTTTAATTTGTTATAAATAAGTCTGAATTCAAGTTCAAAGTTAATAGACTGATGAAATTTGGCAAGATTTAAATTTAAAATTGGACTTAAATTCGGATTTTTAGAAAAAAAACTAAACAAAATGAATAGAAAACCATCAGAAACCAAATCTCCGAATTTCAACAGAATCTTAATTTTGTACTTCTTCTTGAAAATACAATTCCTCGCAATAATTCATTTATGTTGATTGGAACAAAGGGCAAACGGATACTGCATGATAAAATCATATACTAACTTTTAAATCATTCAATCTATGAACATGAATTAAATTGCGAACTAGCATCAAACAATAATGTACCAGAGTTTGATTTGATTCAACCAAATGTTGTTTGAAGCAAATTCAGGGATCATCATCTTCCTAACCCACCAAGGGGAGGAGTTTCTTATGACCTCTGATTCTTGGAGAAGAAACGAAGAACTATGTAGAACAATATCCTGTAAAAAGCTGCCCAACCCAACATCACATACACCCTGTTCCACTTTTCTGAGTCATGTGTACTGATGTTCAGTGATCTCAAGATTCCATTTCCGGTTATGTTTTGCCCTTGTTGAGTTACTCCAAACACTTCCGGTGTCTGGTACTGGTTCATCAACAGCCCTTCATATGGATATGTAATGGTGGAAATCTTGTTCATCCAGTTCCAGTAACCGGGAATGTCATGACTGTTCAAGAAGTAACCACAGAACAAGAAGAATAGAGCAGTAAAAGCTATGACTGCAGCATAACCAAGGATATAGTTTGGCACCACAGAGCTCACGAACACAACGAATGAATTGGTGGAGAGGAGGGACACATAGAGAACGATCAAGAAATAATAGAACGCCCCTCGAAGCTTCAATGCCTTCCAGACGATGCCGGCGTAAACGCTGGACTGTAAGGCGAGGAAAGGGAGGTAAGTTATGACTCCGGCAATGGTGTAAGAGGAAGCTCTGTATGCATTATGCGAAGTTTCTCCGATGAAGATGAAGCGTTCTTGAATGAAGGCAGGAACTGCGTCGTTGGAAGAAAAGAAGAAGAGACAGACTGTGAATATGAAGAAGCTGAGTCTGTTCGTGATTCCTTGCAAGTCTTCGCGTGGGTTCATGAACATGGTTGCCATCATTATTCCCATCACAGTGAGGACCATGAGTCTTGACAGGAAAAGTTCAGGTGTTCGCAGGATGTTCTTGAAGTTGCGACGCATGAGGATAACTGTTTCTGACAGGAAGGAGTTGGTGAATTTGGGACCAAGATCGTATCCCAAGCTGTTTGGACCAACTTTTGGGGTCACATAGTCTTCTTCGTTAACCGTGTAGTCACTACTGTGGGGTGTTGGCGTACCAGGAAGAATTTCTCTGGAATCAGTGTAGTATGCTGGTGATGAACTGCACCAAAATCATTGAAACAGATCGTAAAGATTAGATGAAGATAAGAAGGCAAAGTGAATCATTCGATAAGAACGGGACTTTGATGAATGGTGAATTTACATTGCAGGATTTTGAGTTCTCTTATCATTTCTCTGGCGAGAAGGTGTGAAATTGAGAGTGCGCATCACTCCACCAGAGGCAGAAGCGGTCCACGACCTTGAAACATTATTATTATAAGGACTTCTGAGGCTACGATCAAACTCGTCAGGATCATTTACACTTGTTTCTAAAGGAAGACGCTTCCCATTTCGCTTGTCTCTGTGTTCTTCCTTCTTACGTCGATTAGGTCGAGGTGGGGTTGGGGAAGGTAAGATACCAGAAGCTGACATTTCCTCATCGGATAATGCTGGTGGTCTCATTCCAGTTCGTGCAAATTCAGCTAATGCGTCCACTCCATAATCAGACTGGTCATACTCTTGGATCACATCAATAAGATACTCTATGGAGTTCTCTCCCATGGGGACTTTTCGACCCATCCGTCCCAGATGAAGAGAAACATCTTTCGGTGAGCCTTGAAACATGAGCTGCCCTCGAGCAAGTATGATGAGATGATCAAGAAGCAATTGGATTCTAGAGGATGGTTGATGAATTGTGAGAATAACAGTGCTTCCTGATCGGGCTATGTGGTGCACTTTCTCAATCACACTATGAGCACTTGTAGAGTCTAAACCTGAAGTTGGCTCGTCGAGGAATAGTAAGGATGGTCCATGGATTATGTCCACACCAATTGAGACTCTTCTGCGTTCACCACCTGACACTCCTCGAGTTTCTTCATCTCCTATATATGTGTTCCGAGTTGACTACATGAATAACAAAATCAATCAAAAGCTAGGTCTCAATGCAAGTTTAAACATATTCATGTTACTTACTGATAAACCAAGCTGTTCAATAAGCTGCTCGACTCTCTCCTTCTTCTCCGTCCTCGAAATAGAGCCAAGACGAAAATCAGCAGCGAACATCAAAGTTTCATAGACGGTGAGCATAGGAAACAACTTGTCGTCCTGCATTATATAAGCAGAAGTTCTCTTGACCAAGCTTGGACTCACTTCCACACCATCCACGGATACCCTACCCTGAAGGCTTCCACTTGCTATACGACCAGCTAAACCATCAAGAAAGGTCGACTTCCCTGCACCACTCGGACCCATAACTGCAGTAACACAACCTTTTGGTGCATACCCAGTAATCTTATTCAACAAATCCACTTTTTGGCTTAACCATTTACCATCAACCTTCTTCTTCTTGGTCACTGTATAGGTCAGGCTAGAGAATTCAAGCCCACCAGTGAAGTTTATCGGTTTCCTTATGTCAATCACAGTCTCCTGATGACGACCGTTCATGTGCGCCATCCCTGAACCAAAACTGAAACTTTCCTGGAAAGTTTTATAGCACAGATTTCCTGGAAAATTTCTCCCAACAAATTGATTTGGCCCGGTTTTTAGGAGTGGAGAGAAGTGAAGGCATGGAGGAAAGCTCACTGATTCATCCAGCTAAGAAAAGACATTAAGGAGGTAGATCCAAGGTTCCATGAATGTCGGGATCGAAGATACCAGTTCTTGTCGTTTCGATCGAAGGATA
Organism: Erythroxylum areolatum; assembly: GCA_024520975.1. NCBI lineage: Eukaryota > Viridiplantae > Streptophyta > Magnoliopsida > Malpighiales > Erythroxylaceae > Erythroxylum > Erythroxylum areolatum. Next base: position 63,890,756 of record JANIJH010000223.1, on the reverse strand, counting down.
ATAGTTTCTTGTTTGCTTCATCACCAAGTTTTAAACGCTATAAGAACTAGATTTAAACATTCGATCACTTTCCCCAATTCAGCAACCCAACTTACAACTTCCGACTCCATGGTTAAAGGACCAATCGTAGGAATGCTACCTGACAAAACCTGTATTGATTATTCAATTCTGATGTCGCTAGCTAATGTAACTACTCAACTAACCTCAGTATATAGTATATACTATTGCGAGTGAGTTTCTCCATTCTGGTCTCTTCCCCTTTTGTCTCTCACTCTGATGCGTAAATATAAATATTCTCGTCACAAGTGTTCTGTATCCACCGTCGTTTAGTGCCCTTTTTACTTGGGGTAGGATTTATTATCCAGAAAAAGAGACGGAAAGGTAGAAACTTTTTCAGAAGTTTTAATTTTTTTAATTTTCGAATTTTTTAATTTTAATTATTTTTTTAAATTTTGATGAAAAATAACGATAAAAAAACACATAGTATTAACATTATATGTGGACAACTCAAATGACCGTATCCTAAATTTGATCCGAATCAATTAAATTCGACCTAAATTAATAAAAGATAATTATAAAAATTATTAATTTGAGTTGAAGTTAATTAGTTTAACTAAAGTTTAAGAGTTAAATTGAATCATCGTGTAAATAGTATTTGATGCATATATTCTGTTATTATTTTTTAATTAAAGTCTAAGATAAATAATTTTTTAAAAAACTAAAAATTAAAAAGAATATTTTGGAAATTTAAAATTTTATTAGATTTTTAAAATTTTATTAAAAATTAGTGATTTTATAATTGATATAATCTCTAGATTTTATTTTTAATAATAATTAATATAAGTATTCTCTAGTCATTAGATGATATGTTCAAACAAAAATGATAAACACTAAAATCTAATAATCATAATATTTATTATAATGAATGAAAATACTCTCTAATCATTAAATGATATATTTTGATAAGAATAGTAAATATTAAAATTAGACAATTAAACTTTCACAAAAGATAGATTTGATTAAAAGATCAGCTTAGGGCTATCAAATTGTTATATTTTGGATACGTCCCCTATTAAACTCATCCCCTCTAGCCAGTTTAATTGTAAAAGTTTTGAACCGTCTAATATTATGATTCAATTTTTAACTTTTCTGTTTGATTTACTTTAATAACTCTTGTTATTTAAAATTGATCAATTTATTAATTAATTGATTAATTTAATAAATTAATTAATTCTCACAAACTAAAATAAATCAATCAATTTTCATTTAATAATCTTTTTTAATTAAACTTTAAATTTTTCGACAATCTTTTTCAATAATATTTCAAATTCTTTAATTTTATTTAATTTTGAGTCAGTTTTATGAAGGTATAATATGAGTTAAACCTTTTAAATCTTAAAATTTTTATTTTAGCGTTTTAATTTTTGATCCAATTTTTAAAACATTAATTTTTACATATACTGAGTTAATTATGGAAAATTAGGCTTTGAATAAAGTTTTGGGACTTATAAATTTATAATGCTAATAAGTCTTTTTTCAGGTTTCTTTGTTCTACATTGAGTTCTACAAGATCAAATAAAAAAAGTTCCCAAAATTCCATTAGTCTTTTATTGATTTATTTATAAATGTCACCAGAGAACAAAAGTTTCCAAACTTGAGACAAAGTTGAATCACGACGACATGGTCAGCATATGTCGTTTCTACATATATATATATATAATTCTAATTATATATATTTTTAATTTTAAAAATTACAAAATTCCAAATTTTGGACCAAAAATTGGAGCTCAATTATAACTTAGATTAGATCCACTAATTTTGGATGGAGCCAAGCAATTTTTGTCAAGCTTATTAATTATGTGGTTAGTTACTAATTATTGATTACAAAATATTTTTTTAAAATTACAAAAATTTTAATAAGAAATGAACGTTTAAGATCTTATAATTAGTAGATTTTTTCTAGCTACTTTTTTGCATTCATAAAAAGGCTCTACTCCTAAATATTAAAATCCAAATTTTAATCTTATTTACTAAATATTTCTCTTACAAGAACTTTGGACAAACTAAAACCACATTCCCTAGACAATTTTATGCGATGGTTAAAAAATTCAATCGATTTGATCGGTTTATTCGTAAAAATCTTAAATTGTTTAATGTTTTGGTTTGTTTTTAACTTTCCGGTTTGATTTACTTTAATAATTCTTTTTAATAAAACCTATTAATTTATTAACTAATTGGTTAATTTTAATAAATTAATAAATTTTATAAACCAATTATTTTTTAAACAAATTTTCAATTAAACTTCAAATTTCCGATAAATAAAAACAACTTCTTTCAATCATATTTCAAATTCTTTAATTTTATTTAATTTTTAGTCAATTCTATAACAGTCTAATATAAAAAAAAAGGAAGATGAAAAATATAATATGCTCATTATTTGATGAAAACAAAGAGTCGATGTATATACACAGAGAATCCCTATAGTTGAGTTATTATACTCCGACAATTTAGTTATTCTAATATTTACAATTACAATATTTACTCCATCAATCTTGAGGTACAATAAAAAATTTTCAGCACTCCTCCTTAAGTTGGAGAGTGAATATTAATAACTCCCAACTTGCATTTCATTATAGAAAAAAGAAACTTCTTTCCCTAACGGTTTAGTGAACACATCGGCAAGTTGTTCAGTTGTGACTAAATCATCTTGAATCTTATCACGAATAAAGTGACAATCTATTTCTATATCTTTGATTCTTTCGTAAAAAACTAGATTAGTTGTCATGTGCGGGGCTGCTTTATTATCACAATACAACAATGCTGGCTTTGGATGTAATATTTGCAAATCTTTCAGCAATGATCGTAACCAAGATAACTCACAATATATATACCAGTTATAGCTTTATATTTAGCTTTTGTTGAGGATAGAGAAACACTCTTCTGTCTTTTTGCACGCCATGAAATGAAAATAAATCCTAAAAAAATACAATAGCCTGCAGTTTATTTATTGGATATTGGGCAACCTCCCCAATCAAAATCTCATAAAGCACGCAAATATAAATAATTTTGTGAAGGGAAAAACAAACCTTAACTAGATTATTCTTTATGTAACATCCCGTCACCAATGGGATGGGTACAGTGAGAGTGCATTCATATTTGGCATGCTCATGCATTATTTAGTTATGAATGATTGGATAATTGGGCAATTATTGCACTAGCATATGAACGTACATACATGTATGACATATTCCCGATATGATTGTGTA
>JANIJH010000223.1:63845516-63855905 GCA_024520975.1 Erythroxylum areolatum | reverse complement strand
TCATTCCAATACCATTTCTACACCAATAAGCATCCAATTTAGTCAATAAATCACCCACAATTTAATCAAGACCTTCAGTTAAACAATTAGCCATAAAATGGCAGCAACCTATATTCACTCATTCATCCCTTTTCTACACTATTCTAAACACAATTTCACTTCCAAAACACCTAAAACATTTCTTCTTACATTCATCCAATCCCACCTCCTCAATCCTCAAGCAAACATCAAGCAACAAGCAAATTACATACCCATATTCTTCACACAAAATTTTCATGCAATTTGGTGTACAAACATCACAAAGAATTCAATTAACTATAAAACCATAAGATAACACATGTTTCTTACCTATTAAACTTCAAAAATCACAAACCCTCTACTTCTCTTCACGACCCATGTCCATCATCTTCTTAAGGGGAAAAGCTTAGGTTTGTATTTTTTTTGTAAACAAAAGAAGAGAAAATAAGTAAGATAAGAGAGCTTTTGTGTAGGTAGAGATTTTTAACAATATTAGGGAGAAGAGAACCAACGAAGAAGAAGGAGAAAGGGAGGCTATGGATGAGAGAAGAAACAAAGGAGTTTTGTCTCCTTAAAAGAAAGCATCGTGAATAGCTAAGGAAAAGTTCGTATTTATTAAACCTATAACATGGTGGCATGTTAGGCAAGTGACACATGTCACTTGCCATATGTCAACCTCTCAATTACTCACTTAATTCACTTCCAATTTCTAGTCCAATTTCTCCTCAAAATTCCAATGGCTCAAAATTAATCAATCTTAAAATCATGTATCTAATTTTCAGTGCCATTGAACAGTACTTTTTACTACCGATAACCAGTTAGTCTGTCACTTGGCAATTTTTCTAGTCCGAAAAAGTACCCTGAAATTTTTAAAAAAATTTCTAAAATTTTTCAAAAATTCAAAACTCACAAAGACCCACTCCAATTCAATTTTCAAGCACGAAAATCATATTTTTCACAATAAACACATTAGAGACACATATACCGAGAAATGTCACGAATGCATGTACAATCATTACATGTGCAAAATTTACTATTCACGTGTATATATGAATGCATGAACATAGCAAAACAATGTTAAACACTCCTAACCCATTCCAAATTACTATTTTACCCTTCCCATCGATGATGGGATGTTACAAAATATTAGCTATAGTAGTGTTGAATTGGGTTTTCACAAAAGAGAAAAATTGGAAAGTAGGTGTCCTGTTTCACTTTTATGATGCATGAAAAAACCCCCAAGTAAAACGAGAATAATCGTCCACAACAGTCAAAATATATTTAGCATCAGAAAGGGAAGGAATTTTGTATGGTCCCCAAATATCACAACGGATTAATTCAAAAGGTTAATAGAAGAAATTGAACTAATGGAAAAAGGAAGCCTTATCTGTTTGGCAAGAGCATAGACATCGCAATTATTATTTAACTTTGAAGGAAAATTTAACAAAGTTTTGGCCATGAAATCTAATCTCGAAAAGGTTAAGCGTCATAGTCTTCGATGCCACAGGATTGTAGGAGTGTTTTGAGAAGAAGAAGGTTTGATGGTATGGGCTACTGCAAAATGAATAGGATGGTGCTAGCACAGGACATTCAGACGAACAACCGAGAAATTAATAATATAGACTAAACTTGTTTTAATATCATATTAGAATTTTTAATATGGGTAGAGTATAAAGCCTATTAATAAAAATTGTGCTTAGGTCAATCATTGTCAAAATAACTAGAACTAGTCATTTAGATAGTGGACCCACTTATAAACCATTTAATATTTTTATTTTTAGTCAATATGGGATACTCTAACACTCCCTCTCAAGTGCAATAAAGACTAGACATCCAATTGTCATTTGAAATAAATGTAGCGGTAGCGGGACTGGGACCAGGCAACCAAGTAATAGAGTCCATTTCATTGTCTACCTAAACTAATCATCATCCTCGTCATCAAATCCTACAAAATACAAAAATAAGGAAAGAATGTTACTAAACAATTTAAATCTCTTATGACTCTACTGGTAGACATCAAATCCACTTTGTAAGATGGTACCCCAAGCACTTTTTTTAAATATATAATTGGACTCAAAGGTAAACTTCCAGTGGAGATAATTAGAGCTTGGTATCCATTTTGCATAACAACTGGTGGTAAAGAAGTGTTCTCTTTACTGTTAATAAGTAGAGCTGAAGAGGAAGTAATGTGATCTGTTGCACTGCTATCAATTATGAGTTCAGGCGGTGACAAACCTGAAGAAGCATTAGTGTTGTTTGCTTTAGAAGGAGTTGATGAAGATGATCCATTACCCTAAATAACAAACAACATTTGTTGTAGCTATAATTCAATCAATCCATTCATAACTGGCTAAATAGGTTGTTCATTGGAGCTTCTTTGACATTGTTAACATGTGATTGAGGATTGCCATTGTGCTTGGAATGAGTGTTCTTGGCTGATGTATGCTTGGGATTTCCAAGTGGATAACCATGTAACTTCTAGCATATCTTTCTTGTATGATGATTTCTGTCACAGCAACAACAATACAATGGCTTGCGATTAGATAAATTAAGATAAAAAGAAGACAAACTAGATTTGTGTTAAATAGCAAGGGCTATTGGTTCATCTTTATGAACAATCATGGTTGAAGCCTCTATTGTCTCACGTGTTGTACTCAAATTTCGTTGCTTTTCTTCTAGAATGATGGAAGAATAAGCCTGTGCAACATCAAGTAATGGATGCATTAAAAGGAATTGACCACGAACTGCACTATAAGGCTTATTCAACGCCATAAGAAACTGCATCAGTTTATGCCTTCTATTATCTACTCCAATAGTGCAAACAACATCATTTTAAGAGCCTAACTCATCTCATAATTTTTTTAACTTCGTGTATTAAGCCACAGTAGGCATCTGATCTTGAGTCAAACATGCAATATCTCCTTCAATCTGAAAAATCCATGGTGCATTTCTTTGAGAGAAGCGATTGCGAAGATCTTCCTAAACTTTGTGAGTAGTATTATAGAAAATAACGCTATTTGCACTATCAAATGTTAAAGAATTAAGGATCTAAGATAATACCATAACGTTGCATTTTTTCCATGCCACATAGTTTTCTGTTGTGGCAGATTATTCCTTGAGAGTTCCATCAATAAAACCTAATTTGGATTTTACATTCAAAGAGAGCTCTTTGCCAAGTCGAATAATTGTCTCCATCAAAAGATTTGGAAACAAAAATCATTCTAGGATGATTATAATGATGAAAAGAATAAGGGTTGTTGAAATCTAGTTTGTTCACATCAATAGCCATGACGACGAGAAGCAAATATAAGGCACAAGGGAAAAAAAAGGTTGAGCACACGTATTGTCACTGCTCTGATATCATGAAAAAAAGAAAGATGAAAAAATATATTTTGCAAATTATTTGATGAAAACAGAGAGTCGATATATATATAAACAGAGAATCCTTATAATTGAACTATTTTACTCCTACAATTCAGCTATTCTAATATTTACAATTACAATATTTACTCTATCAATCTCAAAATATAATAAGATTTTTCAACATAATATTAGTTGAACCTTTTAAACATTGATTTTATGGCCAAGTTCATCAAATTTCTTTTATGTTTTTCAACTTTCAAGAAATTATCTCCACTCTTTTTGTTTGTATCCTAAGAACTAATATGGTATTAATAGTAAATTATCATCCAAAACCAAATATACACTTTTCAAAAAGTGAATACTATAAGATGTAATTTATTTCAAATAATAATTGTTTGGAGATTGATGTGATGGAGCTTGAGGTCAGGGATACTGGGTTTTGTCGCTATTTAACTGGAGGGTTTCAGTTTGTCGCTATTATCTCTTAGATTTGGTTTGTTTAAGCTTTTGTTTATGTTGCTATTTTGTTTTCAGTGGCAGATCTGATTTTATAGTGTTACCATTAAGGTTGAGATCTACTATGTCTTACTGGTTTGGTTCTAAAAGTGTTTCCTTATATTGCACATTGCTGATTGTTTTCTAACTTAAGAGTATAAAGTTCTTGTCTTTACATGGTGGATCCAAATATTGGTGGATTCAAATATTAGAGCTTTAATGTATGAGGCAGATGACACAATAAAATATTTGGTTGGGAAATATGGTGATGGAAGCATTCCTCTCATGCTATCACTTGGTCCCCTAACGGTTTGTATATAAATCTTCTGTTATTTTTCTTGGAGTTTAATTCCCATAAATGTATTTTGGTTGATACTTGACATCAAAACCGTTGTTTAAGTTAAAGCGCTTGAAAAGATTTTGGTATTGCTCAGAGGAGGAAGAGAGGAAGGTTAGCTAAGCTATGCAGTGCTTCTTCAGCTGCCAGCTATCCAAATTTTCGAGTCCAATGATGAACTTGCGCAAGATTGACAAACACTACTCAAATAAATAGTGAACAGAACTTTGCACCACGTCAGGTATAAGCAAAACTTTGCAACATATAAGGTATATTTATCCTATAAATTTCTTAAACTTTGTTTTCTAGTTTTGCATCTCCTAATGAAGGTATGTAATATTTTTTAAGCAATTATTTTTTAAAGTTTTAATTCTTTTTTATTTTATTCAAAATTATTTTTAAATTTTAAATTTTAAATTTTTTTCTTTAACCTGCATCATTCTTTTATTGTCATATCTGCATATGGGTCTACCGGAAATAACCTCTCTACTATGTAGGGATAAAACTGCGTACTATCAGACATCCCTAAATCTCGCTTTATTGCTTTAGACTGAGTGTGATGACAATAATGATTTAATTAATACTCATTTGAAGTTAAGAAGAGTAATACTTTGTTTATCTATAATCATCCAAATTAGTTAGTTAATAATAAATGGTATTGTGATATTTAATATTAAATTATAAATATTGATTTTTTAAAAATAATAATAGTATATATAATTATGTATTTAAATCGTGATATTTAATACATAATTATATATAATGTTATTATTTTTTAAAAATTCAATACTTATACTTTTAGCCTAGGATTAAAAATTTTAAAATTTGTGAAAGTAATTAATCATATTAAAATATCTTTAAATTTTTTAAAGAATATTATGAATATAATAATAAAGTATGTTAATTAAATTTCAATATGTTAATATTAAAAAAAACCATGGTACATAGTATTATAATCAAGTTATAATGTATTTGATAAATTATTAAAAAGTAATAATATTTAAAATATTTTTTAAGATTAAGTTCGATGAATGTTGAAATAATTTAACTCCTATAAATACAAAAACTAATTTTTATTATTTATAATCTAGTGATTTTTTATTTTGTTTTATATTATGAATAAAATATAATAAATTAATATTTAATATATTTTCAATTTAATCTAATTTTCTTTAATTCAAAATAGACATTGCAGAGAAGCATTATGAATACAAAGCTCTTCTGTTCCTGAGCTAAACGACCTCGTACTAGTAGGTGTTGAAAGGCGTTATCCACTTGCGTAGGAACTTAAAGCAACTGACAGCATTCCTAAGAATCGGCTCTCCGTCAAAAGCTGAAATGAGCAATTGTGGATTCTTCGGACTGGAATCCACAGTCAAATCTCCATTGTTGGCCACCATTACTACCTCCAATACCTCTTTCAATGAATTATCACAGCCAAGAGCTCTCAAAATCCCATCTTTATACTTCAACTCTTTTTCCACACCCCTGAAACATACAAAAACTAGGCCAATGGGAGCAGCGATAGGAATCGTTTGTTGCAGCTTCAATACCAGTAAGAACCCATGCCCTTGATTCTGATTTTCGGTACAAGAGACTGTCCAAAGTTGTTATCTTGCTCTAAAAAGCTAGTTAATTTCGACTTCTAAAGTTCATAGCTTTAGGCTGTTAAGTGTTTTTGTCTGAGAGTCTAAGACATGGGATTGCTATTACAGGTTCTAAAACAAGTAACCTAGTACATGCTGAGGTGGAAAATAACGTGGAGGAGGAAATTGCTGAGGGGTACACTATAACCCAATTTTGTGATAGGATGATTGATGTGTTTCTGAATCAGAAGAAACGAGTGAAAGATTGGAGAAAGTATTTACTGTTCAGGGAGGAGTGGAAGAAGTACAGTGATAGATTCTACAGTAGATGTCAAACCCGGGCTGACATGGAAACGGACGCTACCATGAAGCAAAAATTGATTTCACTTGCCAGTAAGGTGAAAAAGGTATAACAATCTTGGTCATTCTTCTGCCCTTCTTCCATTGAAATTTCTTCTTCGATTGTAGGTGTTTAATTTTGATGCTTGGTCAAGTCACTAGATAACAGAGGCTTGGATTTTGACTGTTTTGTAATGTTTTACTCAAACTGTAGAGAAAGTCATACTCTTAAGTTAGGATAGATATAGCATGGAAACCCAGGAGATATTTACTTTCTTCCTTTTGCCTGTTTTCGGATTTCCAAATGAAGGTTTGGGGAATGGATATTGATATCTTTTGGGTTTAGAGCTTTCTCTGGATTTTTTGCACTCAGGAATGAGCATTGCAGATCGATGATGAAATGGAAAGTCACAGTCAACTTCTTAAAGAAATTCAAGACAACCCTACTGACTTGAGTGCAATAGTAACAAAGCGACGCAAGGATTTCACTGGGGAGTTTTTCCGTTACCTCACTCTTCTTTCTGAAACTTACAACAGTTTGGAGGACCGTGATGGTAAATACTTGAGCACTTGTGATATCTAATTTGTTTATCCTTTTGGTACAAGTATCCAAAGTTCCTGTCACAAAATGTCTCGTTTAATCTGATAGTACCTTTATTTGGTGAACTTGCGCTAGATCAGTTACTGTTTGTTTTTCCCTTTCCATATCATTGTTGAGAGCAATATAAAGTCTTTATTCATTGTACTGAAACAATCATCCACAAAAAGCTGCTACATGTGCACAAATATCATTTGATCATTAAAGGTTGGTAAGATGCACTTTGCAAGTTGAATTAGTGCATTGAAGTGTCATTGGCTCTAAAGTTTCCAATTGTAGCATAGAGCTTGTACAATTATTATAACAAATGATCTATAACCCTTAAATAATGAGTTACTCCAGCTGTATTGGATATGGGTCAGAGGATGATACTTCCTTGTGATTTAGACTTTGTATCTATGCTTGTTGAGAATGGTAATAAACGTAATGTTTTTAGTAGCTTATGTTGTTCAGTTGATGTAATGCTTGTTATCTTTATCAGGGATTGCCAGGCTTGGAGCACGATGCTTATCAGCAGTCAGTGCCTTTGATAATACACTTGATTGTGTGGACACATTAGATTCTGCCCAGGCCAAATTTGATGACATCCTTAATTCTCCTTCTTTGGATCTGGCGTGTGAAAAGATCAAACACTTAGCAAAGGCGAAGAAACTTGATTCCTCCTTGATCCTGTTGATAAATGGCACTTGGGCGGCTGCAAAAGAATCCACGACAATGAAAGAGGAGGTAAAAATGTTTATTTTGATGGACACTTCCCTTCCTGAATCCTTGTTTCTATATCTTATTACCTAACAGTATTGCATATTTGATGAGCAAGGTACAGACCAAAATTAGTGTATCCTCTCCACCTATACATGTTTAATGCCTGCATATAACCTGGGCTGTCAACTTATGTGATGGATTCATTAATCATGGCCCTTTCAAAATTCACAAAATATATTTGTTGGATTCCATAGCTTCTGTTGACTAGGAAACTTTGTGGAATCTGATACTGATGAATAATGATAACTAAAAATAGTGCAAACCCAAAGAATATCTTCTGTTTCAATAGCCTATTTGAAGCCTACTAGACATAACAAAATCAGCTTACTAAACCTTTCATTTATGTATTATCATCGTTTAGACCCTGTAAGTAGTTCATTCAAGCTCTTTAACTGTAGCAAGATAATACCAAAATAGCATTATTAGAACTGATCCAGTCATTGATAAGAGACCTGAATTGATTTGGCTCCAATACTAACATGACTATACCATTATTTCCTTGATATGATACTGGAGCCCTTTTTGCATTCTTGCATAAATCTTTATAGGCTTTAGTACAATAAACCTTGGTTGTCCAATTGCAGGTTAAAGACATAATGTATCAATTATATAAAACCACAAAAAGCAGCCTTAGGAGTACGGCTCCCAAGGAAATAAAGCTACTCAAGTATTTGCTAAATATCGCTGATCCTGAAGAGCGATTCTCAGCTTTGGCAACAGCATTCTGCCCTGGGGATGACAAGGAAGCGAATGATCCTTATGCTTTATACACGTGAGTAACCTTCCGATTATTCGCATCTTGGAAACTTCAATTTTGTGTACTGTTTTTCCACTGTTTAATTTGTTTTGTGGCTGTGCAGTACTCCAAAGGAGCTTTACAAGTGGATCAAAATCATGCTTGACGCATACCATCTCAGTAAGGAGGAGACAGACATTAGGGAAGCCAAGAAAATGAGTCAGCCTATTGTCATGCAAAGATTGTTCATCCTAAAAGAAACTATTGAGGAGGAGTACTTGGAGAAAACCACATTCCGAACAGAGACAGAGGAAAAGTCGAAATCTGAGGATTTGTAAACCGCATTCCAATTCTCACGTGCCTGTTATCTGTTGGAACTCCTTTCATATGGTCTTGCTATCATTTTCCCTGGAAGTGATTTCGTGGCGGGAGTTTTTGTTTTCCAGAGACGTCCTGCTCATGTTTTGATCTATAAACAAAATTTTAAAGTTAAAGTCTGAAGCAGCAAACTACAAAACCGACATACATAGGCATTCATGCACCTTCATATCTGTGAAATTGGTTTTGTTCTGAGCCAGTGGAGCTTGGAGAAATTTGAAGAACGGGTCTTCATGCCTTCTTGAGTCCGTCGGGAAGTTGTTGTTACTATTAACTTTTTTCCTCTTCTCCTAGACACTGAATACTTGAACGAACTTTATTAGGCTGATCAGTTTTGGAGTTCTGAAACCAAATCATCTTTTAGTCATTCACCAAAATATGTAAATTTTATCTAAATTGGATTGCTTTAGCTTTATATATCTAATCTACAATATCAAAAAACTGGTTCAGCTCATATAAGCTTCTCATAACTTTCGATTCTTGACTTCTTGTGGACAAGTCCACTTGCAATGTCTGATTCCAGCAGCAGCAGAGTTGACGATTTCCACGAAAACAAATGAGATTACGGTTTCGATGACAATCAGTTCCAACATCATTGTACTCTTTTAATCCTTTAAAACTATTAGCATATCGTCCGGCATGTAGTTTCCACTTAAAACTAATACCTGGTGTTTTCTTAGTTGCATCCAAGGAACAATAGCCAACGTAAGCATCAAAAGGATACCTAGAAATGGCATCAAAATCTCATGTAGGCAAAAGTAGTTTCCTTTACTATGATCAATGATCAAGACTCAGACTTTCCCGTCTCTTTGTAATAACCATAGCTAAAAGGACATGTAGCAGAAACAGTAAGTTCACACGTACTACATCTGAATGACTCCACTGTACTTCTCTTCTGTTCGTACGAACTACTAACCAACAGCTCCTTGTACTGACACCCCTCACTCAGGACATGAAGACCAAAACAAAAAAGGTGTGAGTGCTCGCTTAATGACGCACGTCTGTCCATCTTTAGTCACGCTTCTAAGCACTGTCTTTCAGTTTTCTAAATCAAGGATTAGGAAAAAAAAACAAGACAGTGAACGCTTAGCTAGCTCGAGGGGTCAGTTCCAAGCACACAAAATTACATTTTTATACAAATGCAATAAAGCATTTTTTGGTTGGAAATGTCCTATTGGTGTGAACTAGAATCCATTCTCCCTGAAATTTCCATGATCTTTCATTCCTTTTTGGATTATTATGGGAATAAAAAAAAGCATTCTTGAAGTGATTTTGAAGGAATCATATGTTCAATCAATAGAATAAGAAACAGTCAATCTCAATTTAATAGTTTTTCTAAAATTTATGAATTTACAAGAAGTTATATTTGATGGTTGGTAGTTACTGACATAGAGATAAGGTGATCGTTAGTTTCAAAAGGACAAAATTGTCATTTCGAATTACTTACACAGGTAGTTTACTAGTCAACTCAAGCAACTTCCCAACTATAAATTACCTGTCCTTTTATTCACCGAGCCACCTCAAACCAAAGCATCTCCGGCCAACCACGGGGCATTTTCCTAAACAACCGTAAGATCACAACTTTTGCGGTTACTTCTAAATGCGTACACACCCATTTGGCTAGTTTAGCAGTTGATGTATGTATGATGATAAACGGCTGTACAAAAGCCTCAGGTTGTTAATGATTTGCTTCGCTGATCGGAGCTTTGTTGTTAAGATTAATGTTTCACTAGATCGTAGGTTTTTGATACTATTTTGAATTTGTCGTTCTGGTGGT
>JANIJH010000223.1:63809486-63841644 GCA_024520975.1 Erythroxylum areolatum | reverse complement strand
TCAATTAAAAGATCTCTACTTTCTTTTAGTATCCAAAAACAAAAGAAAGCTCATAGCTACAAATAGCATCTAACCCTACCCCTTAGTTCCAACCAATTTCCACCACTGTATTTTATTGTCTAGGCACCTTCCAGTCTACCCTATTAATTTGAAACCAAATTCACAGGTGAAGGAAGAGTTGTTTGTGTTGCCTGGGATCATATCAGCTTTCATACTTTCTGACACTATGAGGAAAGAAGGATTGAGCAGGATGATAACTAACGAAGAAAATCTGGAGGATGGAAATGATTTGACAGAATATGCCGATAAGTTTCAGGAACCTACTCAAACCTGCCTGACAACTGATGAAGGAAGCAAAATAGACTTAAATGTGAATTTGGCTCGAGAAAATGTGGTGAATAACGAAGACACTGGCAGTCCCGTTGTTGGAAATGGTGGGCGATATGAAAGTATGGTGAAGAGTAGTGGATGTGGAGGTTGTGGTGGAGGGTGTGGAAATATGGTGAAAAGTGGTGGATGTGGAGGTTGTGGTAGTGGATGTGGTGGAAGTTGTGGTGGACGGTGTGGAAGTATGGTGGAGAGTGGAGGATGTGGAGGCTGTGGTGGAGGTTGTGGTGGAGGGTGTGGAAGTATGCTGAAGAGTGGTGGATGTGGAGGCTGTGGTGGAGGTTTTGGTGGATCCTGTTCAACTATGCTGAAGAATGGTGGATATGGAGGTTGCAATGCTGCTTATGTGAGCGACTCTGGGGTGGAGAAAAGCAGCAGTTCCGGTGGTTGTGGTGCTTCTACTCGTGTAGACACGGTTCAGGATGGAGGATGCAGTGAATATGGTGTTGATTTGCACAACTCCTGCGATGATGTTTCCTTCAAGGAATCGCCTATCTTCACTAATAAGGCAGTACCTGCTTGATTCCTATGCTTGCCAATGATGCTTACTACTTACTAGGACTGCAAGTGTCAGCTATTATATCTATCTCATATGTGAGTATATGCAATACTAAAAATAAAACTTGAATGATGTTAGCTGATATGTGACATCATTAATCAGTGATGGATTTAAAGGGATGTAAGTTTTAGTTCAAGAATGGAATTGTCTTCTTCTTCTGATTTAAGCTCCTTTTGGATCGTTTTCGACACTAATTCTCCTTTAATTCGGGAAACAGAACAATTATTTCCGACAAGACGCAGTTAAAATAATCCAAAACGATGACACTTTTAAAATTCCAATCTGAATTCTCAACTAAAAATGGAAATGTTTAATGCTATAAATAAACAAAGGGTAATAAGACTCTTGAAAATTGCAAGCTATAGCTAGAAGTTGATGTAGGTTTGTGTAACCAACCGAGCTTGCAGGGCCTTCTTATTGTTTACATCCGTTCAAAACTGGAAAACTTGTCAACGGAAGCTCACCGGACCCTCCTTGCTTTCTTCTTATTCTTTTCTCCTTCCATTACCAATTCATGGTTGCTTCCATTTCCGATCATGAAGCTATTGGATTCATATGTGCCATTTTTGGTCCTTTGTCTGAACTTATCTTCCTTTTCCATTACAGGTTACCAAATGGATGCTGCTGGGACGTTTGATGTTTAACCAGCTCCTTCCCCAATTTGCAGTCCCAATCATGGAACTTTATAGTGAATATGAAACTATATTAAGAGAACTGAACGTGTCATTGGCAGGTTGGCCTTATTATGAAAGTGTTAATCAGAGTTGCTATGGTCTTGATCTATGATTATAGACCATGTTCGATTTGATTGAACCCAAATTTAAATATTCAAATTTATTAAATTATTTAGAAAATTAGGGTTGAATTAGATCATAGCTCAGCTTGCGAACATGGATGATGGATCCGACCCCTCAGCATAACCTAGCCAATGAACAGGAAAGTAAGGTAATGATATCCTGTAGACGTTTTGCAACAACTCAATAGCCTACAACCGACTAGCTAATCAAAACAAGATGGTGATGGGAGTTGGGCATAGAGTGTGAAGTTCTGCATTCCATGATATTGGATGGCGACACTGCTTGAATTGGGAACCATGACAGCTGAGACCATGATTAGCTTTACTTTTCTTTGATCTGAAGTTGGTATTTTTACACTGTTAAAACGAAATTAAAGCTAAGGCTTTGGATTCTTGAGAATAAATATAGGTTAGTACATACCTATCAATGTTAGACAGGGCCTCTTGTTCATGCATGACACCAATTCTAATACTGTGGCCTTTTCCCTCAAGTTTCCAAAAGAAACTGAATGACAAGACACCAGGATGCGTAGATCATAATAGGATAGGACTTGCAAGAAGCTGATAAGGACAGCTGACCAAATAACCCTGCCAAGTCACTAACATACAAGCCACTGTTGTTTGCTTCCATGTACCGTTTTGTTCAAATCAACAGGCTCGAACGGCAGGACACCCCTACCAAGCTCAAGCTCAATCCAAAACCGATCAACTTAAATATTAATCCAATTCAGATTGAGTTGATCGAATCAGGTGGTGTCTTGCTGAACCAACCCCAAAAGTTCATCCCTAATGTCAAGATTAGTCTAAGGTTCGTGTCACCAGTACCAATACCAAATAAACATCATGTAAACGCGGAGAAAGTGCAGAAAGCAAAGATGAAACTCAAAATGTGCAACTTGATGACAAAAGAAAAAACTATACATAAGACTGCGATAGAGGAGGAAGTATATACAAGATTCAATTGCAAACGAAAGCCAATATTTTCACTTTTGGCTCCACTTTTTCATATTTTGATATTGTCATTCTCTTTGGCTGCTGTACATAATTTCCTTCTGTGCATAAAAGCACCAGGTGGGTTCTTCTATTTGGTTTGTTACAAGTACAAGATCATCCCCTTACGCCTTCCTATCTCCTGCCGCTATAAACTCATATAAACCTAAACACTGCTCAAGTCAAGACCTACTCCTCTTCTAAGCTATCTACCGGTTGGGCTACTACTTAGTTACATCTACTTCTCCTAAAGAACTCTACTTTTAGTCCATTGTTTTTTTACACTTGTACAAAACAGATCCCAAGTTTTCCCCGATACAAAATGTATCCAGTTCCTGGACATACCTCTTCCAATCCTGGACATCAACATCCAATCACCCTGCATCTTCAATTGCATTCACTCGCTTTTCAAGTCACTGAAACTTTGTTTGCTTCAATATACGGTGACCGTACACTGTCTGCATCAGAATCGTTTCCTGAGGAACTACCTGAATCTGAACCTGAAAACACAAGAAATTGATACCCAGATTGACTTAATCATCTAATCAAAATAAATGCTACCCAAACTGCCACAGTAAGCACCACAGAGAAGCATAGATTTGGCAAAATTTTAAGACTTAATACCACTAGAAGAGGAGCTATCACTACTGGAACTTGACCCACTAGACCCACTTGATTTGCCGCTAGCACAACCAATATCAACGTCTTTCTCGATCTCCACCGGTGGGTAGTTCTCAAATGGTATATCCTCTCCAATGTCCACATTTTCCTCCATAACCTTGTGTTCCACATCTACCTTTTCAATATCTGAAGCCTACATATTAAAGTTGACACCAAGAGAAATAAAATCACTAAACAAACCTTGAACTCAGAGCAATCAGATTATCAACTTGAAACAACAAGTATGCTCCATTTTTAGTTTGAAACGCGATTACTGCAAAAAAGATTGAACTTTGCTTTACCTGTGTGATATGGGCAGGTGTGATGTGATTCTGAACGAGACCCTGACGCCTAATCTTGCTCATCATCTTCTTGTAGTTACAAACAAGTCTATCAAGCTCCCATAGAGTCTCAGTATCGAGAACCTCCATATCAAGTTCAACTTCATCACCATCCTGATATAAACGCCCATTTCTTTTCCTCACTATATACAAAACTTGGGCCATCTTATCCTGAGGCAAATCCTCCAATTCCTTCCCAAGTTTTGCCTTTTCTGCATAGGTCATCTCCCTCTTGTTTGGATCCTTCGCTTTAGGCTTCGGCAACTTTCCCAATCTCGGCTCCACCACCACTTGAACCGGCGCTAGTGGCCTTTCCGGTACCTGTTGGACCTGAATTGGGTTGACCAACACAGGTGTTGGTTGGGTCAGACTCTGATTTGAGCCAGAAATTCTATACTGTTCAGCCTCGAACTTCTTGTACGCAGGATCGAACATCTCATTGAACTTGGCCAACAACTGGCGTGCCATGAGGTGTACCTCGTGCTCCTTGGGGTTGTACGTCATTGCATTGTCGAAAGTAAGCCTCACGTCGGCCGCAAATTCGAGCGGAGATTTGTAGACATGCTTGACGAGATTCAACTTCACGCTGCCAAGATCCATAGGCTTTTGGATGATCTGATGATAATCGAAAAGCCCCAATCCCACTGTATCCACAGGCTTGTTGAAAACCCATGAGATCTTCAACTTCATTAACTTCATCAAGATCTGCCCGCACCTTCTCATCATACTACTAGTCACTTTCTCGGTTAGAGGATCAAATCCCGTTACCATCCGTTTCGGGTCGGGTCCTGCTAAAAACGGGTTGCTTCGTTTGTACCCATGACCCGAAACTCTGATCTTGTTGTCTGCAGATTTCGGAGTAGCTCTCAGCTGTTTGGTGTTGAAGGGGCCGTTTGGCGGTGGGCACGAGGGAGAGAAGTGGGCCACGGGGTGAACGGGTCGAGGCTCCATTTTAAGAGACTCCAACCTGGCTTTAACAGCTCGGACCTGCTCAAGCTCCGAAACCAGACGCCTCTTCAGCTCCTTGAGCTCGCGCTTGCTGCATGCACCGAGATTGTACGTCACGTAACCTCCACGAGATGTCTGATCAATCAAACCGTTGAATCCTCCTCTCGGGAACTTCTCCGGCGGCGGAGACGGTTTTCTCCGGCGAAAATGCAGGTTGCTGGAAGGATCATGGTTGTTTACAAACATGCCGGAGTTCGATACAGGCTTGGGAATCAATTTCTGGCCAGAGCTGGCCCTGAAAAACGAAACATTACCACTGTCGACCCCACCAGCGGCGGAGACAGCGCCATATTTCCTCACATACACCTTGTGGTCGCCCCAGTACGGCTCATTCCGGCTGCCTAGAACGGCCGACGCCATGTAGCCCTCGGGTCGGATCCTTCAATGGTCCGAAATCATAATTCTTTCAAAAGAGAAAGAACTTACGAGCACACAGAGGGAGGTAGATAGATAGAGAGGTGAGGGCTTCGACCCTCCTCACCTGAGACGAGGAACTCAGGGATGGTGATGACGACTTCTTAAAGGCGATTCAGATCTGCCCGATGACGTTTCGGGCAGTACATACACCGTCAATTCTCAATCAGACGGTTCGTGATGGTTCTCTAGTTGCCCGTTTCCCGGTCTCTGCCACCTGTCACGGATGGTCTAGATCCAGATTCTAAGTACACGTGACTATATGTAGACCGTTGGATGAACAGTCCTAGAGGGCGGCTCGTGCTGGGAGCGATTTGTTTGAAGCAAGGAGAGAGTGGGAAACCAAAATTTCAGCTGAGAGGGAAATGAAAACTGAAAAGAGCGAGAGAGAGAGACAGTGAGGGGCCGGCAATGAGACTGATGACGTGGAAAAGTGGGCCCAGAGTAGAAACTGGCGATAATGTCTAGAAATCGTATGACATGCTTTGGTGGCAGTCGATAGAATCTCGTCCCGCCAAAAACCGGAAAGGTGGGATCCAGTTTCTGCCAGCTCAGCACCCAAAATCCTGCTCTGGCGCCACGTATGCATTTGGAGCAATTTCGTATGGTCCTAATAGTTTTTTTTGGGTGGTTTATGAAGAAAAATTAATAATTAAAAAATTAAAACAGTCCGCTTAATTATACTTTTAAAATTTTAAATTGAGAATTTTTAATTCAATTTATTTTAATAATATAATTAATTTATTAATTAATTGATCATCATCATCATCATATCCAATTTAAAACTTAAAAAGTCTAATAGCACACAACATTATTCTTACATAGTGAAAAAGTTGTTTCCAGTAAATCCACACTCAAATATAACAAATAAAAGAATTATGCAAGATAAAGAGTAAAAAATGAAAAAATAAAATTTTATAAATAATTTTTATAAATTAATTAATTATTTTATTTTATGATTTTTAATTAAAATTTTATTTTTTGGCAGCTATAAATAATATATTTTAAATTATATTTTAAATCCTCTAATTTTATTAAATTATTTATCAGTTTTATAACACCTTATACTAAATAATTTTTTAAACTGTAAATCTTTTATCTTATTAATTAAATTTTGAAACTAATTTTTACAATGACGAAAAAAATAGTGAATTTAGTGATAAAGTCTTGTAGGCTTTAATTCATTGTCTTCATGATGATGTTTGGATATTTACATATTCTGAAATGATTAGAAACAATATAATGTTATGCTTTAGTCTTGTATCAAATTATTTAAATTGTTATTAATTAATGATATTTTTATTAAAACATTGTAATAATTCACATAAAAATAGAAATTTGCTAATTTTAATGTAAAATAAAATTTTATATTATATTTTTAAATTAGTTAGAGATAATTAATGCTATGATTTTTTTATGGACACGTTTATTAAATTCATTTATGATGTCTTTGACTAATAAAAGGCTGTATATTTTATGTAATGAATAAGATTGAGAAGTCATCTACACTCTTAAGTAATTTTTATTAACTTTATCAAAGAGTGATAATTATTTACTTGTAAGTAGTCAAAAAAGGAAATAATTAAGAGAAATTTCACAACCAACAACAAAAAATCTTTTTATATTTTATAAATAAAAATAAATCATTTAAAAAATTGTATGTATCATGAATATTATTATTTAAATAGTAACCATTATAACATTGTAATTAAGTATTAATATATATTATTTATTTAATATCTATATTTAAATATAATTTTTTAAATTTACATGAAACAAATAAATTTTAGGAAAACCTCTTATTTCTTCACGTATTGCATGTTTGATAAATTATAATTATTTTATTTTAACCTTTTATCAACTTTTCTTTTAGTACTTCTTCTAAAAAAATCATAAGAAATATAACCACTATCAATTATTTTTGACAATGTGTATTTAATGAAACTATAAAATTACTAATAATATAATAGCAATAATTTAATTTTTCACGCTTTTTACATATAAATGCAAAAAACACTTCAGTTGCATTAATGTAAATGATATTTATTGGTATAAAGAAATAAAATTCAAAATTTACTTTAAAATATTTGTACAATTATTAATTGTGATGTATAATTTATATATATATGAATTTAAAATATTATATCATGAACTTAAAAGACATATTTTAGAAAGTTCAACACACTTGCATTAGAATAATTATTATGGGCAAGATTTTAGTAAGTCAATTTTGAATTTTAAAGCAAAGTATTGATATCTTTACTTTGCAAAATGGACTTTGATGAAAAATCGGTTTGAATAGTTCAATTGTAAAAATTTTGAATTAATCAAACTAAATAATCTTTGTCATTAAAAATGATCAATTAATTAATTGATCAATCGGCTTTTGTATAATAATCGATTTTAACTAATTAATTCTTATTTAATAATTTATTTTTTAATTAAACTTTAAAATTTTGACAAATAAAGATATAATTCTTCAGTTATATTTCAAAATTTTCTATTTTATTTAATTTTTAACCAATTTTTGAACATCTAAACCTTTAAACAATCTAACCAATTCAATTTTTAAAGTAAATTTTAAAACATGCGTTAATTCACGAAAGATAATGAGAATAAGAATATGAATGAATATAGTAAAGAATGAAAATGAAGTATTACCAACAATGAATCCTATTCCTCTGAATTTGATAATCCAGAGGAATAGAGTATTGCTGAAAATTGAGAAATGAAAGTATTACCTCTTTAATGATAGATTAATATAAAATATGAGTTTTCATTTCATACTCATACTTTTTTTTCTTTTTCCTATTACATCCAATGAAGCACACCCTAACTAAAAGTGGGGGCTTATTGTTGTTTGGCGTATCTTGGATTTTCTCGTATTCAGACGCTGCAAAACTAACCTAAGACTCGATACAAAAGGGATATCATTTTTTATAAATTTCCTTAGAATGGCGTTATTTTGGATGTGATCTGGAAACTATGAGAAAATAACGCCATTTGTGCGAAACGTATCAGTTTTAAATTTTTGTTTAATTTAATTTAATAATTTATGTTAACAAAAAATCAAACAATTTTTAATTTAAATTATTAAAAATTAGGTCTGATTTTGAAAACACATCATAAATCTTATTAAAGTTAAAATTGTATGAGTAATAATTTAGATTATATAATATTACAAGTAAAATAATTTGAATTTACTTAATATTATCATTATTTTTTAAAAAAGTTTTTAAATATTTGTAATTGTAATTAAAGTTTAATTAAAATTAAATTTTAATTTTAATTAAATTACTAAAACGTCCAAACTTTATTATATATAGGCTTAAACTCTATGAAATTATCACTTTTTGCTTAACCCTTTCTTTAAGAGTTTTAGAGTTCTCTCAACTCATTCTTTAGATATTGTTAGAGGCCGAATACTTGTACGGTTACGACGATTAGACGAATCAATTTTGGGAACGATTCAAAGAATACAACAAAATATAGATTAAGCTTCAAAATAAGGTACGAATTAAGTTTTCATTTTATTATAATTTCTGTTAATTATTTTATAAAATTAAAGATATCTTGATTTTCGAGAAATCTTACTTCTCTCCTCCCTAATAGATTTCTCCATAAGATTTCTCCTCCATAATAGATTTCTCTCCTACGTAATTAAACAACGAGAACAAGTCGACTTCTTTTGAATATAGACTAGGAACATCTGAGTTTTTGTGGGGGTTTGTCGATGAAGATTTGTTATGTGTTCTAATTGATAAATTTGCCTTATTTTGGTGGCTGGGAAAGTGGCGTTTTGTGATTGTATTGTGGCTGTATAGCAAGGTTGAACAGCGGTAGGCATCGTCGGAAAAAAACCGGCGATGGTGACTGACGGCGAGCATCTGTTTTAAGATAGATAACTGCTAGGTTTTCTAAGTAATCGAATAAGGGCGTTTGGATATTAGAATAAGGTATTCTAATGACGACGGCGGCTGCTGTTTTAAGATAGATAGGTGCTAGGGTTTTCAGTTTTCTACTTTTCTATGTATCAGAATACGGGTCGTTTGGACATTAGAATAAGGTATTCTAAACTTGGCCTTAGACTCTTTTCTTTTTGAGAAATTAAAACTTTTTCTTGGACTTGTTTGGTTTTTATATTAATTATATTTTAATTAATTATATTAAAATTGACTAATAATAATATTATAATTAATTATATTATAATTAATTAATTAATTAAAATATATTTTAATTAATGAATCATTATATTTTAATTAGTTATATTAATTAATTAATTTTATTTTAATTAATTAGTAATAATAATATTTTAATTAATTATATTGTAACTAATGAATGAATTATATTTTAATTAATTATATTGTACTAATTAATTAATTATATTTTAACTAATTAATTAATAATAATAGTTTAATTAATTATATTGTCATTTATTATATTTTAATTAATTAATAAATTATATTTTATTTAATTCTATTTTATTTAATTAAGTATTTAAAATATTTTAATTAATAAATAATTATATTTTAATTAATTATATTATATTATATTATAATTAATTATATTGTAATTAATTAATTAATTAAAATATTTTAATTAATGAATGAATTATTTAATCAATTGTATTATTTTAACTAATTAATTAATGATAATATTTTAATTAATGAATTAATCATATTTTGATTGATTATATTGTATAATTAATTAATTATAATAATTTAATTAATTATATTGTAATTAATTAATTATATTTTAATTAATTAGTATTAAAAATATTTTTTTTAAAAGCCACTATGAAGGAATGAATTTCATTCATCTACTAAATGAAAGGTACGAAGAATTTTTCAAAAGTGGGATATCAAACTATTGCCCCTATAATCATATTTAACAATCAACTACTCATTTTTTATTCTTTACTCATTAACTTCTTCTCAAACTCATCAACTAAATGCCCCCTTAATTCTAAAATAATTCATAACCAAACATAAATTAAAAGGAATTTAAAATTTAAAATTCAATTCTAAAATTGAGGTAATTATTTTTCTTAATTTGATTAAGATTAATAATCACATTGATTCTTAATTAATTTTTAAAAAGTAGTTATTAAAATTAAAATTAATTGATTTCAATTAAATTGAAATTAATTAATTAAACTCCTTAAAATTAAGAAAATTGTTTCTTTATTAAATATATTTATTTCAATTTGACTTAAATAATTTTTATTTGTTTAGAAAATTATTATTTAATTTATTTAACAATTGTTTCTTTGCTTATAATAATTAAGTTTCTTGATTTATTAGAAAAAAAGTATTTTTCTTCGTTAACTTTATTAGAAAAAGTATTTTGAACTTCCAAGCTTCTCTTATAAACGCCAATTTAAGCTTCTCATCCAGCATAAAGCAGGCTTTTTCTGGCTCAAAAAGATGTCTCAACCAACGTCTTCGACTTCAACTCAACATGGCCCCCGAGAAGGTTACTACTTATGATTTGTCTGTTGATAGTTTATTGAAATGGTTCATCATTCTGGCCATAATCGTGTTTTGCTAATTGGACCGATAGTTTTGTGATGCTGGCAGATGCTTATGATAGAAACGAGAGGCTATTGCGAGATTTCGATATGGACATGAGATATGGGCCTTGGCGTGGGCTTACACGCAAGGAGCGTTATGAAAAGGCCATACGAGCAGGCCTCCATCCACCCAAAATAATCGGACAATTGTTGAATTCCGGACGGCACTGGACAGGGCATCCAGGCCTCGCCGGGAAGTAGACTTCATTTGTAACGTTCAAATGCTGTACTGTTTCGACTTTCGAGTAAACTGTACTTCTATTCACCCGCTGGTTGAACTTGATTGCTTTCTTCTAACGATTTTGGGATTGTCGTGAGAAGATATGACAATAGTTTATGTGTTTTTATTTAATAAAATTGTGCGAATTTGAATTACATAATCTTTCTGTTCGGTGATACTATTTTTGTTATTATTAGAATATTTATAATTATTATTTGAATGTTTAGAATATTATAATAATAATAATAACAATAATACTAATACGAATAATAAGTAATTATCACTTAGGCTAATTACAATACCAGAATCTCTTTATGAAAAATCCTTTACCTATATCCTAGCTCGCCAAATATAAAATATCATAAATTATCCTTACTAATTATTTTTCATTTTCTAGAGAAGTGTTCTATAAGGACTATCCATAACCTTACTTTTCTTAGCTACAAAATAACTCCGACTTGATAGGACATTATACTTAGGCTTGCCTAATAAGTTTGATTTCGGTTTGGTTTGTATATAATTTTTCTTTTGTACGTGCCCACGCTTAGTTAATTATTTTTCTGTCAGTTGAGAATTCGAATTATCTTTACTTTCTTTACATCT
The DNA here is from genome assembly GCA_024520975.1 of Erythroxylum areolatum. NCBI lineage: Eukaryota > Viridiplantae > Streptophyta > Magnoliopsida > Malpighiales > Erythroxylaceae > Erythroxylum > Erythroxylum areolatum. The sequence continues at coordinate 63,830,094 of JANIJH010000223.1, read as the reverse complement.
TTTTAATCCAATTTCATGTTTCATGTGTTAAAAATTATCTAAGAACAATTAAGAAATAAGTCCATTAATTTTGAATAATAATTTCAAGACATTAAAAAAATTTATATCCAAAATTAGCACAAAAATGATAACAAATTCTCCCACACCATACCTTTACTCGCCTTCAAGCGAATATACCAAGTCATTATACTTTATCAATTCATCCTTCATAAGATTAGATGCACACAATATGCTAAACTTGAGCCAGCAAAACTTAAATTGCAACATATATCATAATCACTTTTCACCAATACAAATAAACAAAGTCAAATTAAGACATTCTTGTTCAAAGGCAAGTATGAAATTAAGGTGAATTATTCTCACTAATTTCTCTCTTTACGCTCAAGTGTTTAATGTTAAAAAATTTCTCTTAAATCTCCCTCTAATAGATTGCATTATCATAGACTTACAAATTCAACAGTTATCGTTCATTTAAATTACATGAGTTTCTAGATTAGAAGGACTTTATTATGGGTCATAATAGAGTTGGGTTCAAAGATAAGGTAAAAATAACAAAGGGTTAATCACAAGTATTCACAGTTGTTATTGTTCAATGTGAATTAGGTTCGGGCCTAAATCTATCCTAAGGCTCGATCCAAAAGGGATATCATTTTTGATAAATTTCCTAGAATGACGTTATTTTGGATGGCAAACCTGTGTTGATGCAAGTCCGTCCATGCTTCAGGCCGAGCTCACCTCATAGGTTTCTAATGTTGGGTTGGATCAGCGGCTGACCTGATCTATTACCATCGATACTGGTAGTCCACCAAAGCATGATCTGGAAATTGAAAAGTAGCTATCTAGGATACAGAAAAAAGAAGCTTATGACCTAATGGAGGCCACTAAATTCTACACGCTTGTTCATAAGTTGCCCTTTTGCAACTCCTAAATTGACTTTAAGCCAAAAGGGTATTCTCAGCTAAGTCAGACATGGGAGCTATCACAACAATACGCAACAACAAACTTCAAAAATATAGCTTTAATTAGATGGTTATTGATCTTAGAGGAGCTTACCGATAGGCCTTTCACTTCATGATATATTCCCTCATCAGGGGCCTACCATGAAATCCTCAACAGAACCTCTAGGAACACAATATCTCCAGAATATAACAAAAGCCAGGTATTAGTATATTCTTTACATTCACTCGAATGGATTATGCAAATCCAGAAACAATATGTAAAGATGAATGCCACTTTAGCAGCAGATGCAATTATTAAGCTTCAACTGCAATAACATGTTCAAGTTCCCCTAATAATAGAACATGATCACCCAACGGCATTATTCTCTTTCCCTGCTCGTCTGCAATGCTGAGATGGTCACAGGGATCTACCAAAATGCTGGTTTCAGTGGATCCATGAGAAACTGTGTGTACCCTGTCAAATCCAATAAGCTGTTTTTCAGGAGTTCCTGCAACAGCTTTTGGAACTCTAGAAAACAGCATCACAACATGGCTTCCATCCATATCTCCAACGTTCATTACAGAAATTTCCACACGAAATCTCAATCTATCGCAAGATGTTATCCCATCAACAGTTATATAACCAGGTTTTTCTCCTATCTGGCTTAAAATTCTCATGCTAGAAGTAACTGAAAATGATTCCGATAGACTTAGTTTTTCTGGGGCTGACAAGAAACTGTAAGTGAAATTAGTGTAGCTTAATCCATGACCAAACCCATAAACTTGACTTCCGGTGTAGAAACGGTAGGTTCTTCCAGGATAACCACGAGAACGATCCGGTCGCATGTTCATATCAGTCATGGGCACCTTGGTGAATGACTGAGGATACCAAGTAATTGGAAGTCTCCCCCCTAAATTTTCATATCAAGTATCAGATAAAATTTCTGCAGACCACACCATCATATCATCAAAATTTTAATCCTAGACATTCAAAACAGAAAACCCTCATCTTATACAAAATGGAGTTCGAAACCACTCAATAACACTAAAATGAAACTTATTTAAGTTTATTCCATTAGAAAATTTGGAAATAACTCTTCCTACTATAATCAATTCTGCCATCAAGTGCTAAATGTATTTCAAGATCATTATGAAAAAAATCAATACCTCTCCTATCTAATAAAAGTCCAACAGTTACAAACCTGGGTTATAGTCTCCAAAGATGATCTCTGCCAGTGCATTTGCACCAGCTTCACCAGGATACCCAATCCAAAGAATGCTAGCAACCCTTGGATCATCTTTGGCAAATGACACATCAACTGGTCCTCCACCAGTAAGGACTAGAACCACAGGCCTTTTACTTGCTGCTGCAACAGAACTTACCAACTCCATCTGTTTACCCGGTAAGAGAAGACTAAATCGATCACGATCTTCAGTTTCTTGCGACAGATCAAGGCCAGCAACTATAATTACAAAGTCAGATCTTTTGGCAACAAGTATTGCCTCATGGAATCTAGCAACTGAATTACACGGCACATCCTTGCAACCAACTTCATATGTTGTCTTTTTCACATAGGATTTAAGTCCCTCAAATATACTCCGTGGAGTGCATGAATACCCTACATGATCAGGAACTCAACGACTTATTAAAGTAAATTAGGAGCAGAACAATTTCTACAAGCCTGACATAGCCAGCAAGAAGAGGAATGGAGCAAATCTGATTTTCTTACCTAATTATCATGTACAAAGCAGAATAGTTAAAAGTTTCTACCTAGAGTTGGATGTTCGGGACAAAGTTCAGAAAAGTTCTGACAATCAGGCATCAATAACATAGAATATTAATGAAGTTCTTGGCTGTAGGAGGCAATTGCGTAGGCTTGATCTGGCTCGGATGGCTCAAACTGAATTATGACTTGAGTGAACAAATTAGAAGTAGGGTTGAATTGGTTCAGCCAAAACTAAACAGCAGGTTTTTACCTGTGTAGTCACCACCCAAATTGCTTGCATTATTTGCCAGAGGACCAATAACAGCCAATGAAGAAACAGCGTACTTATTCAAAGGCAAAAACTTATCATCATTTTTCAGAAGCACAATCCCTTGTCTTGCTGCTTCAAGCGCTAGAATCTTGTGCTCCTTGGTACAAACATCTTTAGGTCCCAGTTCAGCAAACTGACCTTTTCTGGGGTCTCCATCAAACAGGCCAAGACGGAGAAGAACCGAAAAAAGATTGAGAAGTGCTCTATCTATATCCTCTTCTTGCAGTTTACCCTTATCAACTGCAGATTGAGCATGTCGAAGTGCATATGTCCCGCAATTAATATCCATTCCTACAAATTAGCAACAGCAGTTGACGTAACTACTTTGTAATTGCTAAACATACGAAACAGATTTGCTGGAACAAATATCCAAACCTGCTTTAAGAGCAATAGCAACAGCATCCTCGGGACTTTTAGTGTAATTCTGAAATTCAAAAATTGTGGCCACAGCATCACAATCTGAGGTAATATATCTGTACTCCACAGGAGGTTGCATACAATACAAATGCAATTCATCAGATCATAGATCATATTTGTCATTTCATAGCAAATAAATGTCTCTCGAAAATCTGTACCCCTTGAAGCCCCACTCGGTTCTAGCTTTCCGTAAAAGGTCCTTATTAGCACAGGCTGGAACCCCGTTAACTTGATTATAAGAACACATTAAGCAACTGGCTTTTCCCTGTTGTATACAGCTTTTGAATGGAGGTTGGTATGTGTCCTCCAAATCTTGCTCGTTAACCTGTGAAGTTGGAGTGGGTTAGCTCTATCTCTTTGGTAAAGTCAGATCAGCAATTTCAGTTCTTAGTCTTAGACACCTAAATTAAGCTTTCGAAACAGTATTAACCTAGAAAGTTTTCCTCAAAATCAAAACTTTCCCTTCTAGCAAGATTAGACTATAACAATCTTAAAACCAACAAATCAAAAAAAGAAAACTTGCCACAGCATCAAAGCTATATCTACTGAAGTTTTCCCATTTGTCCAAGTCATAAGCAGTAAAATGTTTGCAGCAAGCAGAGAGCACAAGCCCATCATCATCATCTCCACCGACATCCTCTATTAACGCCCTACGCTTTCCAAATCCATAACTACCATAGCCACGAACACGCCTCAAGTTGGCACCTTGAAAACCCCTCACAAACTCAACACCATAAGTAGAGGCCACCATTGGATCTTCACCAGGAGTTTCTTGACCTCTGCCCCATCTGGGGTCTCTAAAGATGTTAATATTAGGTGCCCAGAATGTTAATCCTGCTTGACCAACATTATACATTGCTCTGGCCTCAACACCGATAACTGACGCAACCGAGAACCAAAGACTCCTGTTAAAAGCAGCAGCAGTAACAATGACTTGAGGGAAACCAGTCGCTGCAAAGATGGGACCTTTAGTGAAGGACACACCAGGACCATTGGTGGCAATTCCATGTAGAGACTCCGACCACCATTCATAAGGGGGGATTCCAAGTCTTGGGATCCCAGAGGCATTGTCTGAGAGCTGAGTTATCTTCTCTTGGAGGGTCAAGAGGGAGACAAGAGACTGAGCTCTGGTGCTGACAGTTAAAGACTTATTGCAAAAGGCATAGGAATTGTAATTTGGTGGTTCACATGGGAACTTGGGACTCACTCGATTGGCTACACAGAGATAGAGATTGAGGAAAAGAGGAAGGAAGAAGATACATATCCTCTGATCGTGAATAGTCATCGGGTTGGGGGTTGAAAGTTGGTTGAGGACATGGTCGTTTAGTTCCTAAGTTCATATGCATTCGAAGTTGCCAGTTATAAAATAATACTAATATCCGATTTTAAATTTGTCAATTTCTAATTAAGTTTTTAATTTTTTAGTTTGATTTATTTTAATAATTTATATTATAAAAAATCTATCAATTTATTAATTAATTCATCAAACTTAAAAATTAATTAGTTTTTATGAATTAAAACAAATTAATTTATAGTCTCTTTTTTATTAAATTTTAATGTTTTTAAAAGTAAAAATATTATTTTTTAATTATTTTTAAATTATTTAATTTTATTCTATGTTTAACTAATTTTATGACGATACAATATCGATTAAATCTTTTAAATCTTAAATCTCCAATCTTAGTAGTTTAATTTCAGGTATGATTTAAAAAACATTGCTAATAACATCATAAATAAAAGTTAAAATTTTGGTAATTACTAATAAATGAATTATAATTTAGATTATATAATATTACAAGAAAAATAATTTGAATTTACTTAATACTATCATTATTTTAAAATAAGTTTTAAAATATTAATTAAAAGTGTATTTTCATCTTAATATTTTAAAAATGTAAATAAATTTATATTGTTATCTCTTATTTAAGGTACAATAAATATTATTTTAGTAAAGTTATAATATAAAATAAACACAAAAGATAACGGTAAATTTACTTAATTTTTTTATAAAACATTAAATTGCAAATCTAACATTTAACAGATGCAATTAATATCCATTATTAAAATAGTAATTGATTTAGGGTTTGACTTAATAAATATCTAAATGAATTTAAATATAATTAATTAATTAATTAATTAATTAAATCATATGATTTAATAATTATTTATATACCAAAATATTTATTCAACATGTATAACAATGAAGATTGCTTCTTGAAATATTATTAGAGAAAATAGTGCCTACAAGAAAAGTTTAATTTTAGACCTAATGGCACCAACAGCTTTGGCAAATTAAGTTTTATTTTATTTTATTTTCAAATAAAAGAAATTTGATTAGATTTTAGCAATATTTTAAAACTCAAGCCGGTTCGCTTAGTTTAACAATAAAAATTTTGAACCAATCAACCTTTCGGTTTGGTTTTCAATTTTTTTAGTTTGATTTAGTTTAATAATTTTTGTTGTAAAAAACGATCAAGTTATTAATTAATCGACATTTTTCATAAATTAATCAGTTTTATATACCAAATTTTTAAATTCTTTAATTTTCTTCAATTTTTAACCAGTTTGTGATAGTTTAATACCAGTTGAACCTTTTAATCCTTAAACCTCTTATTTCACCGGTTTCACTTCCAATTCGGTTGTCCAATTTGGTTTTGAAATCATTAGATTTTAGAGCTTTTGAACAATTCAATTTTTTTTTCTAAAATGACATTATCTTTAAGGCTTAAAGATTCAAATTGCAATATTCAAATTCAATTAAATTTTAAACTAAATTCAAATTATTATTATTAAAAAATGTGTACGCTCAACCTAATAAGAAATATATATGACTATCAGATTAAAATTTCGTAACTGATATATTACAGAACATTTATACATCATAAAGTATTAAAATTTTCAACATATTTTGAAATATACGTGACTAACGACATGTTACAAGATTGGAGCACCTTGCGCTTCCAATATTATGTCACTTAATCTTATCCAGACATTTGTATAGACCTTACATAAGCATATAGACGAATGTTTTTTTGGTGTGATCTGGATAATCCCGCCGGACGCGGAAACTAACCCTTTCACCACAGAGCTCGTACAAAGCAATAAATGACTGGCCACGAGATGCACTTCATTCTTTTAAGTGGAGAATCGAAACTCCCACCATATGGTTAAAAAATGAGGTGAACTATCACCACGTCATATTTGGTGGTTAAAATTTAATAAAATAAGATAAGAACCGGCTAATTAAAACAAGTAATTACAAACCAACACAAATTCTAGATTATAGTTACGTCGGAACTATAAGTACAATTTTCTGACTTTTGTCTGAATTTTTCTGACTTTTGTCTGAATTCTAAAAAAATGTCTTGTAGATCCTTAAATATGCTTTTTCGATTCTTAAGACAAAGAATATTACACTTGTGGATTCGGCTGAACAAGTGTTAGTTAGTAAGACAAGACCGACCGCTTGCCTAAGCAAAGTACTTTTCATCACCAACCTAATTCACAAGTTCAATCATATGATATTGCAATTATTTGGCGTGACCATGATAAAGAGTTTTAACGTCTACGTCTCTTTGACTTGTACTATGTAACAAGAAATTTCATAGTCAAGAGTAGGTTTGGTAATTCTCGTTCGGTTTGAAGTTAGTAAATTAAATTTAAGTTAGTTAGATTTTGACTCAAAGTTTAGTTCTGTTCAAGTTCAATTGAGTTTGAATCCGAATTCAAGTTACTTGCTTAAGAGCCCAGGATGTAAGCTCTTGGATGTTTTATGATATCAACATGTTTCATACTCAACTCTTAAATGGTGCTCTAATTTTGAGCTTATTAATATTAACTTTAGAATTATTATTTGTTGTATAATTTAATTATAATACTTAGTTTATAAATTATTTCATTCACTCCCAAAATTATCCAATAAGTAGGTCCTCACATTGTAGGGACGTGATTCTCTCCATTGCATCTGAACCGTTCCTCACATTGCAGGGACGTGATTCTCTCCATTGCATCTGAACCGTTCATTTATAAGACCCACATAAATGAACGGTTCAGATGCAATGGAACAGAGAAAGGACAGGAGAAGGGGACCAGAAGATTTGAAGGCCACGTTGCAAAAGCATTATGCTTGACAACTTTGCTTGAGATGCTTGACAGCTTCGATTTTTTTCTGTACAGACTTAACAAAAATAAAAAAGACTCTCAAACACGATTAGGATACGAACTTGGCTACATCAAACCTAGCTTTGCATGCCCTTGCACTGACCAAACTTAGGGGACTAATCCTTTGTCCCAAAAATGGTGTACCTACTCTGTCCCAGTGCATCCCACCCATCTATTTATATAGATCCCACACAAATAAATGGGTGGGATACATTGGGACAGAGTAGGTACACCATTTTTGGGACAGAAGATTTGAAGTGCCAAACTTACCCTTTTGTTGGTGGCTTCACGCGTCGTGTACCAAGAATGTCACGTCACCATTTCAAGAGCACGAGGACTACCCTTCAATGGCTGAGGACAAGGAGTTTGGTGTTCTATTGTTGCACAGTTATGAAGATGGAAAACATGGCTTCAAAGTTGAGATGGAACAAGCTAGTCTTTTTCTGGTTTCATGTGGAGATAAAAAGAGCAAATCCATAAAGCTAAAAGGGCAGCCCTCCAAGAAGAAGAAAGCGTCTAAATGACCCTGCCTCGATGCCAAGATCAACAGTCCCAAAGATCAGCAAGTTGATCTGTGACTTCTTTAGCTGTTAAACTATATATTACTTTTTGTTGACATTCCAGATTGCACATGTTAGCAGATGAATAAAACTTCAATACTTTGGAGACACTGTAGATTATTTGCTTGAAAGGAGAAATAAGTTGCTAGAAGAAGAAGGTGAAGAGGGTTCAGATCAAATGAACTCACTGACCAATTTCAAGAAGCTGAAGCCTAAAGAGGTACTTGTGAGAAACTCTTCCAAGTTGTGGAAGCAGAAACTGCAGATGAATTGAAACACCACAATATTAAAGTATGCTCAAGGACCCAATTCACTAGCTAAATCATATTTGGTAAAATGATATGCAATTTCATGTGGAGAGAAGAGAGAGCTATACCAGGGTTGATCTGTTCTGTGCAGCCAAGCCAGGGCTAATACTATCAACAGGGAACATGCTTGAAGAAATAGGCTTGCAGATTCATCAGCGTGCTCTTTGAGAACATATGGATAAGGATTTCCTGATTTGAAGACTTCGATTGTAAGAAATTCAGTGTCCTATTGGAGAAGCGAACGTTCAGGTTTCTGCAAGCATTTGATCTAATCAGTAAGGCCTGATTTGTTGGAAAATTGTAGAAAGTTCAATCTGCTAATTAGTCAACTATAGTGCAATCAAAACTAGAGATTTACAAGGGAACTCGAGATTATTCAGGGATGAAATCAAGGAAATAGCTGTATACAAGGCAGCTCCAATTAGTAAATAAACTAATATCTAATCATCAAATTGCCAAATTTGACACAATTAGTTAGGATTCATGTTCATTATCATTATTTCCAGCACCGTCATCATCAAAATCAGAAGAATTGCTGGTGGCACTGGTTTGAAGACATTCTAACTGATAAATGGCATGCTGCCATGAGAAAGTCGAGCATTCTTTGCAGCTCTAATGGTATCTGGTTTTTCAACATTGATTTGCAAATCATTCTGATTTCCTATAGTGCCCTATCCTCCTTGTGTACATGCTGATTTCTCTTAACCTCTCTGCAATGTAATCGATCAATATACTTCTCATGTAATGCTTTGTTCTCCATTTGTTTCGGTACTGGGGTGCTTAACAAGATCCTTCACCAATGAACCACTAAATCTTGAAAGGAGCTTTTAACTGGCAGAAAAAAAGCTCCTTGTGTCACTCTCTTTTCCCTGTGATTGGTTCGGGTAGAGACTACAATATCCAGCAAAGATCCTGGACTTGATGAACTCAAGTCATGTTGGGCTCAAAAACAGAAAATAGGTCTCCTACGTGATGCTTTCGCAACAACATTCTGACAGTTTTTGGTGCAGGAAGACTCTTGCAGGTAGTACAACTCAACCTTTTAAAATTTAACCTACAAGGGTCAAGCAGTTTGCTTGCAGACACTGAGACGGAGATTAAGTTTATTCTACTTTTCCTTCAGGGAGCATGGGTTGTGGAGGAGTCATATGATCAGAATGGACTTTATCCAAGCAATCGTGTGCAGACTTCCATGGAACCAGAAATAATATAAAAGGTGTCACAAAACTCGCAATTGATGCTGATGGATTCTACATTTTGACACCTTCTGATAAGAACCACAGCTAAAGCAATTTTGATAGGAAACCCCAACTTTTAGCAAACCAATCAAATCATATTTTCTTTTATGACCCAAGCAAAGGATACCATGATCAAATTGATTAACACCTCGTCGATTTTCATATTATAAAGTTCACACGAACAACAAAAAACACTACAGACAAAGCATGCGAATTTAGTAATTAATTTTCACAAAGATGAATACTTTAGCTTTATTAATGCATAACTGAAGCACAAAACGATGATATTGAACAAAATAGAGGATAGCCTGCTTACCAGCTCAGAAACCTTCTCCCAGAAATTAGGAGTAAGCTTTTTGCAAGGCACATTCTTGTTCCTTTTTCCAGGCTTGAGCAGTCCCTTTACTTCCTTCCTCGTCTCTCTTCCTCTTCCTCGTAATACCCTTAATCTCTTCGCTCTTCTCGCAAACTATTCCCCCCATCTCTTCCTTTGAGTCACATTACAACTTCAACACGACAGCTACTCCTCCCTCTTCTCTTTTCATTTATGTCGAAAATGTCCTTACCTGAACCCCTACCCACTTCACCTTCTACGCCGTTCTTGCGCGTAGGTATACTGGCGGCAGGATTCATTTGTTTCTTCTTGCACTTCCATCCGCTGGATAAACAATTTTTATGGACTCGCTCTTGTTATCAGTACTTTGCTCTGACCAGATGGGGTTGGGCTGTTTTCAGCTCTTTCGCGGACAATCAATCTTTGTGATCGTTACGAGGCTTTGCGTATTGGGGATTCGGATCTGCGGTGGAGGTAAAAGTGCGGAAGGAAAAAACGTGCATCGTTGACTTCAATTTTTACATCATAATAGAATCATAACGTTTCGAGTTTTATAATAGTGTACTCCACTCTCAATTAATCGTGGAACTAGGAATGGCAATTGGATACGGGCTCGCCCGGGCATGGAATCTGTCACGTGACTCTTTATTTATTAATTTTTATTTAATTTGTGTTTGAATAAGTCTTGCTACAGACATTAGTAATTGCATGTATCTCTGATATTCCAAATCTTTAGACTTTAGTTCCTTACAAATAGCATAGTAGTTTCCTTGTAATTAGCTAAGTTGTTGGGTTGTTTTGCTATTTATAGCTACTGAATAATAAGTCACATGCATGAGATAAAAACTTCTTAAATAAGTGAAAACGTAGAGGTCTGGATTTCCTCCATTAAATTAGTCTATTTTCTGTTGAAATTTATTTATTTTTCATATCATTATAGGTCGACGCAAAGAAAAATAGCAGTTCATACCAAAGTGGTATCAGAGTTGAGGCATGGACCAAAGAGTGGAGCAATTAGAACAAGTTCAGTCCCTTCTTGGAGGGCAATAAGGAATTGCTGCCTACTTGGAACAACTCTTCTCCCAACTTAATTCTCGTATGGACCAGTTTACTAGTCCGTCATCAAATGGAAAAGAGGAATCAACTGAGGAGAAAACCGTGGAGTCTTGTGAAAGGGAAAACAGTTATGGGAGTGGCTCTTCGTTTGCTTCCAAGTTGCTTAAGTTAGATTTTCCTCGTTTTTAATGAGCAAGAAGATCTCACGAGTTGGCTCTATCGAGCTGAACAATTCTTCCAGTTCCATAATACTCCAAAAATTGAGCACGTTTCAATTGCCTATTTTCATATGGAAGGAGATACTTAGTTGTGGTACCAACTCTTAAAACAAAAGACATTGATTATCACGTGGCCAAATTTCAAGGAGGGGCTTCACTCGAGGTATGGTCCTAATCAATTCTTTGATTTCTTTGGTGAATTATCGAAATTACAACAACTTGGTACTGTTCAAGATTACCAAACTCAAATTGAGAAATTGCTAGCCAAGTTGGGACACCTATCTCAAGCAAAACAAGTAAGTTGTTTTGTGAGTGGATCAATAACCTCTATAAGAATAGATGTGCAAGCCAACCGCCCAAAAATATTGTCGGAACCGATTTCACTTGCAAGGTTGTATGAGGCAAGGAATTTATCCCATGGGAAGGGTTCTGCAACACCTACTCGTTCGACATCCAAACCATCACGATCCTTTTCGGCACCAATTAAACCAGCAAGCAACAACATCAAGAGGTTGACTTGGGACGAGCTAAATGAAACAAAGATGTTGGGACTATGCTTCAAGTGCAATGAAAAATATGGGCCGAGACACAGGTGTAAAAAACTATTTTCCAATCAAGCTATTTTGGAGAATAGTGATGATGATGCAAAGATGGAAATTGAGGATCAAGATTCAGTAGAAATTCCAGCAATATCCTTACATGCACTTTCAAGTTTTGAAGGCCCAGAGACTATGTGGCTTTGCGGAAAATTATCCAATATGTGTGGCACAATTCTAGTGAATTCAGGAAGCACTCACAACTTTCTAAGTGAGAGATTTGCAAAGAAAGCTGGGTTAGTACGAATGAATGGCAAGAGATTGAAGGTGGTTGTTGCTTCAGGAGTAAAATTGGCAAGTTCAAGTGTACTTGAACTCAACTACTTATTCAAGGAGTTCCTGTAATTGTTAATTTGTACATTTTACCATTGGAAGATTATGACATTGTTTTAGGAATCCAATGGCTGCGAACCTTGGGACCGATTGTCTAGGATTTTGCAAAACTCTTAATGACATTTGAGTTAAATGGAAAGAAAGTAATTTTGCAGGGCACCCCAATTCTAGAAAATCAGCTTATTACTGTGTACCAAATGGAACAAATGGTTAAGCTGAACAAAGCCGGATTTTTGCTTCAAATTTTGGGAAATCTACCCAATCATCAAAAGGAACTTGTGCTGCATCCTCAAATATAGAATCTGTTGGAGAAATTCATAGTACTATTAGCTAAACTAGCTAGGCTACCATCGCAACGATTCCATGACCACAAAATACCCTAAAGAATCCGAAACCAATTTCACTGAAGCCCTATCGTTACCCACACTATCAAAAGTCAGAAATTGCAAAGATAGTGTCCTAAATGTTAATTGTAGGAATAATATGACCAAGTTAGAGTCTATATTCTGCTCCTGTTCTGTTGGTAAAGAAGCATGATGAGTCATAACGAATGTGTATTGATTATAGAGAATTAAATAAAAATATTGTGAAAGATAAATTTCCCATACCTGTTATCGAAGAATTACTTGATGAGCTTGACGGTGCCCAATATTTCACCAAATTGAATCTTCGGTCGGGTTATCACTAAGTCAAACTTCATTCCCAAGATATTGAGAAGATAGCTTTCCGCACACATTAGGGCCATTACGAATTTCTAGTCATGCTGTTCGGCCTCACTAATGCTCTATCAACATTCCAACCTCTAATGAATGAGGTATTTAAAGATTACTTAAGAAAGTTCGTTCTTGTATTTTTTGATGACATCATCATTTACAACAAAACTTGGGATGAACATGTAAAACATTTAGAGGTTGTATTTTCAATTTTGCAAGCTCACCAATTGTTTATAAGAATGGAGAAATGTCAATTTGGCCAAAGGAAAGTTAAGTACCTTGGTCATGTAATTACTAATGGTGGAGTTACTGTAGATCCAGAGAAAATTGAGTCTATACAAGGCTGGCCAAAGCCGACTACTTTAAAAGCTTTACGGGAATTTTTGGGTCTTTGTGGCTATTACCTAAAATTTATTCAGCATTTTGGGAAAATAGCAAATCCCTTAACCAAGATGTTGAAGAAGAATGGATTCAAATGGTCACCTATGGCGGAGGAAGCATTCATCAAATTAAAGGAAGTGATGACCGGTGCCCCAGTCTTGGCTCTCCCGAATTTCTCCAAACAATTCATTGTTGAATGTGACATTTCAGGATCAGGTGTGGAAGCTGTATTGACGCAAGAACGGCCAATTGCTTTCTATAGTCATCCTTTACATGGTAAACACCTTCTCTTATCTACATATGATAAGGAAATTTTGGCACTTGTTCTTGTTGTGTAAAAATGGAGATCATATCTTCTTAGTTAGAAATTCATTGTGAGGACTGATCACCAGAGTTTAAAGTATTTATGGAGCCAAAAAATTACAACATCAGCAAAACAATGGTAGTTATTCAAGCTGATGAGATTTGACTTTACTATTGAGTATAAAGGTGAAAAAAAAAACATCGTTGCCGATGCTCTATCCAGAAGAGAAGAACAAGGAGATGGAGAGGCCCAAATTTTGGCTATTTCATGTTCAATTCCATATTGAATTGTTTCCATTAAAAAAGAAACTAGTTCTAATCCAGATATGGGTAAAATAATTGAACAGGTACTTAATGGTGAAGCACTTGGTCCATGAAAACATAGAGATGGGATTCTATTCTGTAAAGAGAGAATTTATCTAACAAAGGATTCACCTTTGATTAAAGATATAATTTCACAATTTCACAATTTCACAAAAGCAATCATGAAGGGTTTCTTAAAACGCTCCACTTTTTATTGCTAAGGGCTTAAGAGTAAAGTACGAAATTTTATAAGAGAATGTGATATTTGTCAAAGGCATAAAAACAGAGCTTACTTCCCCAGCTGGCCTCGTTCAACCTCTACCAATTCCAAACAGAATTTGAGAAGATATTTCAATAGATTTCATTGATAGCCTACCAATTTCAAGAGGCAAGTCTGCCATATTTGTAGTTGTTAATAGACTATCTAAATATGCTCATTTTGTGCCTATTTCTGACCCTTATAATGCTGCAACAATTGCTCAATTTTTCTTTGAAAATATTTTTCAGTTACATGGAATGCTATAATCTATTGTTTGTGATCGTGACCCTACCCTCACCGGCTCATTTTGGAGAGAATTATTTAATTTAAATGGCACTAGAATCAATTTTAGTTCAGCTTATCACCCCCAAACTGATGGCCAAACGGAGCTGGTAAATCAAACATTGGAAATGTATCTCAAGTGCTTTACAAGTTCTCAACCAAAGTTGTGGATTAAATGGCTGGCTTGGGCAGAGTATTGTTATAATACCAGTGTTCATTCAACCATTAGAAAGACTCCCTTTGTTATATTCCTGGGATAGCTAAAGTTGCTTATATGGAGCAAGAATTGATGGATAAAGATACCATGATTAAGGAACTTAAAGAGAAAATTCAGCAGATTCAAAATCGAATGAAGAGAGTGTATGATGCGGAGCATCAAGAAAGGGAGTTTGTTATTGGTGACATGGTTTTTCTTAAGTTGCATCCTTACAAGCAACATTCACTTACACTAAGGAAGAATTTCAAGCTGGCAGCAAGGTATTACGAACCTTTCAAAGTGTTATAGAGAATTGGGGCAGTCGCTTATAAATTAGAATTACCAAGGGATGCTAAGGTACACCATGTATTTCATGTGTCTCTCTTTAATAAGCAAATTGGAGCCAAGTTTACTGTGCAATCACAATTGCCTTTCACATATGAGGTTGGCGAGCTTTCTTCACAACCTGAAGCCATTTTGGATAGTAGAGTGAGGAGGAAAAAGCATGAGGTCTTGGTTCATTGGCGAGGCTTATTTCCTACAGAAGCCACTCGGGAAGAGTTTAATAAGATCAAGACCATGTTTCCATATATTCCTCTTAAGGACAAGAGGATTATTTAAAGGGCAGGGAGTGTCACGTGCCTCTTTATTTATTAATTTTTATTTAATTTGTGTTTGAATAAGTCTTGCTATAGATGTTAGTAGTTGCATGTATCTCTATTATTCCAAGTATTTAGACTTTAGTTCCTTGTAAATAGCAGAGTAGTTTCCTTGTAATTAGCCAAGTTGTTAGGTTGTTTTACTATTTATAGCTGCTGAATAATAAGTCAAAAGCAAGAAATAAAAACTTCTTAAATACGTGAAAACGTAGAGGCCTTGATTTCCTCCATTAAACCGGTCTATTTTCTGTTGAAATTCATTTTCTTTTCATATCAATATAGGTCCACACAAGGAAAAACAGCAGTTCATACCAGAATCCTCTGTCCTGTTCCAGCAAAATTTGTGAATCTGATCCCGCTCGGCTGTCCCATCCCACCCATTATGAACCCTAATTGAAATTCACTTTAACCTTAAATTTTGATATTTAATTAACATAGAGTCAATTTTGTTAGAGATAGTAATAAGTTGAATCAAATAAGCTTGCCCATCCTAAACTAGGCTAGAAAGTTTTTGCCTCAACCCTTTTGGTTGAGCCTAAGCTCCATCGGACCCAATAGAGCGAAGCTTGGGCCGACTTAAAAAAGTCTTTTTAATAAAAACAAAAAATAAGGTCGTTTTATTCAAAACGATGTTGTTTTACTTATAATTTTTGACTTTAAGTCAGTCCAATCTAAGAAGCCTGAGCTTAAGCCCGAGCCTAAGTTGAGACCCAATTTTTGAAAGAAAAAAGCCTAACGCAAGGCTCAAGGCTAAGCCTGAAGTTCGGTCAAATCGAACCTGACTTGTTGACTTTGAGCCAGGCTAAGGTTGGACCTATATGTAACCCTAAACTTCGTCAAATTTTTCCTTCCTTTAAAATCTAAATGTTTTGTAAATGTTGGAGTTTAATTACCTACCAGCCCAATTCCGGTCTATAATACTCGGCATCTCTAAACTTTGTCAAATTTTTTATCCACTTGGAATGTTTTGTAAATTTTGAGGTTTAATTGACACGCTTCAAAATATTAAATTTTAATTTTGATATAAACGTACAGGTTAACAACACATAGGATGCACGTCGAATATGTGAAGCTTCTCCGCACGGGCTTCTCAAAGATTGTCCGTTCCGGCATTTCCACAAGCACCTGGTGGCTGTGTCTTGGTCAGATTATCACCGGGAACCAATCCTGAGGGAAACTCAAGTTCGGGTTAGCATATTCCTTGACCTCAAACAAATAACAACAACAATTCAAAACACAATTTTGCTGATGCATGAAATTTACAGATGTCCAGTAGACCGTTGGGATTACAAAATATGATGATTAGGTATTGGAATCGTTAGAAAAGAGTAGTATATATCAAAGCAAGATTTCCACTATTGACAACTTATCTGCAATTCATCATCCACAATCGTATTATAGTATTAATGAACAAGTTAAAGGCTTATCTGCCTAATCTTTTGTTCTATTGGCTCGCCAATAACTTATGCTTTATACCTAAGATAGTCTAGTAAATTAACTATATTCCTATGTTGCAAGAAAACATTTCGTTTGACTTTAAGTTGACGGATGGTTATATAAATTTATTAAAAATATGTAATTATAAAAAATACACTTTTAATACATATTAAATAAGATTTTATTTATAAATATGAAAGTTTTAAATACAAATAAGAAATCCAAACTAATAAGACTTTTGGCTCATAAGTTTAATAAAAATCTAATATCAACAATTTATAGGACTTTTGATACTAATAAGTATTATTAAACTTGAATTTGTTACTACATTTAAATTTTAATGTGGTATACTTCATTTTTCATTATTATATACATTAAAATATTTGAACTTTTTTTAATTCAGTGTCTAAAGTGTTAAAGATTTCAATTAAGTCAATAATCTTTTATAACCTTAACAACTCATATCAAAACTTTAATTTTGTTAGTAATTTTATCGATTTAGGTAACAAGATCATTTTCTGGTGATATTTAAGCTTTTACTGAAAAATTAATGACTAGCTAAGCATCCATGTGGACTAATTTTTCACGTAAAAGTCTATTTGTCGCAAAAATGATTATTAGCTAAATCAGTACAAATATTAACAAAATTAGTATTTTGAACTGTAATGTTTTGTTATAAAAAATAAATCACTCAATTAAAAATTTGACTATTAAATAAAAATTTTCAATAATACGTATTTAAAAAGGGTTCAGATCCTCTGTACCCAACACTTTATCCTAACCATGTTTTGGGGTGTGGCTTGATGGTTGAGAGCAGGGTTTGACTTTGGTTAGATCCCAGATTCAATTCCATGCTAGCCCCTCTTGTAAGAGCCTGAGGCAGCCGGGGTTTTACCTATAGATGGAGAACTAGTTGGACCCTTAATAATGAGGTGCGTCCGCTTAGTCCGCCTATGGGGTGGTGCGCTAGTTGAACCCTCATAGAGATGTGCCCACTTGACCCGTCTACGAAGTTTTCTCGAAAAAAAAATGTTTTACATTAAAAATAACGTCATTTTACACCCAAAATAATGTCCTTTTTTAGCACAAAACAGGTGTTCGGATAAAATCTGACGTAATTTAAAAGTTAGTGGTTACAAACTACTCCTCCTTTATGAAAAGCAACCAACTGCATCTAACTAATGAAAGCTAATCCAGCTTTGCATGAAATCAAACCAAAGGAAAGGACTTTAAATTGGAGGATGACAATAAAAAGTAGATAAAAGAAAGGAAAAGGAAGATTAGATAAGAAATAAATAATAGGTAGCTACTAAGGTTTAGATTGATTGCATACCTAACATTTTAAGTATGATTTCCACTACAACCACTCATCACAAAACTAACTACTTTGTGTTTCTTGCTCTTTGAAGTAACCCCACAATCCCACCATCACCTTGCCTTCTCTTTTCATGCATGATGATGAATTTGAGATTAATGTAGTTCTTATCTAATACCCTTTATTCTCTTTATCTTTTTGTTTATTTAATTAACTAGTCTTTTAAAAAATTTAATCCATCATTGGTTTTTTTTTTTTTTCGCTTTTGATAAAGCTTCCAATGAACATAACAATATATAAATTAAGTGATCTAAATAATTAATATTTATTCACTTAATATTTTTGATTTAATTAATATTTATAAATTTAATACATCTCAAACTGATGATTTAAAATTAAATAAGTTTATAATTTATAATTAAGTCATAAATTTTATTTAATTAATACTTTTGAATTGGTAGACACCAAACATCAATTCATGACCAAACAATGGCCTCAATGTATCAACTCACCACTTGTCATCTTTTTAATCACCAAAATAAAAGTCAATTCTCTAATCAATACTCGTACCTAAAACTTTTTGGTTATTAGGTGCACATAAAATAAGATTTACTAATTGAACTGTTCAATAATTTAAAAATCAAATCAAAATTTAAAAGATGATATAAAAATTTGAAGTTTAAAAGTTTTAGATTAAATAAAGTTAAAGAATTTAAAATATAATTAAATGAGATTATTTTTAATTATCAAAGAATTTAAAGTTTAATTGAAAAAGAGACTATCGGATAAAAATCAATTTATTTATTTAAATTTATAAGAATTTATTAGTTTATAAAAAACAATCACTTAATTAATAAATTGATCTATTTTTAATAACACAAATTATAAAAATAGATAAAATCAAAAAATTGAAAACCAATCCAAAATTTTTATAATTAAGTTGATATATTAAATTACTGTAATTTATAGAAAGAATCTTAGGTAGGATTTCCACTATAACCGTCCATCATACAACTTACTACTACTATGTTTTCTTGTTCCTTCAGGAACTGCCCACGGTATTCCTATCGTCGTCACTTTCTGAAGCTATAAGCCATCATCTTATCCTTTTATGCATGACTATGACTTATCCTTTTCATTTCAGGTTGTGTAGTTCTTCAATTACTTTTTATTTTTTAACACAGAACCTGAATTTATTATCATCTAGATACTTACTCGATAAATTTTTAGATTGATACAATAATCTGCAAATCACGTCAATCAGATACTTCGTACTAAATAATTCCCTATTACTCCACCACGTACCCTTTATTCTCTTTTTCTAAATTTGAGTTAACCAAACGTCATGTTTTGTTTTTGAGATCTAAACTTTCATCTTTATTACAACTTGACATTTCATCTCTAACCAAACTTAAGGTGTGACTTTGTATTTTTTTATCTTTTTATAAAAAATTTTGAATGATATCTTTAATACTATTTTGTATTTTAATGTCAGTTGGAAAAAAACTTCAGACATGTGGGATTTTTATATAAACCTTTGGTGAAACATTAAAATAAAAATCACACTTTTAAACAATATTTAAGGGATTTTTTAAAGATTGATCCTTATTAATTAATGTTTATGTTATATAGATCAAATTATTTATTCATATACTAGAAATTGTCAAAACAACTTAACTTTTTTTTCTAAATTTTATGATACTATTAATAATATTTTGAAGATATTAATTTTAAAAAAATATTTAAGAGCTAATTCATTCCTTTTTATATTTTTATGCTTGAGCTTAATGTTTTTGTAATTTTATGTTTAATCAAAAGTATATTTTGAATTCCAACGTTTACAATAGAATATAACTTAAACTCTAACATTTTAAAATATTTAAATTAAATCATAACATTTATAAAATATTCAGATCTTAAATAGGTGAAAATTTTGACGAGATAATTCTTTATCAGTTAAATGCCATGTTAATACTAACATTATATTATTTTTATTTAAAAGTTGTGTTAATCCCGACATGATATTATCTTTATATTTTTAAAAAATAGAAGGTAGATCTTACCATCATATAATTAACCTTTTAAAATTAATTAAAAAGTGGATGTTTATGCTACTTGAGAGTGACGTCTACTGTTATACATTTCAAATAATTAGTGTCTGTTTGGATGAGCTTTTGAAAAATCAACAAGTATTTTTTCTATCATAAAAGCCTTTTTTAAGAAAAATGGACGTTTAACTGTAAAATAAAAAACATTTCTTTAATATATATGATTTTTTTGAAGTCAAAATATAACTTTTTAATAAGCTCAAATTTGAAACTTTTCAAAAAAGCCTATAAAATGACTTTTTCTAATAGATTTTTCAGATCAATTAATGAGCCTATTTTTTAGTCCATTTTGCTCTTATGTGTTACACATAATTTTCACAATACTCATAAACTCATCTTTACATTTATCTTATAAATATATCTTTTCTAATCTTTTGCTTATTATTTAATATACTTTAAATAATATTTATATGCATAAATAATTTTATTACAAAATAAAATATAGTTAAAATTAAA
>JANIJH010000223.1:63778993-63808819 GCA_024520975.1 Erythroxylum areolatum | reverse complement strand
ATATTATTTAATATACTTTAAATAATATTTATATGCATAAATAATTTTATTATAAAATAAAATATAGTTAAAATTAAAAGTACTTTTTATTTTTATGTTGTCAAACATATAAAACTCTTTTTAAAAAGTTATTTTTTAAACAATAGACAAATGATCAACTAGCTTTAAAAAAATTCTTTTCAAAAAATATCTTTAAAAAAAAAGCTCTATTAAAACTCTACTAATATAACAGACGCTAAGTCTCATACATTTGTAGCCTTTTATGTTTCTTTCTTCTTCTATTTTTTTGCCCTGGACAAAGTTCGATCGTACTCATAGGAATGAATTCTGAGTTTGAACTCCTTTTCCACTTTCTTTGGTTCATAACTTCATGCAAAGAGTCCTATCAACATGCTTTTACATGGTAGGGTTTTTGTTTAATTCATGTCAATGGTTAATCAATAAAGGCAGATTCCTTAATTGTGGCTCGAGATTATCATTAAGATCCGGATTACATTTATTCAGACCCCAGCTTTTGCGCCAAACCAAATATTTAATAGATCAAGTGGCCGCTTCTGCGGCTTCAAATGTGTCTTTGGTTAATGCCCGGACATAAAGATCATATCATATCTCTAAATTTGATATCCTGTCTTCTTGTTTATTAATAAAATATTTTAATCTTTAAGTAAGAATTCTAAATAAAAATTTCAATGGAATGATAATTTAAGATTAAACAATAAATTTGATGCAATTAGAAAATAATAAATTCACTTATTTCTTCATAACCCTGGTGAAATGAAGCAATAACTCAAATTTTCAATTAATTTGACCGTTTTGATCGTAAAAATTTTAAAACGGTCAATTTTTTTATTTAATTGATTTTAATAATTTTTATTGTTAAAAATTAGTCAGTTTATTAATTAATCGGTTGATTTTTTTTAAATTAATATTTTTTATAAATTAATTAATTTCTAATTTTTTAATTAATAATTAATTTAAATTTAAATTTAATTATTTGATAGATAAAAATAGTCTTTTTTAATTATATTTTAAATTTTTTAATTTTATTTGGTTAAACTTTTTGAATATTATATTTCTTATTTTATCGTTTTAGATTTTGATAAATTTTATATAAGCAATTTTTGAGGAACCTTTTTCTATTACATCGATTGAACCATCCACTAATCAAAGAGGCTAATTTCCTCTCTCTTTTTCGCCCTCACTTAGACTATGACTAGACCCTCTAATCAAAGAGGCTTATCAAAGGAAGGTTAAACTTTTAGACCAAGTAACAATCTTCTTAGAAATAGAGCAAAGGATAAGATGACAACCAATTTGTAATTTGATTTGAAATTAATAAATTTTGAATTGACATTAAATTTAAAGAATTAAATTGAATTTCAACTAAAACAACTCATTTTTATTATAAAATAATACTATTTTATATAATTTAAACTAAAAAATCAAGCCATACTCTATAAAAATTTTGTTCTAAGCCGAATTAAATACAAATTTGCCTCAAACTGACCCATCTTAACTTAGCCATGTTTAAGCAAGAAGTAGGAAGTACGGATTTGACATGTTTAAGCATCTTATTTTTATTTTTTTAGTCTGAAGTTAGGGTATTACTCGTAAATTCAGTGACTAATTACCTTGCTGATGGGAAGATACTTGACAGGGTAATTTAATCTCATGTTATTTAATTTTACTCATATATTTTTATAAATTTTAAATAAATATATAAATAAAATTTAATAAAATATAAGAGAGTAATTTACCGCCTCCACTCCACTTGATAGCTTCAAGAACCTTGCCTCGTACTATCATTGTCATCGGCACCGTCAGCTTCTTCCAGGATAAGACCATAAGCAAGCCACAATATTGTCCGATGAGACTGAGGCTGCGCCTCCGTCACTTTCGAGGGTCCCATTTCATCTGTAAAGAGTGCTATCATCCGTACAGTTACAAATCCTATTTCTCGAGTAAAAATATTTTATTTGAATATATAAGGAAACAGTGTGGCCCATTATGCTTTTTGTGTACGGGACAAGACAAGACTAGACACCCTATTTGCCTCTTTTGTTGCTGCCAATTACTTTATGTGATCTATCGGATGCTTGGTTGAGGAGTTAG
Organism: Erythroxylum areolatum; assembly: GCA_024520975.1. Classification (NCBI taxonomy): domain Eukaryota; kingdom Viridiplantae; phylum Streptophyta; class Magnoliopsida; order Malpighiales; family Erythroxylaceae; genus Erythroxylum; species Erythroxylum areolatum. The sequence goes on along the minus strand of JANIJH010000223.1, from coordinate 63,806,707 downwards.
CACTTAGGAGTCTTTAGTTGATGAGATTAAGAAGAGGGCAATAGGTCAGAAATAATAGGTAAGTGGGTAGTTGTTAATTATTATTATAATAAGAGGAATCGTTTGATATCTCACTTCTGAAAAATTTTCTGCACATTTTATTTGGTAGAGAAATGAAATTCATTTCTTAGTAGTAGTTTTTTCAAAAATATTTTTAATATTAATTAATTAAAATATAATTAAGTACAATATAATTAATTACAAAATAATATTAATTAATTAAGTATATTATAATTAATGAGTTACAATATAATTAATCAATATAATATATTACAATATAATTCATTCATTAATTAAAATATTTTAATTAATTAAAATATAATTTATTAATCAATATTTTTTACAAACCAACCACTTTCAATAATAATAATAATTATTCACTTCTCTTAATCAACTATCATAATTATAATGATAATGTCCATTCTTATTACTCAGTATATTTATTCTCATTCCTATTACGATTCCTTCATTCAAACCAACCGTCCCTAAATTTTTATTCTTAATTTAAAATAAAATAAATAAAAATAAAAATATAATTAAATTTATATAATTAAAGAATACCTTAGAATAAATGATAATTTTCAGAAAATTAAGATAAAAAATATCATATCATAAGAAGTTTTAATATGTTTAACTCAACAATTTTCAGTATTAATAATAGACACAAATTTTTTTCTACATTACAATTTATTATCAATTATTTTATTTAAATTTATAAGTTTACAAAATATTAATAAACGATTACATATTTCAAAATAATAATAACGACAAATATATGTAAGGTTGATGTCTAAAGTTGGGCTTACCCTAATTCGAAGTCTAAATATTTAATTTAATTAGATTGAATTTTAAGCTTAAATTTAGAGGACCAACTTAAAGCTTAGTCCGAAAATTCCACTTGTATTAAGATGCTATTATTTTAATATAATTACTTTAAAAAAGTCATTTTGTAATGTTCTTAATAAGTTTGACTATGCAATTCAAGATCGATCAAACGTAGGTCCTTAAAATTATCTTATAGTGTCTATTTTTGGAGTACTAAATAGAGGTAAATTTAGTGCCTGTTCGGTTGAGCTTTTCGGAGGTCAATAAGTACTTTTTTTACCACAAAATTCTTTTTAAAGAAAAATTAGTGTTTGACTGTAAAATAAAAAAGTATTTTTTAAGTAGATACGACTTTTTTTGTTGCCAAAATACAACTTTTTAAGAAGCTCAAATTTGGAGCTTAACAAAAAAGTGTTTCAAATAGCTTTGTCGAGTAGATTTTTTAGATTAATTAATAAGTCTATTTTTAGCTCTTTTTGTCTTTATATTTTACACATAATTCCCACAATACCTACAAACTCAATTTCACGTTTATCTTGCAGACTCATCTTCTCTATATATTTATATGTTTTAATATTTAATTTTGATATTAGTTTTACTTATGTTATAATCCATATAAAATATTTAGTTAGATATATTTTTATTTATATTTCATATGGTTTAAAATTATATAATAATTAATATATTGTGCTTTGCATATTGTATAATATATTTTAAATAATATTTATGTGCATAAAAAAATTTATTACAAAATAAAATATCGTTAAAATTAAAAATACTTTTTTATTTTTATGATGCCAAACAATCTACTGTATAAAATTCTTTTTAAAAAGCTCTTATTTAAATAATAGTCAAACAGTCAATTAACTTCTTAAAAAAATTATTCCCATAAAAGATCTATAAAAAAATCCATACTGATAAAACTCTATTAGTATAAGCCCGATCAAGTATAGGCTTAATGACATCAACCAAGAGTGAAGTGTAACACTAATCATAAACTTTCATCCAAAGATTTTCAACCAAACTTCAAATCAAAGTAAGATTTTGATAATGAAAAGTATGAAATTACCGAACTGGGGTATTAAAGTTACTTTGAAATCACATATCTTTTTATGCCAACTTGAAGGAGACCTAATATGGAAGGAACTCGTACAAAAGGTGTTGCCAGAGATAGAAATCAGAAAGATCAAAGACAAAAGACACCCGACCCATAGCTGGAAACAGATAGAGAGCATATAGCATCTCGTTCCTTCGTCGCTCACTTCATGCCGGCTTCTTTCTACTCCAAAAGCAAAGTAGAAAATAGTATACAAACAAAATGTTATCATTGATCACGGAACGAGTACTAGCGTTTGTACCGGGAATGGTGGGATTTCAAAATCAGCATCTCATCTGCAGTAAATTTAGGTCGTGATGAGATGATAGTGTCCCTCTCTACTCTTTAATGGATTGTCTAGTGAGCGTTTTAGTGTCCTCAAGTGGTAGGGACAGCATAGCAGGATGAAAGTGGAGAGAGGATGAGAGAGAGAGAGAGAGAGCACATGGATGTTTTGGAAATATTTATTTTGTTGTTCTTATCAAAGCAATAAGTAACCCTCTGCAGAAAAAGTTTATCCTGCATTAGAAACTTGTTAGATCTTCGAATCCTTAATGGGGAATGTCATCAACATTGCCCATCTCATAGGAATGTAAAAGTCAAAGGAAAAGCAACTTGAGACTAACCGTTAACTGTGATTAATGAAAAGGATAGAAGGAGAGCTGGACTTTGAAACTTATCAAATTCTAACAGATTGGACAATATATCAGATATTATCTTTTGTTTTTTTTTTTAATTTTCAGATGTTAGCATATCTGAGTATCAAATTAGATATGTCTTTGGTTATATTTACTTTTTAATTTATCAATTATTTATTGTAATTTTATTTATATAAGTATCAGTTTTAATTATTTAGTCTTGAACTTGTATCATTTTTTTATTGTTACATTTACATACGAGTCTATCAGAAATAACTTCTTTTTTATTTAGGAATAAAGATGTATACTATTAGATCTCTCTTTAATCTCCGCTTTATTGCAGAACTTAAAATTGGGTGTGATGATAATGAAGTGGTAAGGACTTCTCAAGTAGTCTAATATTTGACGGCTTTAAAATTTATTATCGAATAATCAAATCAATCGAATTTTTATATAATTTTAAATTGTTCATAATTTAATATCAACAATAACAATCCAATATAAGTTTTTGTTGAGACATAGGGTTTAAAAAAGTCTAAGAAATATACAATTTTATTTCTAATTAATAAAGAAATTATTTTTTTATTAACTTACACGATGACGATGATGTTGATGATTATGATGATGATATATATTGAAAAAAATCAAAACAAAAGTAGACATAAATGATCATAATAATAAATTAAAAATAAATAATACAATAAATAAATATATGTACAAATAAAAATAAATAATACAATAAATAAATATATATATATAAGAAAATATATAAATAAATAAAACAAATAAATCATTACTAGAAAATATTTAGACAAGATAAGGAAATACTTAGGTTAAATAACTATGAGAGAGATACTATATATTAAATTTTTAGGCTAAATATAAAACAAAATATTGGAAAGAAAATGTTTAAAAGACATATGGGAAAGAGAATGACCCTCTATATAAGATTTTTTACCCGTATTTTAATACATCTAAGTTTTATATTGAGGGTCACTTTTTTGTACATTCTAATAAAATCATGTCGTTCTTTTATCACTTTTCTCTAATTCTTTTTACATCTTCTTTCTTTTTCATCTTACAATTACTAATTCTTTTTACATTTTCTTTCTTTTTCATCTTACAATTACAAGCTTTAAATATAATCTTTTCGTGCCGAGATATCTTTTGTTAATATATTTGAACTATCTAAGTTTACGGTTCTAATTTTATTTCTTTAAGACGAGACATGTTAAGATAATTATTATAAACTTTTTATATTTAATAACATTTTTTATAAAGTTAATTGATTTTCTTCTTTTTATTTTTTAAATGACAAGACGGAATTTGGGTTATCTTTATTTTATTTATCAAAACGATAGAATTAATTAAATATAGGACCAAATTCTTAGGTTATTTCTCTCTTTTTGTTTTTGTTTTTCTTTTTTCACTGTTGACACACTTGACACATGATCTGTTCCTTTTTGTGTGATGTTTAAACATTTGTTTAAACGGAACTTAATGAGAGTGGGAGTTTCAGAAAAGGAAATGTGAGTTGTTTTCTGTTTTTACGCAGCTGAATTAGACTGGAGTTGAATAGAATTGCGTAATTAGTCTCTTAATAATTACATAAGATGCGTTACATTCCACTAATAGTTTCAGTTTTGCTCAACCAACTCTTTCGGTTCACACTCCTCGCATTGCGACGATGGAAGACCGGTCATTAATGTATGCAAATTTTCTTTTAAAAAGGGATTGATTTCGTTAAATGTATATTGACATCTTGAAATTTCATATTTTAAATAAATTATTTGTTAAATTAATAACTTATATTTTGAAATTCAAAATGAGGCTATCTTAATTAATCAATTCTTTAATTATTGAATTAAATAATGTTATTTTATTAAAATTTAATAAATTAACTTCATTTTATTATAATTAACCGGTCCAAGTCAAGTTAAACTGACTTAGGTTGTAACTTAACCCCGTTCAAGGTTAATCTAACCGTCTTAGTAAAAGGTATAAATTATCTTCTAATATTTCAAAATGTCTTAATTGGTCTTTATCATTATTTATAGCATTATATCACATCTTACATTTTTTTATATGGTATTGATAATATTTTAAGTGCATGTTTGGATGAACTTTTGGAAAGTTAATAAATACTTTTTTTTTAACAGAAAAGTCATTTTAAAGAAAAATAAGTGTTTAACTATAAAATGAAAAAATACTTATTTAATAGATATGATTTTTTTTACACCCAACATATAACTTTTTAAGAAGCTTAAATTTGAAGCTTCTTAAAAAAGCACTTCTTTATGTTAATTTTTTAGATTAATTAATGAACCTATTTTTAGTTTCTTTTATCCTTATATTTTACACATAATTTTCACAATATCTACAAACTCATCTTTACGTTTATTTTGAGATTTATATAATATTATTTAACTTTTTTATTTATTTTAATATTTATTTTTGATATTAGTTTTACCTATATTATAATCCATATAAAAGATTTTGTTAGACATATTTTCATTTATGTTTCATATAGTTTAAAATTATATAGTAATTAATATATTATTCTTTGTATATTGTTTAATATATTTTAAATAATATTTATATACATAAATAATTTTTATTAAAAAATAAAATATAGTTAAAATTAAAAATATTTTTTATTTTTATATTGCCAAACAGTTTATTATGTGAAGCTCTTTCAAAAAAGTTCTTTTTTAAATAACAGTCAAATATTTAACCGACTTCTTAGAAAAGCTCTTATCAGAAAAGATCTACAGAAAAAAAAAACTCTATTAATATAAGCTCATCCAAACATAATCCTACGCTAATTTTTCAGTAGCTTTGTATTTTAAAAATAATTTTTTAAATATTTAGTAGATGCGTAATTTTTATTTTAATATTTAAAAATAAATAAATAAATTCTTACTATTTTCTACATTAATACTTTTATTGTGCAATTAGTACTATTTTAGTAACATTAAAATATAATTAATATTACTTTAATAATATTAAAGTACAAAATCAAAGATAATATTAAAGTTTTATTTAAATTATAAAACGTTAAAATATAAATTACGGATTTAAGTTTAACCTATTGAACTTAGAAGGTTTATAATGATTAACTTCACCTAGACCACCTCTTGGGGCAATTTGATTTGTCTTTTGCTTTAGTGGGCATACATGTGGACGAGATGTCAAGTTAACTTTTCAAGTTACAGTAGGTACCAACTTATGACTGCTGACTGCTGAGTGAAAAATGACAAGTTCGTGTCAGTGCAACACACTTCTGGCTGGGAACATCCACTGAGCTAGGAGCATATCATATGTTGTTGCTGAGATCTAAGCTAAAAGATCTAACGCATTGAGTGACCAAATATTCCATCTTCTACACATTTTCCAAGTTGCTCGTCAGACTAAGTTTGGACCCTATGATCTTCTAACACTGGTGCCTTTTCGATGTTTGAATGAATTAAGAAGCCATCGTTTTCTTTCTTGACTTTTATGTTTTGATGCAACGTGAAAAACTGAAAGTAGATCATGACAATCACCTACTTCGATCTGACCTGATTAGTGTCTTCTTGAATCATTAACGTAATTTCTGGTGCAGACCAACTCTGTTTAATCAGAACTTCTTCAGGTAGTACTCCAAAACAGAGGCGATAACTTTAGATCATGCCCAGTTCAAACAAAATCATGAACAAGTTTTGTATGAACTTATAATCACCAGTAATACGAGAAATTTGGAATTCCAGTTTCTTTTCAGTATTTTCACTCCTGAAAACGTATTACACGAAAGGAAATGGCTTTACTCTATTGGGCGACACCTACCATCTTCAATGTAAAGATTAAATCTTTATATCTGCAATATGTACAGTAGACATCACAGAGCTTTGCTAATACAGAGGAACAGGAAATCGTGGCGGTTTGGGCGGTTTTTGAGGTTCAGGAACAGGTTTCTCTTCTCGAGGCGGTTCACATGGACATGGCAATGCTATGAACTTTGGAATCTGATCACCTGGCATCAGAACTGGCAAGCTTTGGCTTTGTTTTTGTTTCAAATCCTGGAAACAAAAAAGGGAAGAACAAAAACCCAAAATAGTAAAGTGTCAGATACCAGATTATGAAAACACCTGTCAAAGGTTTGAGGCAAACACTGAACATATCATTATGCTTGTTTCTGGAAATTACCAAGTGAGCAGGTTTAGACTTGGAAGGTGAAGCTTCAATGTCGGCCTCAGGATCAGGTTCACCGGATAAGGATCGGCGGAGTGATCTGAGCTTATCCCAGTGGTAGCAACAAGAGAAAATACCGCTTAAGCTGAAGATGACGAGCAAGAGCAGAGCTGTGCCGAGAGGGAAGCCAAGGGACGGTCTAGACGAATCCATGTGAGGAGGAGAAAGATCTGGACTCTCCATAGCTAACAAGAACAACGCCTGAAACTCATGTGTAGACGAAGAGAAGAGAAGCTGATGGAGAGAAATTGAGGAAAAACAAAACAAAAATGGTGTGAAGTGAAATGAGGAAGGAGTGGTGTGTTTATAAAATGAGTTGGAGGAAGAGTACGTGTAAAGGTACGCTTAATGTCCGGGCCCTGGTACGGAAGGACGGGTCCACTTGTTTGTGTGCGCTGAACCAGAGTGTTAAAAAGGGGTCGCTTTGGTTTTGGCAGAGAGGCTTAGAGCTTGAAGAAGAAGACAATAGCAAAGAAGATGGCTCTTCAAAGCGTGTGTAATGTGAAATCAGGAAATGAGGCTCTTGAAAGCACATTTGATGTGCCGGGGCTACCAAAATCTCTCCGAAAGCAAAAGGGGCAACAAATTACCTTACCATTATTGTGTTCTTACCTTATTTCATAAAGAACGTTTAAGCCACCGCATTGGGTTTCAAACCGGTCCTTCAAATGGTTGTGGAAGGGCCCTACTTTAAAGAGACCGTACCGTGGCTCTTTTGTTATATGGTGCAATTGGAATTGGATGTGTCAATTTTGAAGCGCACTAGCTCATATACACAGGCACATATTGCCGAGGATGCCAATTCTACAATCACACTACACAATAGCACTAAGTGCCCTTGTGACATCTTCACGTGGGTTCGAGGCAATTGATTATTATCATTTCCTTTAATTTCAGATGAACAGGAGAGTTTCGTAATACATAATATTAAAAGGGTTTCCTTTAATTATGTAATTGAGTACACTCGGTATTGGTATGGAGGCTCTACCCTTCCCCAACATGTACAGGTATGATCTAAGCAGGCTTTATATGGGCATTCCATATCCATGTAGAGCTAGGGCTATGGAGCTTTTTCAGCTTCTGGGTCACAGGGATCGTGCGTTTTTCCTGACCAAGAAGTAGGGATCAAAAGCATGAACCCAGGCGGCGGGCCGAAGATATTTCCATTGGTCAGAAAAACAAACGGAAAAATCTCATTTGTTCCCAGTGAAAATGACGTATCTCTGGATTTTTAACAGGAACTAAGCTCGCTCTTTGGAGTGTGCAAGAGCAATTTGGCTTCTTTTGAGCTCAGGACAAAGATAACAACATCAACAAGTAAATCAGCACATAACGAGGCAGACATCAGCGCTGTTAGCTTCGCTATCGAGCATCAAGTTGCAAACTTTTTCAATGCCTGAGCTGGCCAGCTGATATCTAACATTGTATGTATAACTATATTTCTTAACCGGTAGCAATCTAAAGTTGAAAAATATTGCATAGGGAAGAATTCATTCATCTTTCATGGAAAAAAAAAAAAGATTTGCAGACAATAATCATTAGCAGAAAGCAATCCTACATACAGATTGATGACCATCCGACGATCTTGAAGTTCTGATATTGAAATTTTGCTGTGAAAAGCTCTGGTCCTGAACCCATGAGCTAACAACAGCTGAGTTCAAGCTGTAATGTCGCAGAGCCACTTGCGCATGTCATTTTCACATGTTTCTGGTGTCAAATGGTCCCAAATTTAAGAACACTAGGTTGCTTCCTTAGGAGGGTTAAGTAATGCATTGTACGTTGCTTTTGTTGTAGGCTCAGATGCTCCTTATCCTCGTAAATGAAGCTTCTTGTTGATCTTATCTTCTTTTGACATCTTAAACAGTTCTCCTCTCAGGACAGGGCCATCGACCCCTAAAGTAGAATTTCTTTGATAGAGGACAAAAAGGTTTGTCATTTCTGACGTGTGACATAGGGATTAAAATGTAGCGAAAAGCTACTTTCAACTCTCTAGCCACATTCATCTAGGATTCTTATCTTCTTTGTTCACTTTACATAGGGATGGTTGGGTCCGAGTTGAAATATGTATTTATTTAATTTTTAAAATATTTTATTTCTGTACAATTGAATACATTTTAACAGATGAAATTATAGGAAGGAGTTTACTCTTTTACCATATTTCATAAGTTCAAAATAAGCATATCATTCCAATTCTTTTGATTTGTGTGAGTCGTGTATTTTCAACTAATGTTCTGAAACTCGGACCGGTGATCGACCGGTAGCCTTATTGGTTACCGGTTTGACCGGTTCGATCGGTTCAACCACCGGTCGAACTGGTGTGACGTAATAATTATATTTACTTATATATAATATTAAAAATATTTACAAAAATAAAAAAATAAAAAAAAATTGTCGGACCGGTCCGACCTTTCAATTGACCGGTTTTGACCGGTTCAAATTGGGTCAATTTATAGCCAATTTTGAAGGATAAATCGGACCGAACCATCAACCGATCACTGGTCGGACCGGTAGGACCGGCCGGTCCGGTCCGAATTTAAAAACACAATCTTCAACTCTTGTTTTTTTAATACAAAAGAGTAAAAGCAAGGCTTAAACAGTGAACCTTAGGATCAAAATCCTATACATATCTTCAGAAACAATTTCAATGCATTCCAAAGGGGGATGCTGTGAATAAGTAAGTCCGAAGTCGGAAAATTCTACGCGAGAAGCCAAACAATCAACCCAGCAATTTCCTTCACGAAATACATGGCAAAAACAAACCGTCTGAGGTTTAGCTAGTGTAGCATGAATAGCCTTCACCAAGAAAGTGTTAGTAGATGATCTCAAGCCTAAAGGTGAGGATATTTATGACAATCAAGAAATCAACTTCTAGTTCAATTCTCAGGTACCTTATGTCCTAAGCCAGATTCAAACTCAAATATATACCCCATAACTCAGCGTCTAGTGGCGAGCAAAAACCAATGTTATGAACAAAGCCTCCCACCCAACTTCCATTGCTATCGCGGAGGAAACCCTTGGCAGAAACATTTTGTTTTGTTCCATCTGTATTCAACCTGGTCCATTCTTCGCTCGATTTGGCCCAACCGATATTTCTACTATGGCTAACGTCATGACCTAGAGTAGCTCGAGCCGTAACTGTACATGCTTTTACCACCTAAGCTGCATAATCTAGGATAATAGTCTTACTAGTGACTGCCCCCGGAGAAGATATTTTCAAACATCTCTGGACAACTTTAGAAGTAAGTAGGGCATCCCATTCAAAAGAAGTACACACGTTACATTGCAAGCTGAAAAGGTTGACTTCCGGCATTCATGTGATTGAAACCTTCTGAAAGATGACAATTTGGGTCAGATTCCTGCCACTCTGAGGGCATGAAACATGCATTTTTGGGTTAAAAGATCAACATACCTAACTGATTTGACAAAAGAACAAGTCGTGGATTGGATCTTTTCATGTCCCAGTCAGAGTGACTTGCATTCTCCCTGGAGCCTTACTTAATAGTACAAGCACTTCACGTTTGTGGGGGACACGGAGATTTGAGGGGAGAATGACTACCCTGAGTAAATATCGTTGCTCTGTGAATCCAACCTATGGGTTGCTTGACTCAATTGTACAGTGGCGAGCTTAGGAATGCTGATCCAACAAGGAGAGCACAACCAAGTCTTGATTTCCTTCGAGTAAGTTTCGCATCGGTTCAAGAAGGGTCCAGTCCGAACTAAGATACGGGTCGGATCGAATTTGAACTTACGAGAACTTGGTCTGAAGCTCGATCAAACTTAGGCAGTTTTGAGTTTGATTGAGCTTGACTAATATATTTACTTCATAATTATTTTTAGGTATTTAATATTTTTAATTTATTAAATAATAAAATATCTACCGGATACAAATATAATATGTGACAACTACGAAATAAAAATAGTAATCTAGCGTTACATAATCTACATTAATAAAAAAAATTAACATTAGATCTTTTTTGGTTGAAAATTAAAAATTAGAATATTTTAGTATCAATATTTAAAAGTTCGTGTTAGTATTACAATATCGAGTTTCATTTTGTTTTATTATATTTTATTCATCGTATTTTGTTTTAATAAAACATAAATAAGTTTGGATTATAATTATTAGGTATGTAATAAAATTGAATGAAACCAAGTTACTCAAAGGGTCTGCTTAACTCGAGCCCATAGAAAACGGGTCTGTTTGAATTGGATTCCTTTAAGTTTAACTTGTCCAAATAGCATGACCAACATGGATCCTCTCACAACCCGACCCATTGATCTTTAAGCTTGACGCCTTAACACGCCACGTGCCTTATAAATATTCATTTAAATATATTATTTAATTTTAAATCAATAATTAGTTAAATAATTTATTTAAATATAAATTATTATATGCATGCAATCATTCATTTAATGTATATTTGAAATATACCAGTTAGACTACTCTTTTTAATTAGTTTATTTTAATTAAAATAATATCATTTTTATTGTGAATTAAAAAATTAATATTTTTATATAATTTTCATATTTAACTCCTCTGATCAAATTATAGATTGTTTAAAATCCTACTATACTAAGGTTTTAAGTCTTAATTTTCATTAAGCCTTCAGTCGGGAGTGAGTCTCTATTTTTACTTTTCCGCCCTAAGTCCAGATCAATGTTACACTTAAATTAACCAAGTATTTGGAAACCTTTGAATTGAATTTATAAACAAATTGTATTTAATTACATTAATGGAATTTAATCAAATTGTATTTAATTACATTAATGAAATTTAATTAAATTCAATTTACACTGTTTGGAACAAACCTAGTAATATTAAAATTGAATTCAATTACACTCTTTGGAACACAATCAAAATAAATTCAATTATTTCATATGACATTTTTACCATTAACTAAAAAATACTCTTATTAAATAATAAACATTTACACTTACATAGAGCAAGTTATAAACATCAATTTTATTATAAGTGATATCATAAAAAAATTTATTATTAAAATGAAAAAAATGATTGCAAATGATATTAGGCTAAATTGAGTTATGAAGACAATATAAAACTATTATAATTTGGAAGCTTAAAAATGCATAAACAAGCAATAATTCTTTTGCGTTGACAATTACAAGATATTATCAATTTTTGAAATTTTACTATAAATTACATAATATCATAACAAGTTTAACATGCCTTCTTGTAATAAAGAAACATAAAATCGTTACATCAGAAAATTAAATTAAAAACATTCACACTTGCTTAGAGCAAGTTATATCGTCCATAAAGTTCTACACTCAAGATCCCAGATGGAACAAAATTCACTTAAAATATAGCCGAAAACAAACAACCAAACAAAAAAATTTAGATATATACAAAAAAATCGAGAAATGCAAAAGAATATTGACAAGATGGGACAATAAAAGGAGAAGTTAAATCGAACGATGGATCTAAAATAGAATGATGATCATAGACAAAAAAAAAAAAAAAAAGACACTCACAAACAACGAAAATGGAAAACCTAGATATAGTGAGAGGTGTTGATTCATGAAGAATGTGTTGTTGTTCCGTTTCTTAGTGTGAGGGGTTGTTTGAGGTGAAGGGATATATAGTAGGGTTAAATAAGTATTATTGGAATGATACTTTTAACGTTTAAAAGAAGAATTGAAGTTTAAGTTCGTAATTTAATTCCGATACTTTTTCAGGTGAATTCAATTTATAAAAGATGATGGTCATCCATTTTTTTTGCTGTTTCTCAATAGTTGAACTGAATTTAATGGTGTAATTGAATTTAATTCATACCATTCTAAACACCCCGTAAGTGATTTGAAGTTAATTTGAGATTTGGGTTTAAAATAGAGAAAGATTGATTATCCACTAATTAAGCGAGTTTAAGGGGTGTAAACAGTGTAACTTAAGCATGTTAGTTAAAAGAGAGACCGTGTCTGGGCGAAGTTAAAGTCAGCGGCGAAAGTGGAGAAGATGTCCCACTGTCGTGGCACAAACCCGAAAAACCTGCGGCTGTAAAGCCAAAGCTTACCAACACTTTATTGTTGGGTCTTTGGTTATTATTATTATTATTATTAACTTACATTTTACGATAATGTCCTATCCTACGACTCCCACACCCTCAATTTCACTGTACCACATTTTGTAATTACAGTCTTCAAGTTTATTAAAAATTTATTAATTTAACATAAAATTTTTTAATCAGCTAATTTTAAATTGACCAATTTTTTAATTTAATAAGTTCTTATAAGTTAACGTTAAGTATTTAGTTTTTATTTAATAAATTTTAATAAAAATTTAAAATTTTCAATAAATAGATACAATATTTTTAAAAATATTTAAATTTTTTAATTTTAATAAATCTTTAGCAGGTTCAAAAACTTCTTATCTTATTGATTTAATTGTCAATCCGTTTTTTAAAACATTGGTTGCAATTTAACTAATTTTTTAGATTTCTAATTAATTTTAATAAATATTTATAAATTGTAATATGTTTTATTCTTAATTAATTAAACCATTTGTTTAAAGTCATTTATTTTTTTAATATTACAAATTTGCTTGTAACTAACGATTCACCTTATATTAATAGACATGAATTTTGTCATGCATTGAATCAAATATCTATCACTAATTTATAAAATAATTTTTTAAAATATGTAAATAATAGTTATGAATTTTTTTATCGTTATCATTAATAAGGTGCAAAATTTGTAAAGAACTGATAGTAAGTAACCTTATTCTTATAAAATAGAGAGGTTACCTCTAATACACTCAAATGAAACGTGTAAATTATGAATCATTATCATCATCATCATCATATTAGTCCGAAGTTCTAAGAGATCTGATAGTACGTAGTCTTACTTTTATATAATAAAGAGGCTGTTTTCAATAAATCTATATACACATGCGATAATAAAAGAGTAATACCGGTTAAAGAGTAACTATGTAAATAAAACTATTATTAAAAAAAGCATGCTATAACCAAGAAGACAAAACGAGTGAAGTAGTACGTGAAACAATGGGCAAAAGACCGACAATTAACTAAAGTAGTACTTCCTCCTATCTAAAATAAAAGTCGTTTTAGAGGGATACATACTTATTAAGAAAGTTAATGAAATGTTTGATATACCTTTATTAATTGCATGTTGAAATGTCTTGAAAATATAATCTATGTAATATGTGTAATTAAGATGTGAGAGAAATTAAAAGGTAATTTTAGAAGTAAAATCATAAATATGCATTAAAAGTCACGAACAACATTTATTTTAAATAATTAAAATCTTTCTAAAATAACTTTTATTTTAGATACTAGGGAGTATAAAAAATAACGTCTTATATAACATTCGCTCCCTATCTAGTTAAGTAAATCAAAACACCTGGTCTATTTAGTTCAGTAAATCAAAACGCCAGTTCATTCTTGCATCAGATAGTCAAGGCAATTTTTCAGATAATTATGAATCTTTTTATTAATAATAATTAAAACAGTTAATAAAAAAGGAGGGAGGGTAATAAAGGAAAAGGAGTTAACGGACCATGTCTGTACCGTTACCCGACAAACGGAGTTAAATTGCCGCTTTCCGGTTCCCCCATCACACGACTCTCTTCTGTTTTCTCTCATTAATTCCTCACTTTATTTACTATTTCTTCTTTCAATAAATGCGAACTCTTTTTTCTGTTCACCTATGCAATTCCACATTCACTTTTCTGTTCATTTCCCATTATACCCCCGCCATCTTTTGGTTTGTTTGCTGTTAAGATCAAACGATTATTTGGGGCGTTTACGTAATAAATGCAACGAGTCTGGACATGACAGAACAGAACAGGTAATAATTATGGTATTCCTGTAATTATCACTTTCGTGACTACTACATTTATTTCCTTGTGACCCCTGTTTGTCTCATCGTAATTCCTGTTGTACCCCGAGGTGTAACTCATAATTACCAAATAATCAACGAAGAATTGAGAAAGTTTTGTTTCTATTTTTATTTTTATTTTTTAATTTAGAAAAAATTATTTATTTTTAAAATTTTAATTTCTGTTTTTAATTTTAGTTCCATCCGATTTTCAAAATTTATGAAAACTATAAAAATTAGTTTTTTTCTTATTTTTGTTTTTTATAATATGACTTACTATCAATTAAATATATATTATTTAATTATTTAATTATTAATAAAATTATGAATAATTTAATCCAACATTATATTTATATATTTAATAAATCAAAATTAATTATCCATAAAATTATGAATTATTTTATTTTATTTTATTTTTATAATTAAATTATATATAATTAAATTTAAAATATATAAATATTCAAATAAAATTTTATTTAATAATTAAAATATATTTCAAATAAATTTTAGTTTATAAATAAATTTTTAAACTTTGAATTATTTATCTTATTGAAATAACATAAATTTATTAATAATTTGTTAATAACTATTATTTAAGAGATTAAATAAATTTATTTAGTTAAAAATAATTATTCTTTAAGTTTTATCTAAAATTTAATTATTTTTAATGATAAAAATACAACTATATTAACGTTAACAACCAAACAAGTTTTTGTTTTTATTTGAAAGAAAAATAAAAACAAAAATTTGAAAACAAAAATAGAAAACTACAACGAAAAATCAAAAGTAGAACTAAACGGTCCCTAAGTCTTTTAAATCTCTAATTTAGATTTTTATGAAAGTGATTCAAATAAGCTTTTAATACTTCAAAATTTTAGTTTAAAATTTGAGAAATTTTAAAATTTTAATTTTGAATTATTATATGTACTAATTTTGACACTAACCGGAAAAGGTTAGCCAATAAGGAATAAAAAGAATTTTAATACTTTATTTATATTAACTATATTTTATTAAAAAATTTTATTTATAAAATAAGAAAATTAATAAAAACTCTAAACAAATAATTTTTATTACAATATCCTCAACTTCGAATAAAAACAATTAATAAAAATTTTATTAATAAGCCAAATTTGAAGAGATCTAATAGTGACACTATTTCTTAGTAATAGAGATTATTTTCGCACTACGCGTATGAATAAATAAATAATAATAATAATTAAAATTTAAATAAAATCTTATAATAATAAATTTAAATATTAAATAGTCTTAAATTATCTAGCATGTTTTTAAGTTTTTTATTTTGTTGCAAATGACAAAATTCTCCTCGTACAAAAGAATTCGTTGATTTAGAACCATAAACATTAGGACAAAAGGCATGGATATGCTAATTCGCGGTTAGCTAAAATGTAGGGACGAATTAGTCATTCAAGTAAAAAGAAAGGGGTAAAATTGGCATTCAACAACCGACAGTTCCGTAGCAAACCATCTTTGAGTAAAAACTTTGTCTGGCGGAAAATATAAACAAACGTTAAATGCGACAAGGACAGATGTTTATTCTTGTCCCTGCAGCAATCAACGGCCGAGATGCATCCTACCAGGCTAAGACGAGCCGTAGGATCAAGATTCCCACCTAGATCGGCGCATGTTGTACGAACCGCTACGGCTTTGGAGAAAAAAAAACACTGACTTTTGGGTCTAATTTCCGTTTTGCCCCTCTCACGCTGCCTCTCAGATTTTTGTTTTCTTTTACCTTCGACTTGGTCGTTGGCCTCCAGCTCTTGTTGCTTTCTGCTTTGATGGAAGGTCCTTGAACCTGGAACTCTACTTTTCCCAATCTCTCTCTCTCTCTCTCTCTATCGCGGCTTTGCTTTCTGCATTCTCCTTGTGGCTTCTTTGAAAGTGTTGATTGATCTTCTCTTCTTTTTACGGTCGGAGCTTACGAGTATCTTCCGTTCTGGTACGTGATTCTGACTTCTTAGTTCTAAATCTGAAGAATTGTAGGTTTTTATATCTATGGAACAAAAAAAGTTGAGTTCTTCCGTTGCTTGATAGATCTCGTTGGTGTCTTAGTTCTATGGTAAATGTGTTTCGTGAGTGAACGTCTCCTTACATTTTTTTAACCCCATTATTTATTGTTTATTCACTCTTTGCTTTGTGAAAAGGTAAAGTTAGACATGAAACTGTGAAAGATGCTTTCTTTTTTCGTTTTCTTATTTTTGCAGACCTCGTTTTGACGAACATTGTATAAAAGGAGTTGTGGTTGACTTAGTGAAGTTTATAGTAATTTATGTTCGTTAAAAGTTACAACCCAATATAACCTTAGCATTTGCATTTTCCTATGATGAAGAAGACAAGATTTTGACTTGTTTTTACCTCCCAAGTAGAACTATTATTTTGTC
Source organism: Erythroxylum areolatum (assembly GCA_024520975.1). NCBI lineage: Eukaryota > Viridiplantae > Streptophyta > Magnoliopsida > Malpighiales > Erythroxylaceae > Erythroxylum > Erythroxylum areolatum. The sequence continues at coordinate 63,789,626 of JANIJH010000223.1, read as the reverse complement.
ATTTCCGTAATTATTTTCTCGTTTTGTTTTTGTCTTTAAGCTTGGAAGTGTTTTTGTGTGCCTTCAAATGGCTGATGAAGATCTATGATCATTTGGTAATAGTTGCGTTTACTTTCCTTTCTTTTGGAGGAAAATTGGTTTAGTTTAAGGATGGAAGATGATTATGTAGTTTCTTGACTTCTGAATGCTCAGTTTTTGGTGTGCTCAATGTGCTTTAGTTAAATAGCAGCAATCTTGACTTGGATTTGTTTGGTTTTACGCTGTGAAGGAGGCTGTTTTGTCAATTTCTGAGTCTGATGTCTCCGCCTTTATTGGGTGTGGAGGAGAAAGGGCAGAGTAGTGCTTCTTTAGTGGTCTCTTCACCATCCATTGATTGCATATCCCAGAATGGTTTTGGGTTAAAGGAAATAAACTATCTTGGATTGTCAGATTGTTCTTCAGTTGACAGCTCTGGAGCCCCGAGCTTGGCCGAAGAAAATAAGAGCAATATTAATCTGAAGGCTACTGAGTTGAGGCTAGGTCTTCCGGGAACCCAATCCCCAGAAAGAGATAGCCAAGGAAAACTTAATGAAAAATTTCTTTTTCCTTTGCTGCCTTCCAAGGATGTGATCTGCTCATCATCACAGAAGCATGTTATTTCAGGCAACAAAAGGGGATTCTCTGACACCTTGGATGGTTTCTCAGAGGTCAAGGGTTCTTCATATACACAAAAAAACTGGATGTTTCATGCAGCTGGGTCTGAGTCTGAATCTCCACATTCTGTGGGGCAAGGGATGTTTACTGGTTGTTCGGGAGTTAATGCGATGCTTTCATCCAGGCCTTCGGGGTCTCAGTCAGCTACACTGAAAGAGTTGCCACAGAGAGCATTGCAAGAACAACCTCTTGCCACAAATACCAAGCCAAACCTGACTGGTGCTTCTAATAACAACAGTAGTGCACCTGCTGCCAAGTTAGTTTCAATTAAGGGAATTTGTTGTTGGGAGTAGAAGAGCGTGGAATAATAATGATGATGGTTGCTATTTTTGTTTTTGACAGAGCACAGGTTGTTGGTTGGCCTCCAATTAAATCGTTCCGGAAGAACAGCTTGGCTACTACTTCAAAGAACAATGATGAGGTTGATGGAAAGCCTGGTCCTGGTGCACTTTTTGTGAAGGTTAGCATGGATGGTGCCCCCTATCTCCGGAAGGTTGATCTGAGAAATTACTCCACTTATCAGGATTTGTCTTCTGCACTGGAGAAGATGTTCAGCGGTTTTACCATTGGTGAGCTGTTTCTATATACTTGGCCTTGAGGTCAAACTTGTGATGATGTCGTGTTATGAATTTGGTGTTCTAGAAGCTCTAATTATAGATTCTTTCTTCAAAATAGACATAGTGTTGCATGGATGTGATTACTACATTTTCTTGGTGATTTCAGGTCAATGTGGGCCTCATGGAGCTCCAGGGAGGGAAAAGCTGAGTGAGAGCAAGTTGATCGATCTTCTCCATGGATCAGAATATGTACTTACATATGAAGATAAGGATGGTGACTGGATGCTTGTTGGTGATGTACCATGGATGTAAGTTTTACTGTGCCTTATTTCCACATTCTTTGTCTCTATTTTCCCTAGATTAAGTGTAAACCATAGAAGTTTATTTAAATATAGCTTAACTTGATGGATGAATTGCTTTTCATGTTCAAAATATAAGCTAGGGATGATACAAGAAGGAGAAAAGAGTAGGAGAAACTGGAAGTGAGAGCTAGCAATGAGAAATAGTTAATGATTAAATGATTCCATCTGAGCTTTGCAATCTTCATGTTTTTGATGGATTTTGGTTGTCATTACAGAAAGAGTTATGGCTGGTCTGTCACCCTTTGTAGAGTCCATTTACTTCCTTTCTGAGCCTGTATCCAATGGTTACCATCACAACATAGGAGTATTTGATGCACATACATTTTTGATAAATTCTTATTTAGGTTGTAGAGGGAAAACTGAGAAGTATAGTAAATACTAAATATGTGGTTGTTTATTGTGTGATTTGATGCATGAAATGCTGTGTATCTTCTTGGTCGATTATATTTTGCGTGGCTTGCTTTCAGAATACTCATTATACTGCATATCCTTGTATCTGAGATGAAATGACACTATTTTTTTGCCTGAATTTTGTCAAGATGTTTTATCCCTTTTTGTATGTATACACATATTGGTCCCATTTGTGCGCCTGAATATAGTTTTCGGGGAAATTTCCATTCATTAGATAAAAAATCTGTCAGTTGACAATAATTGGTGTTGCTTTGCCCAGCTTCGGTTTGGATAAATTTGAGCAAAATTTTTTTCCTGTCACTCTGAAGGACACAGCTATATTGTTTCTTGTCTTTTGATGTTGAACAATTGGCAACTTTTCTTTGTTACATATGTTTTGTAATAACAGCAGACATTGAACTTCTCTCCGTTTCTCTTCCTAAACCAAAAGAAAGAAAAATCCCGTTTACATTCTTGTTATTACATTGTTCTAAGTCTCATTTGGTTTTGTAACAGGATGTTTATCGAAACTTGCACGAGGCTTAAAATTATGAAAAGCTCTGATGCCATTGGCTTAGGTATGTAGACTAATCTCTATGTCGGTGTATAATCACAGATAGTTTCAATATTTTGAAACAACATGATAATCTGATCAAGAGAGTAGATCAACTCAACAATTTTCCTTAACTCTCCCCGATTTGTATTATGCCTGAGACCTGAAGCCTGAACGAGACTGCTAGAGTTTAATCACAGCATTTTTTGCGGAGAAACTTTGGTTTAAAATCCTTATTTTATGGAAAAAATTACGTAACGCCTGAGGCTAACTAGAACAATGATGATTTCGTACTAGTTCCAAGTTCCAAAAGACTTCCTGCAAGCTGCTATTTCAGCTTACATTTGTAGTGGCTTTTGCTAAACATCTTCATAGGCTAATTTCTTTTGAGATCTGATGCGATCTATCATCTGAAAATTTATGTTGTGGTGCACAGCTCCAAGGGCAATGGAGAAATCAAGAGTCAGAACCTAGTAGATCACTTTCCTTTCAATCAAATTTGAAGAATGGGACAAAAAGTGCAGATGAAAACAAAGGCAAAATTGTTGAAGGAATGGGTTTACAGGATGGCTTGGGTGGGGCTTACTGAGATGTGGTTGCCTCATCAGTGTTTTGGTTGCTTGAAAAATGTCTGTTACTTTATGTTTGTTTAGGTCTGGTTGTTCTAAATCCACGTTATATTATCCTGAATTGTGATCAAATTGATATAGAAGTTTGTTGTTTCTTAAGTGTTACTCTGTTCTGTGACTGTCGAATCTGAAACAACTTGGAATTTGTGCTCACCTCAAGGTGATTACTGATTTTACATCCTCACAAGTTCTCATACTAACTTTAGTACCTGCACCTGAAGAATATAGAACCGCTTAGAGATATAAGTCTGATATGCATCAACTTCTCAGACAAACTTTTGGCACTTATACCTGAAGAATATAAATCTATAAAACTGTTACAGTTCAAATTGGCATTTTAAGTATCAGGATCTTGACTTTCTGCCAGATTACAATGTTGGGTATTCTCTTATTTCTGAATACTCTGCAGATATTGGAGGAAATAAGAATATGGTTTTTGCTATATTATCTGATAACTCTCTGTTCTCTGTAATTCAACATGTATCATAATGTTCCAGTTGACGATTATCTGGATTAATTATATTTCCTTTTTGACTTCAAGTCATACATTGTTGACCTTTTCCAGTGCAGATACTGATGTGGATTTAGACTTTTGTGCCATCAGTGGCAGTGGTCGGCTTTCTTGATGCTTTGGTTGATTCCTTGCTTAGTGCAAGCCTAATCATGATTATTACCATTAAGTGCTCTTCATATTCTGTTTCTTTGATTTTTATGTTCTACAGTTCATAAACCAATAATTCATTTCCACCGAGTAAAAGTTGTCATGTCAGTTTAGATAGGATAAGTGTGTATGATGTTAATGTTTTCAACATTTTAAGCCATGGATTTTCTGTGTATTTTTTGGACATAGAATCAAAAGGCTAATCATATAAGATTTGTTTACTGGGAAAAGTTGGAGCAGTTGTGTGATTAGTCGTGATCTTCAATCAATGTTGCAGAAGTTGGTGAATAATCTGATCCTCAAGGATTTTACTAAAATTTCTTCAAAGTTGTTATTTTTTAAGTGTATAAATAACAATAAAGAGTCTCACTTAAACGCGAGATCTGGAGATGTTTAATAATACGAGATTGGGAGATGTTTAATAATACGGGCAAATATGTTGATTGAGTCCTTATCTGGGAATTCTGGACTATGTGCTAAACTGGGTGCATGGCTCCTGATCTTGTTCTTTAATGAACTTAATTATAAGGTCTCACATGCAAAGCATCAGCGAATATGGAAAATGATCGTATCTTTGTCTTCATTCTACAGACTTCAAGTTTTGGAAGTTAGCTGAAAATTTCTCAGATGTACAGAAGAATGTATTTGCTTGTAGTGACTCCTGAAACGACCTATGGAAGGGATTGGACTGTCTCTGTTCAGGAAGTTGAAAGACTAGTCTTGTCTTCAAGCTTTAAACTATAGCCATGAACGGACCTGAAAGTCCTGCATTGATTGAGCTCAAAGGATACAAAATTCAAAAAAGTGAAAGGAAGATACATGTCCGTGCATTACATTAAGATATAGACTAATAAAATATTATTTATACAATAATTTAACTCAAGAATTCAAACTGAAACGAATTAATTAAATTTAACTTAAATTTATAATTTATAATAATTATCTTAAATTATTAATTTAAGTTATACTTAATTTGTTCATATTGAATTTAAAAATTAAGTTAGGTTATCATATTAGTGATGTTTAATCCGTATACATTTGATGATTATATCAATGATTAAAAAATTTAATTAATTTGGTCGGTTCAATCATAAAAATTTTGAACCGATAAATTTTTTGGTTTGATTTACTTTAATAATTTTTGTTATTAAAAATCAATCAATTTTTTGTAAATTAATAAGTTATTGTGAAATAAAATAAATCAATTAAAATTCTTTTTTTAATTAAACTTCAAATTCTTCAATAGTGAAGGATAATATCTTTTAATCATATTTCAAATTCTTGAATTTTACTTAATCTTTATCCGATTTTATAATGTTCTAATACCAAATGAACTTTTAAATCTTAAATTTCTTGTCTTACTGATTTAATTTTTATTCCAATTTTTAAAAGATTGGTTTTATTATGCTTATTTCACCATTATTTTTTAACTAACATCTTAGTGAAGACATTTTTACTGCACAACTTAGGTGGAAGGTGAAGGCAAAGGGAAGCCTTTTCTGAACCGGAAAAATCATCAGTGAGATACCATTATGAAAAAACTAGAATTCTAACCTTACGTCAGGACCTACGGGCCAAGGGATAATCTCAAGTAAACAGCTTATATAAAGCATAGGCCTCCCAAAAGGTAACTATTTCTCAACCTTCTTAACATAAAATACTAATTCTATCTAATTGGTATTAGTAAATTCAAACATTAAACAGATGATTGCTCTAGCAACCAACCATAGAAGTCATTTTCAGGCAACTTAATAGGCAAACAACTCATACGTCCACTCATGAACATGAACATGAAAATTTCAAGATTGGATGATTTCCTCCCCACCACAAGTTGAGGTGTCCATATTTCCTTTTTCTCTGTTACTCCCATCCTAATTTTTCATCACAACTTTGACTTTTAAGGACCTGCCGTGCATCTCATTGGTTGAGTTACTCTCAAGTACTTCTAATGAAATGTGCTTTCAGACTAGACTGCTTCGTCGTCAGGCTCATTGGCTGTTTGCGCACAGGAGGAAAGTGGCGTACATTACAGATTCAGAAATCAGAACTGTCCGCAGAAAGTCACAAGAAATAAGAATCGAGTTATCATTCAGCCGACAAAGAGATGCAATATTTTTTTTGTCTTCAAGTCGGATTCGAAATCAATCGATCAAATTCATATTTACCTAACTTCAACCTAAGCATTAAACTCAAACTAATCTAATTAAATTCAACTTAAATATTTATTGTCTTATATTTGTTTTAGCTTTTGAAGGATGAATACGTATTTTTCTAACCGCAAAAGTTACTTTAAAAAAAAGTGTTTGATTGTAAAATTCAAAAGTACTTTTCTCATATAAATAACTTTTTTAGAAATTAAAATATAACTTTTTGATAAGCTCAAATTTTGTTTTCATGTAAATTTTTCAAATCAATGAATGTGCCTATTTTTTAGTTCCCTTTACTCTTATATTTTTACACATAATTTTCACAATACCCACGAATATATCTCCACGCTTATTTTGATATTTATATAATATTTTTTAACTTTTTATATATTTTTTAATATTTATTTTTTACATAAATTTTACTTATATTATAATTCATATAAAAGATTCAGTTAAATATATTTTCATTTATGTTTCATATGGTTTAAAATTATATAATAATTAATATATTACACTTTGCATATTGTTTAATATATTTTAAATAATATTATATGCATAAATAATTTTTATTACAAAATAAAATATTGTTAAAATTAAAAACATTTTTTATTTTTATGTTACCAAATAGTCTATTATATGAAGCTCTTTCAAAAAATTCTTTTTTAAATGACAGTCAACTGTCTTCTTCGAAAAGTTCTACTGACAAAAACTCTACTGATATAAATACATCCAAATATGCACTTAATTTAAGTCAAATTTAATTAGTTTACATCAAATGTTTTTATTATATGTGGGTTTTTTTTAAATTAATTTTTTTTAAATTTTAAAATTTAGGAAGCCTTTTTTATGATTCTTTTAAATTACAAGGGCTTTTAACCTAATTTTTAATATTTCCTCTCTTTAGGTGACTTAGGTTAGGCGTGCCTAATTGAAGGAAAAAGGGCAAAAAGAAGATGGAATACAGAAATTGATAGGGGTCGACCTCCATCTACCAGATTCATTAATTTGAAGAAGAAAGGAACACATGAATGCAGATATGATCTTCGCATGTGTGCAGAAATCTGCCACATCGCAGGCTTTCAGGACTCAAACCAAACCTGGAGGAACACCCATCCTTGTCATTCAAAGAGCATTGGACCTTATTTCTCTGTCACATTGCCTCCACCAAATTGCAACTCCTTTTCGTTCCCCTAAACTCCAACGCGTTTTTGCCACCCATCCCATTTAAAGCACTGGTCTGTTTTTGGAAGTGACATGACAAGCCTTTGAAGTTCTCTGAAAATGCGTGTGATCTTTACAGTATCGATCATGGAATTTTGGCTTAAATGGGAATGTGGGCATTGCCCGAAAGGGCAAATATTGATTCTTGCCCTAATTGTAGGGATCAACTTATTCGTGGACCATCTTGCGTTCATCTTCATCCATTCAGCTATTGTGATTATTTCTATTTTTGTCTATCATGTGCTTCACTTCATCTATCCATTAATTACAAAGAGAGCTAAAATACATAATGTTAATGTTTCCTCCTTTATTTTTTAAAAATTAATATTTAGAAAAGTTTAATATAACGCAACCTCATCCTCAACTAGTAAAGACACCGATTCCAAGTAAAAGTTAATTAGACGAAACTTAGTAGATATTTGGTTTGAGAGTTTGGGAATGAATGAATGAAATAATTGCAAAAAATAGTGTTTATTTTAGGATTTTCAATTTTAGGGGAATTGATTTATTCCATTAAATTTAGGAATCTACTAAACCCACTAAAGGGGGTGAGTATCGAGTTTTCATTCCAATCTAAATTTTTATCACGTTTATTTTTTACTCTTTTATCTCCAGCATTTGCCTTACCATCCTCTTTACTTCCTTATCGCATCTCAATTCCTTACGATCTCCCATCCTGCCTTATCGCGTCTTATCAACGAAGGAATTTTTGTTCTACGCCTCTAGGTATATTTTCTGAAATCTCTCGTTTTAATTTGATGTCAAATAGAGATAGCCCTAATAAATATATAAATGGCAAATTATTTTCATTTTTATTGAGGGTAAAAATGATATTATATTATCATTAATACAACAAACCAAACAACATTATTAGTATTAATACAAAAACCTAATTTACAAACCAAACATTATTTTTTAATTTTTTATACCCATCTCCATTCCCTTCTGCTATTATACTCATATCTATAACTATTCTCAAACCAAACGCTCTCTTAATTTACTAACCCTACTTATTCTTAGGGAGAACCCAATTCTCAATGCAGAATATTATTTAAGTAGGTATATGTATGCAACTATTTTCTTTTCTTCTTCTTCTTTTATTTAATTAGGATTCTATTGATTTATGAGTTGGGACCATGTGCCCCAATAATGGCAACCACTCAACCACCAACCAAAGCCATATCTTTCAATTTCCATCACCTTATAGGAATTATTAGTCTACTCCATAATTATTTATTTGGCATAAACTTATTACCTCCTCTTCCTCTTCCCTGCTCGTACATGTGACTTTACCTAATATTTATGGCAGTTTGGTCGAATCTTAGAAGACCAACTGCTAATCATGCAACCCAAAGTTGAGAACCACTTACGTTAACTCCGATTTGTTTAAGATTAAGAAGTTATTATTGTGTTCTCTGGCTGCTGTAACATGCGAGGTTGAGGCCAAGTGAATTCCAATCATCCCCATCATTCGTTTCTGTCGTTATAGGAAGATTCATAGTCTCATTCTCAAACTCCCTTCTTTTTGTTTGGTTGGGTTTAACAAAATGCTTTATTGTATTATGTTCAGGAGTTGGCTTCTTGCTAAAGAACAAGATAAGGAATATTTGATGATAATAAGGTTTTGCGTCTGTCAGGCTCCCCATACCTCGCTTCACTATAAGACTTCAGAATATGATGATGATGATGAAAATTTTGGGTCTGTTCAAAAATACCCATATTACTCGACTGCAAAGTGAAAAGCATATGCTAAATGCTACGGAACAATTTGTTTCGCTTGATAATTAGTTACTTTAGGGTTTAGTAGAATTTAATAATTTATAAATTACACGTTTCAAAAAAAATTATCTAACAAAATATTAATTTTAAATTAAATGATACATTTTATTTAAATAATATTTTTAAATTTTAAATTATTATTTAATTATATTCTTTAGAAATAAAAGACAAATTTTGTCTATTGTCTATCTAAGAAATTTTTTTAAAATTTTCGAAATTTTTTCTTTTAATTTTTAACATGTCATAAAAATTATATTTGTACTAATCAAATATTATTTATAAGGTAATTTTACTCAACTTTTAAACTTGAATAAAACTAATTAATTATGACTTAAATTAATAATTTATTATAATTATCTAACAATAACAATAACACTCAATAAAAATCTCATTGAAATCTGAGGCCTGAAGAGGTCTAGTAGTAAGAAATCTTAACCCTAGCTAGTCAAGATGTTACTTACAAATGTCTCCTAGAATGATGAAAATTTATTATAATTATTAATTTAGATCGTTGATTCAAATTAATATATTAATAGCATTTAATTTGTCTGTATTTACTATTCATATTATTATCTGTGTTTTATCTTTATTTTTAACAAAAATTTTAAAGAAATAATTTTTTAGAAAAAGTAAAATTAAAAATTAAAAGAATTTTTAAAATTTAAAAATCTATATATATAATGGCAAAATATGTTGAAATTGGTAAGCCAGCCAGAAGAAGCCTATTATGCCATTTGGACTGATCTCAGAGGGATAGGTTGTGCTGGAGATGTGGATAAAAATCTTAGGTTCTAGACTTTCATATCTGATGTGGAAAGGGACACTGACCTTAAACATTAATTGCTGTGATTGTGACACCAAAGGGTACCTCTGCCCTTCCCGAGTTCGAGTAATAGCGAGTTAAAAGTAATATTTTAATAATAGAATCAAAATTCGATATTTAAAATTTAGAAATTTTAATTAATATTAAACTATAATAAAATTTAAATTATTTTAAAATAATAATTGAATAAAGAAATTATTCTTACGCATAAAAAAGTAAAATTTAATTTTAAAATGTTATATAAAGTTAACTAATTTATTTTAGTTTATAAAAATTGACTAATTAATGAATCGACCTATTTTTAATAATAAGAATTATTGAGGTAAGTTAAATTGAGAAGTTAAAAATCGAATCAAATAATTAGTTTATTGAAAGCTTTTATGATTGAATTAGTTAAACTAATTTAGTTTTTTAATTATTGGTTAAAAGTTTAAAATATTGTTAATTCTCTTAAAACTTTTGAGCTTTAATTTTTTAATTATTAACTAATTATTTGATATCAATATTCTTAAACACTTATTTAAATTAAGTATTTTATTTGATTTCAAATCATTATTCATATTATATAATTTATTAATTAAGTTATCGATGCATTAAAAATATTATCTAACTAATATAATTTAGGTTGTGCATGTGTTGGTGGGTATGAGGAGAAAGGAATGGGTACGAATGAAAAATAAAGCCTGGTAAGAGGCTATGATTGGATGTATCATTCATAATTTTTGGACATTGCTCTAAGAATGAGGGTCATTCATTCAATATTCTTTGTTCTTCAATATAATAACACCGTTATTTATTCCTACCCTATAACCCAAATC
>JANIJH010000223.1:63741526-63753046 GCA_024520975.1 Erythroxylum areolatum | reverse complement strand
AACCCCCAAACACCTAACCTAAACACTCAAACTCCTTCCACACCCTTAACCCACAGACCCATAACCAGATCCATAACTTGGGACTATAATACATAGCTTTCCAAATTTCGGTTTTTGGACAGTAACCCCTATTCTGGGTATAATCAACCATAAAGAGGTTAAGCAACCAATAAAATTACCAAGTACCCTGAATAAAACCTCAGTACAAGAAACACATATTTAAAGGTTAGGGTCCATGAAAACTTTCCTAAATACACAATATGTTTTCCTTCAAAGAAAAACCCAGCAAGTCTTCTGTTGCAAAACTAAATCCAAGTACTTACTCAAATAATAGCAGGACAGCATCCAAAAAGCAGTCAATAATATACACTTAACCAACAAATAATTAGAGCCATTACATTAGCCATAATTGATATTTCTCACTCAAATTGTCATGCCCACCCCCACAACAATAAGCATAAATGAGATATGAACTTACACCAATTGTGCAGCAGTTAGAGCCCTCACAGCATCAGATGTGCCAATTTGAAACACAACCTGACTTTGTTCAAGAGGGCAGGTGCGGAAAACAACAAGGTCTGTTCCCTTCTCCACAAAATCAGTGCACCCTATATATTCTGCAGAAAATTACAATTGAGTCCTCTCTTATATTGTTAAGTACTTGCATAAATTGATGAATAAGATGCAGACACTAGTAAACTAGAAAGGAAACTAGGTGACATCGCTGTTGCTTTTTTAAATTAAAGATCTAAAATTCAGAAGGTAAGTTCAAAAACACTATTCCTGGCAGAAGTTAAAGCATTTCTTTAATAGAAATGCTCCGAAGGTAGTATGTTACCTTCTAAAGCTACAATTGAAGTATTTAATATTATATATGTCATATTTGCTGCAGTTGACCACAGTTATAGTTCAGAGGACCTTATGTTTGAACCTAGTGTTCACAAATTCAGAGAATTTATCACAAAAAGGTAAATCAAGATTCTCATCATGAATGTAAACTCAGTGAGTAGATCATGTAATCTTGTCCTTTTTCTTGTCCTCCAAAGTAGTCTGCTATGGTAAACTGAATTGCTTGTGGAAGAAAATTTACCAACCCTACAATTTTCAATTTCTAGCATGGCTTAACTCAAATTGGAGCCCCTTTGTTTTAATGCTGCAGTCAGAAAAATCAAAAACTTTTTCCGTCCTTTTCCTCCCAGCTTTATTCATGATGATGATTGCTTTACAATTTTTCCATATGATCAAACTTTCACGCCATTTCTTCCCTACCAACCAACCAAACAACACTTTTCTTTCTTTGAACTTCAATGCAGGCTAACTCTAATTAAATCACAAAACTGTAAGCCTTTCCTTGGATAACCAGACCAAGATTCTGTAACTTTTGGAAAACCTAGATCTCACAGAAATTATAAGTAAGAAAACCTAACATTGCTTCCTAACAAATTTAAAAAGTGCAACTCATTTTTTAGTTTCAGATTCTAACCAAACACTCAAACCAACTTGCACATAACTTGAAATAAGAATAACAAATTTACTCTGAGGACAAAACTTATTTTTTATCAAATTGGATATAGTACCATTCAGCTACTTCAATATACCTACGATTTTTAATACAAATGTACAGCCTGTTGCTTTAATTCCTTCCCTTTAAACAGTCAGAACCAGAAAGCAGGAACAATATTTGTCTCAAGGACGAAATAAAGATTACCAATCAAGTTGTGCTTGTATTGAACAGTTCATCAATGATCTCCGTCCTGAATGTAATATTCTTTCCATATGAAGCCGGTAACCTAACACATATGTGCCCCCAAAAAAATTGTACAACTTTTCAATCAGTACTTGAAAACCAACACTGTATCACTGAAACTGTCTTTTTCTTCTTTTTTTTCTGAAACAAATATCTTAATCATAAATTGCAAAGTGTCTACTTTTTGCCATAGCAACAGAGTCAAAGCTGCAAGCTTATCATGTTGAAAGAAACAAAGGGAAATGTGCCCTTTTAATATTGATCTTCATATTGCTTCAAGTATGACAAGGTCATTCAAACCAATATAACAGATGTATGATTGAAAGTGTATACTGGTAGATGATTAATCGAATTACTTCTACTTAATTGCCAGCCATGACTGCAAATTCTCTAAACATACCATCTGGCACAGGTGAGAGGAAAAGAAAAGAAAAATGAAAACAAAAACAAGGCACTTCATGCTATAATCTAGAGTTTTAAGTCTAGATATACAATTAAGCAAAAAGAAGTAGCATAGTCCCAATTGGATTTGTTAATTCTTATTAATCCTGAACAAGATGGGACAATCCAGTAGACAAAGAAACTCCCAAAGAAATACCTAACAAAGCCTCATAAGCTTTTATCTAAGTTAAGAAAAATCAAGAATGAAAAAGCAAGATATATTGGAAGAAGCAAATTGATGAGCAACTTACGCAATAGCCCAACATCTGTATTTATACAGTAATTGGTTACAACAGAATGTATATACAACATACAAGTGTCCAGGAGGTTGTTATTCACTAGGCACAATATTGTATGAACAAATAATTAGTTACAATTCTTAACAACCTACAATGGGATTGGCCACTGCAAATTATGTGACAAACTCAGCAAGACTTTGGCTTCCTGTCCTTCTTCTACAGGACAAAGCAAGATCCCAAGAAAGAGCCTACTTCTCATAGTACAGCAAATTACTTTGAATCAACTCCAAATTTCTCTCATACACCGTACAAGTTACACTAAAATCCAAAGTTTCTTTCCATTCCTTAAAAAGTACTAAGTCTCTCTTCGGAGCCCTAATTCACGCTAAAAAACGACAACCCAAAAATATCCACCGGAAAGATTGGAAGCAACTGATTTTGCTGACACTTAGTCACATTCATAATCTGAACAAAGGAATAACAACATTTTGGTACTTGAATATCGACAATCAAGTTCAAAGAGTACCGTTTACTTTGCGTTCGCATTTGACCAGTTTATGATCAATGATTTCCTCTCCATACGTAATATCTGCACCGTATTCAGCAGCTAACAATCTAAACGGTAGCGTCCCCTATAGAAAACCAATTAAAGCAAGAGTAAGGAACGATTAGGGTTTGAATTGGAGATTAAAAAAAGGAAAATGGAGGGTTAAAGAAAGAGACTCACAACTCTAACCATGGGAGCCAGCACCAACTTGTCTCTGTACTCCATCTTCTTCGCTTTGTCAAAGTAGACGACAGAGAGGCGCTCCAATTCTAATGCTCTTCTTCCATTATTGGGTCAACCCAAATAAAAAAAATCCAATTAAATATATAAAGTTTAAATTATCAAAGATTTAAATTTTAAAATGTTAAATTTTGAATTTAAGAGGCTTAAGTTGAATTTAATATGAAATTCGAAAATTCCAAAAAGCTTAAAATTTGAAGTCAACTATTGTTTCTTCTAAGAAAATTTGAAGACATGGCAACAACGGAGGTAATGGACCGCTCTGATAGGGGGTTGACCAAGATTAAACCGTGATTCAATCCCCCAGCGGTGGTCGGGCCTGCGACTGGGGGCCCTTGGAATTGGGGATCAACCTTTTTGGAACAAGAAAATTTGAAGACATGGAAGTTTAAATTAAATTCAAATTTATTTTAAAATTTTGATAAAATTAATTTAATTCATTATTGTTACTGGCTAATTTAAATTTTATATTTTTATTTATAAAAGAGTAATTAAAATATTATCAGTATATTTAATTTTTTTATTTTTTGCAATGAATTGAGCGAATTTAAGTTTAGGTTTAAAAATTTGGATTAAAGTCATTATGTATTTTTAAAAATTAAAAATAATGTATTTGCTGAATGGCTTATTGATTAGTTTATTTAATTTCAATAAATTGATTTCTAAAAATTTTATAGGAGTAGTGTTTTTGGAGATAGCCATTTGTCTAATGACAATATTACTTTCCACTTTATTCTCTATTTTTAAAGTTGAATTTTTTAATCATACAATTATGTTATGAAGTTTGGAATAATATACTAAATAAGTTAATTAAAATTTTTAATCTTTATTTAATTTTTAATATTATTTTACATTTAAAAATACCGAAAACTAATCACATCAAATTAATATTTTTAATATATAACTACTATATATTATGTCTGTGTCCTATTATAATTACAGATATTTTTAATTTATTAAATAATAAAATTCATACATATTATGTAAAAATACAAATATGATATATCTCGCTGCATCATTCATATTAATAGAAAATTTAACGTTAGATGATAATGATTATTATTATTATTATTATGTTTTTATTAAAGTTATAAACTTAATTTTTTTAAAACTAAATAACTAAATTTAAATTTTTATGAAAATATTTAATAAAATAAAAATATAATATTCATACCTTTAATCCGTAATAATACACAAATTAGTTTTATGCACTTGTCAAATCCCATATTATGCCTTTCATTTTCCTTTTACATAATTTCTTTATTTTTTATCTCAAAACCCTAATTCTGTGGACTCCAAGTACCTATTGCTCGTCCACCCGCTCTCCATCTCTTCCTCGTCAATCTCCAGCGAAATTTCGATCGTCCGGAGACGGTTTATTCGTTGATCTCTGTATTGATTCAGGTGTGTCTTTTCTGTTTCTTTTTCTTCCTCGATTTCTCGTTGGTTAATTGGCCGATGGGTTTCTGTCTCTTCGAAATTTGGAGATTTGGGAATTTGATAATGTTGGATAATTTTCTGTCGAAATCTCCGATCTAATCCGTTTCTTTTGCCGGATTTTCACTTGGTTCGGTTAGTACGGGCTCAGTGGGCGAATGGGGACGCAACAAATGTGTCCCAATTATAAAAGGCAAAGTTTTGAAGATCGTTAAATTCGTGTTTGTTTAGCGTGTTCGTGCTTAGGAATTGGTTAAATTTTTGAAGGATATCGTTCATGGGTGCTGGGTCCCTTTGGGATTCCTTTTGTGTTGGAAATGAGAGTCAATACTCGGTAACTTCGAAGAGTCAAGTGGTAGGAGTGAGGTGTAACAGTTGTAATGTTTAATTAGGTTTGATCAGGTAAGGGAGATGATGTTATGGATCAATATGATCAAAAGCTTGAAGGCTGAGAGAGTTCCTGTTGAATGACATCTCTTGGGTTTCAGAATTCAGACGCTACTTATATAAACCACGTGGGAAATTTGAGCACTAGGCCCAGAAAGTTAACAAAGGAGCTTGGAATTCTGAAGCCATCACTTAAGGGATCGTCCATTGGCTATATGTCATGTTTGTATATGGTTCAATCTTATTATCGCAAGATAATTCATAAGTATAGGCATGGTAAAAGCCTTGGAATCTAACTTTGCTAAGTATTCACTTTACTATTGATTTTTATGTCGTAGCTCTATTGGTTTGAAATGAAATTGTAGATGAAGTGGTCAACATAAAAACAGTGCCATTTCATGGGCTGGTTTTCATGATTCACATTCAGACTTTATTAATCAGTAATTATTTGATGAGAAGAGTTCAAATTTTGTAATATATATAAATATCTATTACCCTTGGCTTACATTTTGTTGTTTGGCTCAACATGTTGCTGTGGAAACTAGTTTTATTCTTACTGATTTTTAGTGAAAAACAAAGGGTAGAGATATTGGTATCCCAATTTCCTTTTCCGTCATTGGATCCATATGAAATCGAGAAGAAGGTTTATTGCATTGGTTTAGGAATATTACAGTTGACATTTTAACAGGGAAAAGAAGTTTTTATGTGATTTTGGGCTCTGTGCTCCATCTAGGATGGAAAAGGTTGTGGGCTGAATTTGTGCCTGTCTCTAATCTCTCAGATTTATCTGGAGAGTATTGAACTTTAATTTTTTTTCTCAGTAGAAGATTTGGGTATTTCTGTTTCCATTTCCTTATTATAGGTCCCTTTTGTTTTTTGGACAGTTTGCAGCATGTCAAGATTTTGAAGTTCTAAACTTTCTCAATACTTGAAAGTTGTTTGAAATTGTGAATAAGTGATGACTGTAGAAGAGGTTTAATGTGTGTTAATACTTATTATATTTTTATGATTTTACTGTGCTGTTGTGAATCATGATATATAATTAAAAAAATGAAAATTTGCCTGGTAGGTTATCCATGAACAACATGTCTTTAGCATCAAAAGCTACGTCCAAAGACAAAAAGATTTTGAAGGAGGCCCCGAAGGCGCCATCAAAGCCTGCAGGACCTGCAAGTGCAGCTAGTGGTACACCAGCTAATGCATATAATCCTCTATCTGGAACCTTTCTCACTCTTGAAAGAATTCCAACATCTTCTGCTTTACCATTACCAATTAATGGCCGTTTCCGGACCATAGATGAGACAGATGATCATGGTGGTGGTTTACCTGGAGTGGAGTGTGATTCTGTCTCAAACAATGGTAGCTGGTCTGGAGAATCAGAAGATCACAAAGATAAAATGTCTAATCCTCCAGCTCGACAGGATATAATACCAGGAGCTGACAATGACAAGCGGGAAAAAATTCGTCAAAAGAACGAAAGAAAGCACCAGCGCCAAAAGGAGAGGCGAGCTCAGGAATTGCACGAGCGATGCAGTGGCTATCTTATGTCAAGAAAGCTTGAAACACTTGCTCAGCAGTTGGTTGCAATGGGGTTTTCTCAAGAACGGGCTACAATGGCTCTTATATTGAATGATGGCAAAGTAGAAGAATCTGTAACCTGGTTGTTTGATGGAAATGAAGATGCTGAGAAATATAGGGATCAAAACCTTGGTGGTGGTAATTTGAAAATTAATATATCAAATGAAATTGCTCGGATTGCTGATATGGAGACCAGATTCAAGTGCACCAAGCAGGAGATTGAAAGAGCAGTAGTGTCCTCTGAGGGTGATCTTGACAAGGCTGCAGATATGTTAAGAGCACTAAAGCTTGAACCACCTGTTCCACCAAAGCCTGAAGAAACCGGTGATCCTCCAACAGCTAATAATTGTAAACCTTCGGTAATCATGAGCCAGAATGTGGTAAGTCCGCAACCTAGATCCAATCCGCCATTGATGATAAATCATAGAAGAGATAACAAGGATTTTAACTATGCAAAAACAACTGTCCCTATTGGATCCTTAGAGTTGGCGGGTAAAAGTTTGCAACCTTTGAAGAAAGTGCAACAAAAGCTGGAGTGGGCAAAACCCCAACAATCTGCCATGCCATTGGAGAAAAGGTGGGCTAGTGCAGGGTCAAATCCTTCGGTTTCTTATTCTTTGACCTCATCTCTAAAAGTGTCACATCTGCCATCCAAGACAGAAACTCATTATTTGGCTGCTGGAATTGAATATAAGAACCTTCAGCCAGGTGTAGTTAGGGAGCCGGTTGTGATGATGCAGCGACCTCAATCAGTCAACACCAAACCCATTCCAGCTACAAGCATAAGCTCATCACCCGTAACAAGTAGTTGGTATCCCACAGATGGTGTCGATATCAATATATCCAATGGCTTGATGCCTAACATTCCATCCGCAACGAGTCTCAAGCTTGGCAATGTAAATTCAAATCAGATGCTCCACCAACTTCAGTATCAACAACAACTTGCTCCCAGCAACGGTTCAGGAGTTTCTCCTGGAACTAGCAAAGGAAATGGTTTACGAAGTAGAATGACATCAAATACTCCGGCTGCTGCTGCTGCTGCTTCCTCTCTTGGACTCTTCTCTGGTTTGGGTTCAGCTGGTTCATCCGGGGCATCTTCTCCTGTTAATTGGAGCACTGCAGGCTCAATGGCAGGTCTAGACTATGCCAGCATAGATTGGAGTATGGATCGTGGTCTAACTTCATCAAGACCCGGTGGATTGTGGGTTGGTCCAGGTTCTTTAAAGAATGACAGCCAAGCGTATGATTCAAATCCTTCTAGCTTAGGGATTAAGCTAGCGTTAAGATCAACTCCCAATGGTAATGGTACATCCATGATAGGATTGCCGGATGGTGGAGTGACAAATGCTGAAACCTCTGCTTCTGGCTCCCATGACTGGACTTCCCCATTTGAAGGGAGAGATCTCTTGAGCTTGCCCAGACAGTTTGTTTCATCTCCTTCGCTGTAGAGTGGGGAAATGAATTCTACAATAAAATGATTACAAAAAACCTCAAAATGCTTTTGGTTTTGATGTTGGTTCTCGTTCTTCTGATGCTTGTCATGTTTGTTCAACAGTACCAATTTCATATGGAAGAAAGCATCCAGGAGCTCTTTGATTTAATACCTTCTCCTTTCCTTTTAATTATAATTGCACTTGATGCTCTTGATTTTGGAATCTTCCCTTTCCCTTTCCCTTTCTTGGACATTAGGTCGCCACGTATACTGAGCAACGTTTTAAGGGCTAGAAGCATGTGAAGTCAACACCGGCAATGTCTAGATGCTGGACTAATCCCAGGTGCTGCAAAGCTGTACATTCTTGTTAATCATAGAAATGGTAGTGTTAATATTCAAGGCGAGGTCTTGAAAGCCAAGACCCTGATATAGTGACGGATACTTGTTAAAGATTGGAAGACTGATGAGTATAAGAATGATAAAAAAGTTTGGACCGAAATTAATGGATTCAGGTTGGACGTTAACAAATTAAGAATAATTTGTTTATATTTAAGATTAAAGAGTGAGTTGGATTAGGCTTAAAAAATCAGATTTGGATTAAACTTGGACTGCAAATCTAAAATTAGGTCCGGGAAATGGGTTTAGGCTTTTCATGTATGTTCAAAGTCCAAATGGGCTCTTTGTCCAGCCTTGGGTTCAAAATCGAATTAAAAATTAAATTAGTAAAATAAAATATTTAAAATTTAAAAAATTTAATCAATAGATCGATGTAAAATTAGTTAAAAATTGAATAAAATGTAAAAAATTTTAAAATGATTGAAAAATATTATCTTTATTAGTTGAAAACTCTAAAATTTAATTAAAAACGGGTTAGTTAGTTAGTTGGGCCTTTGTTGGACGGGACTCTAGACTTCATTGGCATATGTTTGCTTGGTACTATGCTTCCACCAAACTTTCTTCCAACTAAATGATTTAATTTTCTTTTCTTTTTCGCTTGGAAGTTCTTCAGTTGTATAGTAAGTGTTGAACTTATGCTAAAATGAAAATTTGTTGCTTCCACCAAACTTTCTTCCAACTAAATGATTTAATTTTCTTTTCTTTTTCACTTGGAAGTTATGAAGAAAAATTAACACAAAATTACATATTAATTTCTCAATTATTCAATACAATTAATTAACCATAGGATTGCAACATGTTATATTCAATAATTGTATAGACAAATACCTGGAAATTGTGGAACAATTAAATCCATTATTGTTTTTTGTGAAGTGAAATGACAGAGACGCAGAGGATGGACTGCTGCTATTCCAAACCCTAATCAGCAAAAAGCACATATAGTTTTCAATGGGGCGATTGTATTTAAGGTCGACTAATAATAAGGCCTTCTGTGCACTGCAAAATATGGGCCAAGCTTACCCATCATCGCAAACCCATGAACACAGACCTAATGACACGTTTGAGAGATAATTACCAAGCCCAATTATTTTGACGTCAAATTAAATCAAATTAATTGGAGTTTGTACAAAATTATGTTTATTATGCTAGTCTACAAAATTATTGACAAAATTCTATTATTCTCCTACTTAGACAACATAACCAACATCAATGAACAATAGAAACAAATCCTCATATTAATATAACAATATATGGCCACAATAGGATGTCAAAGCAGAGCCAACAATCTCTCAATCATAAGTCCAAAATGAGGTTGCAAATGCCTCAACAGTATAGAAATCAGACCCGATAGGAGTACTGATAACATATATGCAAGATACCCGTACCTCGACGACCTAAATAGAATGTGTCATAAGAAAATGCACACAAAATGGTGATCCGTTTGTGTAATTCCAAACAAAATGGCCTAAGCATCCACCCATGATACCAACTGAGATTTAACAAAATATCTCATAACAACAAAATGAGGCTGGGTACAAAATGACTCCAACAATATGCCATATATACACAAACATTTAAACGTATTTACGCAGTATATCAATAAAGTATATGACAATAATAATAATAGCAACAATTATAAGCAAAACTCTTTAGACTGAATAACAAAATAGTCAAATACAATGTTGCTATCAAAAATTAACATAAAAGACAGACTCCCACTAATCCAAGGCATCAAATGATTTAAATAGACCTATATGGGTTACATGACTAACAAAAGCCTTAATAGTCAAGCCTTTGATTAGAAGATCTGCTATCATAAGATCGGTGAGTATATGCTCTATACGAGTCTGAAACTCTTTAACCTTCTCTGTAACACACATATAATTTGTATCAAAATGTTTCGAACATTTGATGTTCTTGCATATTTGAGAGAAGCCCACCACAGCAGAATTATCACAATATATGGTTAGAGATCTGGAAAAACTCTCTACAAGATAAAGCTCAGAAATGAAATTCTTCAACCATATTACCTGTCGAGTAGCTTCGTAACAAGCCACATACTCTACCTCCATAGTTGAAGTTGTTGTAAGTGTTTGTTTAGCATTTTTTCAAGATATAACTCCTCCAGCAAGCATAAAGATATATCTTGATGTAGATTTGTGATCATCAAGGCAGTCACCATAATCAGAATTAGAATAACCTATCACCTCAAGATGATCAAACATTCTGTAAGTGAACATGTAATTTTTAGTACCTTGTAAGTACTTCAGAACTCGTTTCACAACTTGTCAATGGCCCACACCAGGGTTGCTCAAGTATCTCCCAAATACACCAACAACAAAAACAATATCAGGACGTGTACAAACTTGAGCATACATAAGACTGCCAACAGCAGAAGCATATGGGACCTTTTCCATTTCTGACTTATCTTTATCATTTTGAGGACACTGGCTATTCGAGAGTTTGTTACCCTTTTAGATGAGTGCACTGCAAAGATTACAAGTCTTCATGTTGAATATATTCAAGATCCTTTCAATATACGTTTTCTGAGATAATACAAGAACACCATGAGATCTGTCACGATGAATTTCAATGTCTAGAACAAAAGAAGCATCGCCGAGATCTTTCATATCAAAATGAGTTGTTAACATTTGTTTAGTCTCAGAAAGAAAACTCATATCATTATTAGCTAAAAGAATATCATCAACATATAAGACAAGAATAACGAATTTTCTCCCACTATTGTTAGACCCCGTCTCCGAGGCCCAACATTCGGAAACACACAAGCATAGCAGACCCAAAACCGACCACACACTGACCACAATTTGGGAAAACCTCCAAAGGGAATTCAGATCGACTTCTTAAGGACATTTGTTCCTCATATTCTAACGATTCTAACGCCACTGGAAACGCTCAATTCGGATTAGAAATGAAGAGGTTATGACCAAAATACTTTTTAAAGAAATAGTCAAAACTGAACACTTTACTGACTTCGCGTCAGAATTTGAAAACCTTATAGGCTAGATTTCAGCTCGGCACCTTCATAAAACTTGTAGGTTTAGGTCTCTAGTTTAAT
>JANIJH010000223.1:63729726-63741426 GCA_024520975.1 Erythroxylum areolatum | reverse complement strand
TCGATCGGTCGCCAAGACAAGATCCTTGGGACCCTCGCTCGGTATCTCCATAGATCGACTACGGTCGGTCGATCGCCAATACGATCCTTGGGACCATAGCTCGGCCTTGAGTACAGATCGACTAGATTACCGAGGCAAGATCCTCGGAACCGTCGATCGACACCGACTAACGCTGGGCCAAGGATCCTAAGATAAAGCCTGGGATCGCCCGGCCGTATGATCGCTCGATCAAGGTCACTCGTTCGATGCACGACGGTTACGAGTACGATACGTTTCAGATTCTGAAAAATTGTCAGAGGGCACGCGTCGTCAAACAATAAATGCCCCAAGTACCACCACGTGCTCGCTAATGATGACCTCCCGACCTACTTAGGCGCGGGCTATCGCACAGAGTGCGCCAATGCCGACCGACTAGAGACAATTAGCCGACCAATCCCAATACGAGCAGTCACGTACTGCCCGACAACATTCGACCTATCAGGCCTGCCCCGAGCTATCTTATTGACGAGCTATGAGACTGCAGACAGACTACATCTCAATATCCGATTGATCGGATCAAGTATGAGCTGTCCCATGACCGAGCTACAGCAACAATGCTCAACCGATCACCCCAATCACGAGTCGTTCTATGTACGAGCTACAAAACCTCTACAAACTCCTCCGACCCTTCTCTTCGCTCAGACTCGAGGAGTTGGGGGCTTATGGTCGGGTCGGCCGTGTTGGGCCCAGATCCAGTCAAAACGACCCGCGGGCCGATCGGTCCATTCTTCAGAGATCAGTTTTATGCCTAGGCCAAACCCAAGTCCAGCTCACGCCCTCCTTAGCCCATTCGTAGAAGGAAATCTCCCATGCAAACACGTAAAGACCTAAATCTAACGGCAAAACCATATATAAGGTATGATTCTCCCATAACAGAGGTACGTATAATCATAACCTTGTTTTTCTCGGCGCTTATTGACCTCACCCTCACCAAACAACTGACTTGAGCGTCAGAGGGGCTAATCGGGACATAACCCCCGATGTGCCTTCCTTGTTTTGCAAGTATTATCACATCGGATTCATCACGGAGAGCAGTCAACCAATGGATCTCAACGGCAATGTACCGTTCAGCCAAAATCCGGCAGAACCATGACGTATTTAATTTAATTTTAGGTTCTTAAATATTAATAAATACCTTTGTCTAACTAACGTTTTTTATTCTGTCCATTTATATATATGTGTGCGCATGTAATATGCATAATATGTAAGATGAGTAGTAATTATTCTATACATATGTTTTTATATAATAATAATAAATTACAAAATACTTTTACTACTTTATTTTCTATTTTTTAATCAAATGTTAACCCCAAAAATTATAACTAACAATTGCTTTGAACTGTCTTCATAAGTTTTTCACCTTTGATTTGATAATTGATTTAGTTAGAGGAAAGCAAAGTGTTAAAGTTAATCTTTATTTTCTCATTTCACATCTAGTTTCTATTAGGTAAAAGTAGGGGTGAGCATTCGGGTAATTCAGGCCGAATTTTCACTGTTCAGGCCCGGCCCGAATTACCCGAAAGTTTTTTTCCCTTACCCGGCCCGAACCCGAACTTACCCGGCCCGATTTACCCGAATTACCTATTTATTCAGCCCGATTTACCCGAATTACCCGAATTATCCCGGCCCGATTTATCCGAATTATCCTAATTACCCTATTTCATAATTCTTTTAAACCTAATTCGGGTAATCGGGCCAGCCCGAATTTTTTTGGAGTTACCCGTCCCGACCCGAAAATAATTCGGGTAATACCCGGGCCGGCTCGAATTACCCGAAATTTAGCATTTGTTTATCCGAATTAATTCGGGCTGGGCCTGGTAATCGGCCGGCCCGAATAATGCTCACCCCTAGGTAAAAGTACAAATTTGACCATAATGTTAATAAACTCTAACATTTATAACATGTTCAAATTAAACTTTCAAGTTTCAATAGATAAAAATTTAGACATAGTTAAGTCTTTTTTAGTTATCTGCTACGTCAGATATGACATTAGTTTTTATTAGACATGTGCGTCCCACTAAGCCACCTGTGGTTCAATCGGATCCATATATCATATATAACTTAAAAGTAATTTTAATTTAATGTTTAGTTCTATTTAATTTTATTACAATTTAATTTAATTTAATTTTAATAAACCTTAATTAACTTAATTTAAATATAAAATTTCAAAATTATCAATACGAATTGTATTTGTCTTTAATGAATCCTAATTTATATTTTAGAAATTGAGAGTTTTTTCATATATAGATCAATGGTACTCTTAAATCACCAAAGAATTCATTAAATCCCTATTATCTACAACCTCACTCTCTTTCTTTAATTCTCCTTCCAGGTAATGTTGTCTACCACTCACCGGCCCACCATCATCTAGTTTGGTGACTCAAGAACCTACCTCAACTGTATGTTCAAATGACAATGGAAGTTAATACAAGTTGAAGAAAACAAAATCTCTTTATAGCTCAGCTATATCACAAGAGACAAATTTATTATATAAGAAAGAGAGATGAACTTTGAGCAATAAATTTGGAACTTGAATGACCATGGGAGGTTACTAAAAAAGCTCTAAACTTATTCTCTATTAGTGATGAACAAGTTAAGGCTTTCTTAAAAGGGTTATTAATAGTATTAAACTTTAAGAGAAAGTTTGGGTTTGGTGATTCTGACAAGGAGGAGTTAAATTTAGGTTTAGAAAATGAGAAGCAAAAGAGAAATACACATGGCTTTGAAAGAAAAATCCAATCTTGAGGTTTAAAATGAGGGAAAGATGGTTAGAAAAAAATTCTAGGTTTGGTGATTTTGATGAAGAGTTGAATTTAGGTTCGTAAAATGAAAATCAAGATAGATATAAAGATGAGCTTTAGAAAAAAAAAATCCAATCTTGGCGTTCAATAAAAGAGGAAGATGGTTAAAGAACATTTCATAGTCAGAATAATAAAAAGAAAGAAAAAGATAAACTATGATAAAAACTAAAATTTAAAACTATGATAAAAACTAAAATTTAAGGTGTAAGAATATAATGCAAAGATGACAACACCTAGAAAGAAGAAGGACAACAAAAAAGAGAAAATCAACAAGGAGGATAAAAATAGGGTAACAACGAAGAAAGAAGGACAAAATAGAATGACCTAAGAAAATAAACATAAACAAGAAAAGCATGAAGAACACGTAGAGGAAAATGATATGTTGCAATAACTAGGAGGAAAACAATGGAGAAAAAAAAGAAAAGCATGAATATAAATAAAAGAAAAGCAAAGTGAAAGTAAGAGTAACAAAAGGAGAGGAAGTTGTAATAAAAAAGAAAGGAGAGTAATCAATTAAAAAAAATGATAAAGAACCAGAAAATCATTAATAGAGAGAGGTCGCAATATCAAAAAAAATAAGAGGTATTAGCGAGCTCAAAAATTGGGAGAAACAGAAAAAGAGATAAGAGAGAGCAATTAAAAAGCAAAAGAAACATAAAACTTCTCACTTTGATCTCTTCTTCTTCTTCTTCATTCTAGTTATTTCTTCAACAAATGACAAAACCTTCTAATGTATAATCAAAGAAAATGAAGAAAAATTCAATTAAATTAATTTAAGTTAAATATGATATGCAAGTTCCATTATGTCACGTGCATGGCATAGTAAGACCCACATGTTTAACAAAAATATTAAATTAGTGCTATGTTAGTGTAGATGGAAACTTAATTCCATTTAAATTTTTATCTATTCAAGACTTAATTTGACATTTTACAAACATTAAGGTGATCATTAAACAATAAATGGAATATGAAGCCAATAAGTAAGTAGAAAATTTATAATTATTAGAGTGACTATGTATGAATTAGTGAAGTAATTAGGGTGGGCTGATAACCCACATCACAATGCGTTCTCTCTGATAAGATAAATAATGTAGATTCTACTTAAATGAAACAAAAGATATTATTGATAAATAACATTATATCTTGTTCATTAATTTTTTTTTATCATAATTAGGGTTGCTCACCGGTATCTCATTAATATTCTATCATAATTAGGAAAGTCAAAATAACTTTTGTGAAAGCTTTTGATAATGCATTCATTCAATAATATTTTTCACTAATTATTCAAGATTCTTTTGTTTCTATTTAAAGATTATTTTCTTGGAGTAAATACACATATACTTTTATAGGCTTTTACAAATGGTTAATCTTATAATTAATATTATTTTATTTATTATAATTCTTTTCAACAATCTAATTTTTTTCAACTAAAAAAATACTGCTTTAATTTTTATTAGAAATATATAATTTTAAATCACATGTATAAAAATAGGTGCAAATATATGAATAGGCAATATAAATGAAATAAACAAAATTTTGCTTTATTTGGCACAATTAAAAAATGCAATATTCTTAATTATACATTAATAATTATGTAATTAAACATGCTTGGGTATGAGACCTTTTAAAAGATGAAGATGAGATTGTTAATAAATAGTGTTTGCTTTTACGTAAACATGCCTTTTCACTCTCTCTTCACCCATTAAAAAAGTAGAAAAAGAATATTTAAAGAATAAAAATATATTATAATGGCTCTTCTAGAAGAGAAATATTAATTCCTCAACTTAATAATCTATTGCTGAAAAAATATATTTATGATGACTAATTTTGTTATAGAGACACAATAAAAGTAAAGACAATCTTAAATAAGGTATGAGATATATAGTTATGATGTTGGTTTTTCTCTTCTGACATAATACACAATAATGTCGCACAATATAAGCTTATAACCATGAGAGAGTATTAACCAATAGAGAAGGATATGATTAAGATCCAACCATAGTCAAAGTCCTGTCTAAGTTTTTCATTATTTGTATAAAAAGGAGACATGAATTATGTGTTCAACACACTCCCATCATATTTAAATATAATTTTATATAATTATACAAGAAAAAGAACCTCAAAATCAAGGTATATTTTTGTTGGTTTTTTAATAAAATAAAAGACATAACTAACCATACTAAGATTAATGTTTCAAATTATTTTTAATACTCTCCCTTGATGATTTACTTAGAATCATTATTTATTTAATCATCTTCTTTTCTTAGGACTCTTTGAAATATGCAAGTTACAAATGTATCTGTTTTAACATCTTTAAGATATTATTTTTTTTAAAATATGCAAGTTAAAAAATTTTCTTTTCTTACTTCTATTCATTCTTCATCAATTTTTCCTTTTATGTTTATATATGAGAAAATTGTTAACATAACCTCCTTACTATTATTATTTTTATTAGACTATAAGGATTCAACCATTATTTTAATGATAACAAAATATATTACTATTAATGTTTTTATGTTTGGTGATATTATTAAGTTAATTTATTAAATATGTAAGCAAAAGATCAAAAATCAAATACAATAGAAGGACAAAGTGATTAAAGGATCAAAATGACCAAAGCGGATAACCAAATTGAAGCCACTCCATATGTAACAATCATTATAATATTTCTTGTATCCTTATCTTGGTAATTCAAATGAATTAAGAGATTAAATATTGCATATATCATTTTATTGTTTCCACAATTTATAAATCTGTCCATAATCAAGATGAAGTTTGGTTTAAGTTTAAAGAAAACATTCTTGATGCATCACAATACTTATAGGTCTTGTTTGGTTGGCATGAATTCTTGCTTGAGAAAGTAATCTTTTTCTTAAAATTTACATTATCACATTTGGTTCATTTTTTTGAATGGCTAGGAAAGTAAAAACTTTCTCAATCTTGGGAAAGTAAAAACTTTCCCTACACTTGGATTTTAAATCTCAGCACCTCCTTGATATTTAGATTACTTTCCTCAGAAATTTAATTTAAAAAATATACTAGCCAATTTAATCATTCATTCTCTCTCATCTCTACGACAACTATTTTATAAAACCTACCTCTTCATCAACTAATGTTACGAATATCATACCAAACTTAGTACTAGATTGGGTTCTAGTACGATACGGTACCAGTATCGGTTAATACCGAGTACTATTTCGGATAATTTTTTTAAATTTATGAAATAATGCCTAAATTTTTTAAAAATTACAAAATAGTTAATTATTATATTATACAGTTGTATTGTATGTTTTTAATCCTATATACAAAAATCATAATAATAAATAATAATCACAATTTTAATTTAATAATTATTAATAAATATAATTAAATTTAAAATATATTTTTAAAATATATAAATTTCAAATAAATTTTATTTAATAAATAAAAATATATAAAATAAATATTAGTTTATAAATAATAATTTTTAAATTATTTATTTTTAAAAATAAAATATTTTTATTAATACTTTATTAATAAATATTATATAAAATATTTAAATAAAAATAATTTTTTGTAAGTTTTATTTAATTTATAATCATTATTAATAATAATAAAATTTATTATTGTTTTAAAAACAATAATTAAAAATTTACAATAATTATAAAATTTGAAATAAATAAAATAACTAATTAAAAAACTTTGAAAAAAAGGAGGAAGGAGAGACAGGAGAGAGGGAGGAAAATTTTAAAAATTTTTGAAAAGAGTTTTCCTATTTTTTAAAATTTTCAGCATCGACCAGTATTTAGATTTTGAATATTTTTACTTAAAAATTTCAATTAACAATTTTCAAGTTCATATTTTTCCTTATTTAACGATTTCAATTTTTATTTAGTTTGTAAGGATATAATTAAAAATACAAGTCAAAATTAAGTTAAATTCTATAAAATACCATTACATACTAAATATTATAATAAAAATCTACCAAATGTTTCTATTAGAATTCTTATAAATATCCAAACATGTAAATATCTTTACTTTCTATAGATTTATTTTTCGAAAAATTATATTTCAAATTCATTTTGTTTTCTCACCAACTAAACGCGGTCATAAGGAACTTTTTAAATGACTTTAGGTCAAGTTTTTATCAACAGAGCATGTTTTAATCTTTGAAAGAACTTAAGATTTTTTGAAAATCGTATTTTTAGGAGATTTGGTAGACTTATAATAGAGTTAGCTTGATATATGTTAGGATTTTATAATAATTTGGCATTTCATGCATATATTAGTCGACTGATACCTTTAGAAAGAGATAGTTTGTCTACTATAAGTTTATGCCTGAACACTTTTTAATACACTGGTATTGGTCAACTAATATTAGTATTACACAGTTGATTAGTATCAATGTTATTCGTAGCAATTATAATCATTTTGAGGATAAATTGACTACAACTGAGATGCGAGATCAAAATTTGACTTATTAGAGATTTATTAAGAGTCTTAAGAGATCACTAGAGAGAGTATTTGGGTGAATCTGGGCTTATGTGATATATATTGAATCTTAATTCATTGGTGTGAGGAAAAAAGAAACGATTTAAGTTGTTTGTGTAAATGCACTAGTATAACAATTAGGAGAATTGCTTAGGATATATATTATGATTATGGGGATTTCTCTTTATCTTAAATAAGGTTTACAGATTACTCTTTAATCATGGTAAAGTAAGATAATTGTAAGTTGGAGAGAGTTAGTAAGTAAGAGTTATTGGTAAAACCACTTTAAATCAAAATTGTCTCTATTTTCCTACTTACTTTTTCTATTATTTTATTTTTATGAAATTGTGTTATATGAATTTGTTATAATGAATAATCAATTCATTCATTAATTTTCAAATATATTAAAAAGTGAACACAAATAATTTATCCCTTCCTTCTTTTATCTGGAGACCAACAACCTTCATATTGCTCTTTTTAAAGTAAGTTGCAAAGTCTACCTTAGCTTCCATATTTCTTTATTCTTTATAATTCCCTTCTCTAGTTCACTTTTTTTTTTTTTCTTTTTTCAGTTTTCAAAAAGTTACTTTCCTTGTTACTTCTTCATCTTTTAGGCCAACAGTTCTTTAAGACTAAGAGGATGCTAATAGCTTGTTGGAAAAAAAAAAAACATTTATGATGACTAACTTAATTTGTTCCGAGGACACTGCAAAAACAAATAAACAATATATTATATTTAAGGCATAACATATGTAATATTGTTGCCGGTTTTGTTCTGAAAATAATTAAGAAAACCGAACAGAAACATAAAAACATATAAACATGAGAGGATATAATTAAGGTAACAGAGAAGAATATGATCAATATCTAAGTCTCATCCTAGAAAAATCTTGTTCAAGTTTTTCATTTCAAACACATATATTTATACATAAAGAGGACATAACATGCTCCCATTTTTTCAAATATCTATGAATTCATGCAAAAATAACCTTAAAATAAAGGTATGCTTATGCAATTTTTTGAAAATTCAACTCCCCATTTGAACATAGATTTTCATCTTCTACCTACCCCAAGTCTGTCTTGATCTTCTATCTAGAATCTACATGTTTATTTTTTTTTCTTATGCCGTAATCATCCAATTCCAAATTGCATACAGATACCACTTTCTCTAAGTGCCATGTTTTGTAGCATGAAGCCGACTTTTATAATACTCAAAACATTGAATATGATTTTGTAGAGATAAAAATAAGCTTCTTTTTTCAGCTATCTATTTCATTTCATGCTATGACCATTAAAGGGGGGGAAAAAAAAAAGAAACAACAGATAAAATGATTGGTTTTGCAAGTTCATGATGAGTAATTCACGTCACAACTTATGAAGTCTGCTTTTAAAGTAAAGAAATCTTCTAGGGGAAAAGCAAGTTAGGGCACTTCCTTAACATGATTAATGCTAAAAAAAGATGACATAAAAATCCCTGGTTGCAACTTTCTACATAAACAGCCTTCCACCACAATAGTGAACTGTGAAAATGCTGAAATTAAGCACTTCCCAAATTTTCTCTTTATTTCTTCAGATATTGTTGGGGTTTTCTTTTGCTATATATTTACCCGTGAATCTTATCGTTGCATTTATAGAAAACCAGAGATGATCAAAGTTCAGAAATTCTAAATCACCAGTCTAGAAATAAAATAAAAAAAGTAAAAGGATGGAAGAAATATAATCACTCAAGCCGGCCTCTTCATATAAGAAATTAATTCAATTTAACACTTTTGAGACTGAAATATGCGGCTGCATTTTTGAGTTCATTTTCCATCACACGTTCATTAGTTTGTGTTGCTGTACCCCTCAAACACGATTCAGCGCTGCATTTAAAACGAAGTTTATAACTATTTGAGAATAGAATAATTATATGTTTTTTTTAACATTTAATCTGCTTAATTAATTATGATCAAGATTAAAAAGAAATTAAAAGAATAAATGAATATATACCTTGACTTGGAAGCCTCTTTAGACTCGACATAAGATTCTCTGTCATCAGCAATTGCATCCAATGGAATGTCATCATAATCCTCATGAGAAACTTCCATCTCCTGTTGATCAGGACATACTTGGGAAAGAAACATCTGACAATGACCGACGCTACTACTGTTATAATTAGAGTTGTAATTTTGTTTTAACATGTCATTTCCTGCTGCGTCTGTATAGTAAGACACATTTGGTGCAGTACTGTTGAAGAAGTCGTTGGTCTGTAGTGGCATTCCATTCATGCCTAAATGGGATTGATGATAAAGTGTAACTGTATCTTCTGCATTCAATGGGAAAGAAGGCTCCAACTGTGGGGGAGTGACTTGTTGATCTCGGTAAAATGCAAGCCAAGCTTTTACATAGCGTAGTTCTTCAACTATTTGCAGCTCTTGTAAGCGTAGGTGCCATATTACACCCAGACATCCATGAACGGGAAACTTTGCTCGCATTTCAGACTCAAATTTAATGGATTTCATGGCTTCATCATGCTCATCAGGGTGTACTTCTTTTAGTATCTTCATAATGTTAGAAACTCCAAATAAACGGTGAGCATCTTGAAACACTTTCTGCTGATCCGCTGGGAAATACGGGGCTAAAGGGCAATCTTTTTTGCATCTTCTTCGTTGGTATTTACACACTGCACAGGCCTGGCTTGTGCCTCCTTTAATGGTCATTATAGGTGCCACAAAAGCATACTAATCGATCGGTGCTAGAAAAAAAGGGCAAAACAAAGTATGTAGAAGAGAGGACTTAAAAGAAAGTGGCTAAGAACTAGAATCGTTTGGCCAGTTATTGAACAACAAAATATTAATGTGGTTCTTTTGAATTTCAAAAAAGAAAAAAGAGCTGGAACCGAAATAGACCCAGTAAACCACTAAAGGTTTTTAACTCCGATTCAAAAGGTAGATATTATTTTAGCTATGCAGCATCGATCTTTGAAGTTGAAGGTCATGATGCTACACAGTTACACGGTTTCATATGGTTCTCTTTAGATTTTACAGTTAATAACGTTATCTCAACGTTACTGCTCACTCTTTGACCCTTTCAAACAAGACGTTCCTTGATGTTACTAGGCTACAACGTGGCAATTTTCTTATAACTGCCTCAACAGTTCACTTGCTAATAATATATAACAACTGTTTTGTGTTTGTAATATTTTGTTGATATTGCATGTCATAATTTTTTCAACTGGATTGAAAAGTGGGTTATCCCTTGCTCTCAGTTTAAAACAAGAATTACCAAGTATAAGATCAGGAATATACGATGTAATTTTATAAAATTTATATATATGATAACGTACACATTGATCAAATGATCTCAATATACTATGAAATTCCAAGTCCAAAGATTTTCTTTTTTTTGGGAAGTAATGATCCCATCAAGATCTACCTTCAATATTTATATTCATTTGGAAGTTTTAAAGATGATTTATTGTTAATTTGAAACTAATCTTGGAAATTTGTGAAACGTGAATAGGTTAATTAATTAGAAGTACTCTGCAAAACTTTAAAGATGGAACTGTGTCGTAATTATTAATTAAAGTCTAAACAGAATCCCTCTTCTAAAATCGTAAGTACATGTGAGGTCAATATCGAGATCAATCTCCTGCACCCTAAGAAGAATTCTATATCACAACTATCAAATTTCTTTATTGACTCCGATCCCATGATGAAAGCACTCTTCTTCCATGAAAAGATATGGAGAAGACTTTTGCTATTCTGATTATATAAAGATAGACCAATATAGTGTTGTGCTAAAGCAATGTCTGTTGCTTATTGCGAAACCACACAAAAACTAACTCATAGTTACTAACAGTTGCAAGTACTGTTAATATAACTATTGCGCAACCGCTATTTAATTACAACTACTTTTATTCTGTAATTACTATTATTATTCGAACAAATTATTCATGAAATCAGATTAACAGCACATGCATGTTTTGATTTGATACCACTTAGACCTATGCGCCATATGGATTGAATTTCAAAGGTAAATTATTTTATTACTTTATTGATGATAAAAATAAAATTATTTAGATCTTTAAGGAGCGACAAAAGTGTCAATGCTACAATACAATTCAAAACTTCATAAATATGGTCCAAAAGCTATAATAAAATTGCCAGTGAAACTAATATTATGAATACCGTATCAAATTCGGTATCGGATTGAGCTCTGAAATGGAACTATACCAGTACCAGTTGGTACCGGATATTGTTTCGAGAATTTTTTTAAATTTATAAAATAGTCCATATTGGTATATTATACAGTTGTACTGTATACTTTACTAATTTACTGTTTACATCAACCATGCTTTCAAAAATCTTAATAATAAATAATAATGACAATTAATATGAAATAACAATAA
>JANIJH010000223.1:63718549-63729626 GCA_024520975.1 Erythroxylum areolatum | reverse complement strand
ATCCAATTAATTCTAACCCTTCACTTTAACTTCAAAATTTCCAATTTCCAATCATACTAACTAATTCCAAAGTAAATAAATAAATAAAATATTTGGGGCCCAACAACTATTCTTCAAGAAAATGCATTGATCAACAATATTCTCCTTGAAGCCAAGAGACCAAACAATTTGGTCAAATTTCAAGTACCATTGTCTGGAGGCTTGTTTCAGCCCATAAATAGATTTTCTCAATTTGCATACTATGTGTTCCTTACCTTTCTCAACAAAACCAGCAGGTTGATTCATGAACACATCTTCATACAAATCACCATTTAGGAAAGCAGTTTTCACATCCATTTGATGGAGCTCTAAATTAAAATTAGACATCAAAGCCATCACAATACGTAATGAATCTTTAGTAGAGTCTGGAAAAAAAAGTCTCTTTATAGTCTATACCTTCCCTCTAGTTATACCCTTTTGCAACAAGTCTGGCTTTGTACCTTTCTATATCCCACCTCTAGCATCACGTTTAGTCTTAAAGACCTATTTACACCCAACAGTTTTACAACCACTGGGTAATTCCACCAAATCCCAAACGACATTCATACTCATAGAAACCAGCTCATCTTTCATGACTGCCAACCATTGTGAACTACGAGGATCAAAAATGACATCCTGAAAAGAAATTAGATCTGAGTCTTCAACTAAATTAAATCCATGCTCCTCTTGAATAAGAATAGAAATTAACTCATCAATACTCCATTCATCTTTCTGAGCATGGTAAGTAGTCCTGAGAACATCAAACTCAGATGGAAGAGATTCAAACACCTGCCAGATCAAATAATCCTCTCCCAACACAACTTTCATGGCCTTCAATTTATTATACCAGTTCACAAGCTTCATAACATACTCACAAACACCACCCACACCATCATACTTAGTCTTAGACAACAAAGACAAGTAATTAGACTTTTCAACCTTATCAAACTTCTGAAATTTTTCACCAACAGCCTTGAGATAATTTTTGGCATTATCAATTTCTGCGATGCCTTCTTTAATAGTCTTCTCCATTATGTACTTGATGATCATCAAACAGACCTCGTTAGAACGAACCCACTTATCATATTTAGCTCTATCTACAACGGAAAACTCAGCAGTGGGTTGTGCAGGCTCATCCTCAATGAGAGCAACATTAACATTAAAAATCACCAAAAAAAGATTCAAGAATTTAAGTCAATCCTCATAATTGGTGCCATTCAGCTTAATCAAAGAATTCAAATTTGGAAATTGATACAATGCAAGGAGATTTAGCAAATGTATCAAGAACTAGCAAAATTGGACAAACAACACAGCTAGGTTCTCATGCAATTGCAATCCTACCCAAGGGTCTCGAATTACAATACAGATCACTCAGAACATTAAATTATGCCCTAAAGCTAATATCGATAAGATATTGAAAACTTTAAAGACATAATTCAATGAATTAAACAAAACATTAGAAACCACATTGATAAAGACAAACCAATAGGGTAAGTGCATCATAAACATAGTATCTAATATATGCCCATTAATATAGTATCTAATTACATTCCCTAAGATTGTTCCCATAGATTCAATTAGCACCACAATTACAAAATTAACCATAGTAATCATATAATATAATATTATATGCATAAATTACATCCAAAATTAATTTTGATGCATAACTACATAACACTGAGAGTACACAAAGACCCCATAAGCTCAAATAATACTAGAAATAAGTACAAAAATTTTCAAGAAAAAATTTGGAGAGTACATTATATTTTTATTAATTTTAAAATTTGGAAAAATAAAAATAAAATTTCTAGCATTCAAAAAATTTCAGACAAATACCATAAAATAGAACTAGGCAAAAGGAGCAAACAGGAAAAATTTGGGAAAAAAGGTCATCGAAGGTGGCCTCACGCGCCATTGCCTCGCGTGGGAAACATTTAGCTTAGTCGAGCTACGTCTTCCTTGCCCGGTTGACTGGCATTCGGGTCGCCCAACCTGGTTCGAGACTTGGTTCAAAAAAATTGTGATATCTTGCTCAATTTTGATCCATTTTCAACGAAATTGGTGTCATTAGATTCAGAATTTAACGATCTATCAAAGATCTCAATCAATTTTATGAAAAAAAAAACTACTGAAAAGGATCGTAAAAAATTCGAAGCAAACTGTTAATGGTTTACATTTTTTTTAGTTCTAAGTTTTAAACAACAGACAACAAAAAAATGCTACAACCTTACCACACGATTTGCCAAACCGAAACAAGCCAACAACAAACAAAAATGATTTTACAAAAATAATTAACAAAACCAAAAATCCCAAATTCCATGAAAATAAACATCTCGAAAATTACCCAAAAAATAGTAGTCACAATTAGGGTTAATATGCTTTGATACCAATTGAAGGAAAATTAACAAAAAATTACAGATTAATTTCTCAATTAATCAATACAATTAATTAACTCTACGATTGCAACATGCTATATTCAACAATTTTATGGACAAATACCTGAAAATTGTGAAACAATTAAATCCATTATTGT
The DNA here is from genome assembly GCA_024520975.1 of Erythroxylum areolatum. Lineage (NCBI taxonomy): Eukaryota > Viridiplantae > Streptophyta > Magnoliopsida > Malpighiales > Erythroxylaceae > Erythroxylum > Erythroxylum areolatum. Next base: position 63,727,075 of record JANIJH010000223.1, on the reverse strand, counting down.
TTTCTACGAAGCGAAATGACAGAGACGCAAAGGATTGATTACTGCTATTCCAAACCCTAATCAGCAAAAAGCACATACAGTTCTCAATAGGGCGACCGTATTTAAGGTCGGCTAGCAGTAGAGCCTTCTGTGCACCGCAAAATATGAACCAAGCTTACCCATCATAGCAAGCCCATGAACACAGGTCCAATGACACGTTTGAGAGATAATTACTAAGCCAAATTATCTTGACATCAAATTAAATCAAATTAATTAGGGTTTGTACAAAATTATGTTTATTATGCTAGCTCACAAAATTAATGACAAAATTATATCAAGTTCTTCAGTTGTATAGTAAGTGTTGAACTTATGCTAAAATGAACTTTTGTTTATGGGTTGCACCACTACCAGGCTTATCCTTAGACACTATGCTTTGAGTTGAAACAAGTATAGACATGTCACCATGAAAGAATATACCCTTTTAATGTCTTTACTTCAACTTCAGGTTTTGGCAAGCCATACTAAGATTTACATAATCTTGGAATTCATTACCGGTGGCAAAAAGTTTAATAAAAATGTTAGTGGTCAATGTTTTGACCCAGCAGCATAAAAGGCGTGGGATGTGTTATTTTGAAATCATTTTCTCTGGCCACTGTTTGTGGGGTTACCTTGCTAACCTTGATTTTGGATGTGCATCATGGGTGGCTTAGTGAGGCTGAAACCAGGAGATACTTTCAACAACTAATTAATGGAGTGGATTACTGCCACAGTAAAGGGGTGTACCATTAAGATCTAAAGGTATTTGCAAGTGGATTGTTGAGAATCGCTCTTATTTTGTTTCGTACGGAAACGACTATGAAATATGGAAATCTTGGAATTTAGTGAGGATAAACTCTGGAAGAGAAACTAAGCATTTACTAATTTGCATACATGAAAAAGAGAGATTGATAGACAAAGAGGGGCAGGTTTGGGTTGGGTTCGCTTGAAGTTGAAACGGCTTCGTTTTGCATTGTTACAGTTAAGCTTAGGCCATGGTTGGTTAGAACTTACAAGTAAGGGTTTTAATGGAATAGAATGTAATATAAATGGATGTAATATTAAAAAATTATTGTAGGGGAGGGATAGAAGAGTTCATAATGTAATATAGTGAAATGTTGTTTGGATGAAGGGCTTATAATGTAATATAATGTAAAGTTGTTTATCATTTTACATTCCATCCTAAACCCTCCAAATCGGAGGTTTTTTATTTTTACTGTTTAGAATAGAATAAGATGTAATATAAAACTTCTATTCCATCTCATTATATTATAAACCCTCCTCCTAAATGATAGAATAATATTACATTTCATTTTATTAATAAACTCTCAACGAATATAGCCTTAGGGACTGAGGACGAGAATGACAACTACAGTGTTTCATGCATTTTTATAATCTTTATTTTTATGAACTACTATCTTCAAACTTTTTGTTATATATAATATTTCATTTTAATATTATGAAAAAGTATAATATTAAATTATTAATCCTTTCTAGTAACAAGTTAAAGTTTATGAACATTAATATTTTTCATTCCATTTGATGTTTAACATTACTAAACCAGCTTTGGCAAACTTAGAACCATGTTTAATTTATAAGATATTAGTTTTAAGATGAACCATCTTATTCCAAACTAATTTCAATAACATAAGAAATTTATGAGTTATCTTTTCTTTTAGCTTTGAATTTATGCTAAATATAGCATTTGTATATATTTCTTTTTTCTTTTTTAAAAATAATAAAACATGGTTAATTCAAATAACAATAAAAATAAATAAAAATTATAGAATTAAATTAAAATATATACATTTTAAAAAACTTAATTGACCTAGTCGCTACTATTTCCTTCTTAGTCATTTAGCTTAAATATTCTCTTACAATAACAACAACAATAATGAGGATTATTGGTTCATCATACAAAAATAAACATTGATATATTTATTATTTCAATAAAACATGTTATTTTTACTTTTTTATATAAATTTTACTTTTTATTTATTATATAATGGTTTTATAACGATTTAATGTCGATTAAATCTTTAGACCTTGAACTTTTCCTTTGACCAGTTTAATATCCGATCCGGTTTTAAAACATTGCATTTTTTGTTTTAACCAATGATTAAAAATCTCAACCGATTTGGTCGGTCTAACTATAAAAATCTTGAATAATCCAACTTTTCGGTTTTGTATTTAACTTTCCAGTTCAATTTACTTTAATAACGTTTGTTGTTAAAAATCGATCAATTTGTTAACTAGTTAGTTAATTGCACATTAATAAGTTCTTATAAACTAAAATAAATCAATTAATTTTCATTTAACAGACTCTTTTTTCAATTAAACTTTAAATTGTAAAAAAAACTCTTTCAATCATATTTTAAATTCTTTAATATTATTTAATCTTTGCTAGGTTTAAAAGCGATCTAATACAAGTTTAATCTTTTAAATTTTAAATTTTAATCTTATGGGTTTAACTTTTAATCCAATTTTTAAAACATAAACATTGATCTTAACAATATAAGATATTTAGCTATGGCTGATGTCAAGATCAAAAGCATCTTATGTTTTTCTCATATTTTATGTTCTTGAATAAAGATTGCTATCTCATGTCACACACTATGTTATGGTAATAATCAATTCTTTTAGATCTCGATATCTCCGTTTTCTTCATGGTTTTAAATAAAACCATCTAATTTCATAGCCAAATTTAAAAGAAGTATAAGCTACTTCAGATTTGAAATGGTAAAAAAAGGTTTTATGTAACATTAAAAGAATTTTCTAACTAAGAATTTCCCATTTTGGAAATTGCAATAGGAGTTCTTTCGACATGTAATATGACACCATACTTGTACTTAAATGATGATTCAATTCAAGTTTTAAATTTAAATATGACTAGTTAATTTTAATTTTAATTAATAATTTATTATAATTATTTTAAATTATTAATTTAAGTCTAATTTAATAAGTCCATCTCGAATTTAATAACTAAGTTAGATTATTATATTAGTGACGTTTAATTAGTCTACATTTAATGCTCATATGACACATTTTTTATTGCTTCTAACCGAAATATAAGATAATGAGTTTTTCAAAAAAAACTCAAAATTAAAAAAATTTAAAGATTAATAATTTTTTCTAAATTCTCTTAAACTATATGAGTTGTGTATGTCCTTTATCCTAATTTTTATAAGAAAAAATTGCTTGCAGATTGCTCTATAATTGAGTAGTTATAGAAGATAGTAGGTCAAAAATTGGAGATATAAGATATATAAATGTTAATTAAATTAAAAATATCATTTAAAAATTAATTATTAACATATTAAATAATCAATTTAAAATATTTAATTTATAAATTATTGTAAGTAATCATAAAATTAAGAGGAGTACGAGGAGTTCATAATAAGACAAAGATACCATTTGCTTCAACGTGCTACATGTTTGATGTGTTGTGGTCGGTTGTCTTTTGAATCCTTTGCGAATTTTCGCTAACGGTTGGTAATAAAACGAGATGAAACGTAGTATATTTTTATTGTTTAGTTGAAGATTTCTTAATAGAATATAACAAAATAGGATGAAAGCGGAAAGTTTTATAATACGTTTTATTATATCTTAAACAGTGAAAATAAGAAATTTCTGATTTGGAAGGTTTAGATTACTAGTTATTTCTTCTAATCTTAACTAACTTTTTTCCAAACTCATTTATTATGGTCCATAAAAATTATATATAATTAATAATATTTTTATATTATTTCTCCTTACCATAATAATAATATTTTTATATTATTACTAATAAATTGTATATAATTAATAATAAAATAAAAGGTTAATACAAATTTTATTAATAAAAATAGAAAATATATAAAAATTATTCTTTAATTGTTTTTATATATTTTTATATAAATAAAAATATAAATAAATTATTTTTAAATATCAATCACATATAATAGAATAAAATAAAATTTATTAAATAATTAATAATAATAATTTTATATAATTAATAATAAATTGTATATAATTAATAATAAAATAATAAACTTTTATTAAAATTTTTATTATTTTAAAATAGAAAATATAAAAAATTATTTGTCACGATTATGACTTGAACCGTGACTTTTTAATTAAACATGATTTCTGTTTTAAAATCATAGCATTAAACCTCCTATAACAACTATTTTAATATCATAAGTATAATACTCATTTATTATGTATTACATTCTATTCTATCCATTTTTTAAACAATATTTCACTGCATTATATTTTGAACTCTTCCATCATTTCCAAACAACTTTTTACTGTATTTTATCCAATTCCATTATAAACTGTTCCATTCCGTTCTATTCTATTATATCGAATTTAATTAATATTAAATTTTATATAATTGATAATAAAATAATAAAAAATTTATTATTATTTTAAAATAAAAATTTTTAAAAATTATTTTACTTTTTAATTGATCATGATTTCTGTTTTAAAATTTAAATCTCCTATAAAGCTATAACGACTATTTTAATATCAAATATATAATAGTTATTTATCATTTCATTCCATTTTATCCATTTTTCAAACAATCTGACTTCATATTACATTAAGAATTCTTACATTCATATCAAATAATTTTTTATTATATTATATTATAAATTTTTTATTTTATTTTATTATACTTAATTAACATCCCATCAATTAAGCCTATAACCCTACTGTAACTTCACCGACTATAGAATCATTCGAGGTGGTTTTAAGAGCAAAAGGAAGGAAGCCCTGTTAAGGGTTCATAGATATAATTTTCTCTTGTTTTGCACTCATAAAGATTCAAGTTTTTGTGGAAGGAAAGGTACGTATATCCCAATCATTCGTAAGTTCAACGACTATAAGCGTGAGCATCATCATCATCTACACCATCTAATAGAATATCCTTTCTGGCATTAACATCTTGGGATTATCATAAGATTGTGACGTGTTCTCTGCAATGATTAGGTACACAGCCTTGCTTTTGTCTTTTCTGCCTCTTCTAGATTTCGTAATAAAAAAGAAGATAGAAAGATCACCAGCCGAGATATTCGTTGAGGGCCAGCCATTCTCGTAATATAGAAAGCAAAGCTCCTTAGGAAGTTCTCCCTTCATAGATTATCTCATCATTTTATGAGAGTTCAACCGCGCGGGTACTACTTAATTCTTATGAATCCTATCCTATCCTAAAATAAATAAATAAATATTTATACATTTCAAATCAGAATAATAAAATAATTTAATACCTTTCGATCACCAATAATCGCTTACGTCGGTCTTAGGTTCGGACTCATCATTTTTTACGAACAAATGTTTTTTTTTAATTTTTTAAATAGTAATATCTAGTAGTAAACGAGATCCAACATCATTACATCATAAATAAAGCCGGGAGAAACAGAACCCCGACAGAAAGGGCCAATGAGAGTCAGAAATAAAACTGGATGTTGAGACTAACATATGGACAACTTGATTCGCTGATCTCTTAACATAAAAAAACAGCTATAAATTGAAATTGATCTAACAAGTTTTTAATATCGAAAACCATGCTATTAAGATAAGAGCTATTTTATTTTCCTCGAATTGCTGCAACTAATTTTAGGCAATCTACTTCAACGTCAATCCAGTTGTTGGTAACAGCTCCCTTCAATATTTTCAAATATAACGAAAGACTTAAAGTTTAAATGATTTAATTAATATTAAATCACCACAAAATTATTTAAAATTAAAATTAATTAATTAATTAATTAAAGAAGATTATCCTTATTTATTTAAGAGGCTACAGTGTTTTTTTTATAATTCCTTTGTTTCAAACTTTGTGAAGAACTCCTTTCTATCTTCTCTCCGTTATGACCAAAAAAGAAGGGTTTAGTTGTATACTCCCTTCGTTGTACGACCCCTTGTTGATTATGAACTTCACTCGCAAAGTGAATCGGACTTTTAATGGGCCAACCCTTTTTATACACCACTTTATCCTGAAAGTAAAATGAGCTTTATTTCTTTGAGCACCAGGCACTCCTGTAGTTCCCAAGAATTTATTGAGTTTTTTAAAAAAATTATTAAACTAAATTAAATTAAAAAATAAAAATTGAATTAAAAATTTAACCGTTTCAAATTACTATTAAACTAATTAATTTAATTTAATTTTTAAAACATGAATTATAATATCTTATTTAATTTCTTGTATAATTAGATACTAAACTCGAAGTAATTTTTAAATATTGTTTCAGCTTCTTTTATTTTATTTTATAATGAAAGGCATTTCAGGGTCTTTTATGTTATAACTTACATGAATGAATGCAAAATTTTGCTGCGATACACAAAGATTCACCTAATAATTCACGCACGTGTAAGCAATAATTAGAAAAGGAATATCTAATTTTAAATTGAAAAAAATCACTAATCCGAAATTGCATTTTAACACTCCGACCCAACAAAGAAATTAAGAATGTGATCATGGTCCTCTACTAATGTAACGAAGGCTTAGTTGTCAAATGTTGTAATTAACAATGTTTTCATTCAAATCAAGGTACACTTATCAATGAAACTATTCCAAATTGTAATTAAAATAGAAATCTGATAGAGAAGTACATCAACTTAAGGGTTTACTAATTTTTTAAATGTTAAGTCATTTTTAATTTGTTTATTATTATTGCCAAAAAATTTAATTTCCAATCAAAATTTAAAGTTTTTTTATTTTAATAAGTTAGTGTGCAAACCATTTGTTTTGTTAAACATAAGATGATTTATTTACTTTCAATTCTTTTACCCTTTAATATCATTGCTAATTTCTTTAATTTTTTAGTCAATTTTTTAAATTTGTGAAAAAATAATAAACTAGTGTGCAAAACATTTGTTCTATAAAAAATAATATATGTAATTTAAAGGGAAGAATCATGTGTCTTTTTTTTTGTTTACTATGTTATCCTTTTTTTGGTTAAAATAATCGTTCATATTTTAAGAAGTTCTAAATTTTAATTGACAAATTAAAGAACTTTACACTAATATAAATAAATTGAAGAAAATCTAGTACTAGATCAATGACTATCCTTAAATTAATTATTTACATTATTTTTTGATTGAGTTGTCGAAGTCTTCAAAATTAATTCTATTCTTTAAATTCTTGTAGTTGGCTGACGAATTAAAAAAGAACTAAAAACTAAAGTGAACATTTTATCTAATTGTAACATTAATTAATGATTTAGAAAAAATAATTTTCGTAATTTAAGCAATTAATATGAAAATATTATGATAGTCATAATAAGTCTAAAAAATTTCTAAATTAATTGATTCAAGCCTAGCATTCAAACCAAAAATTGACATAATATCAAGTAAATGATAGCAATGAGCTTAGTAAAAAAACTAAGTTCTTTATTAAATAATTGAGAGAATCAGTATAAGTACAAGTCTGCAAAGATTCAATTTAGTTTTCTTGTTTCTCATAAGTTAAATATGCAAGTTCATAAATAAATTATTTGCTACATATACTAATCATTCATGACAATTACGTTGAGTTCATAGATAGTTATAGAATAATTAACATTAAATTAATTTGTCAGATCAACCAATATTGACTACTTATGGAATATAAGAACATAAAATAAAAATATATACTTGAATTAAAACATAAATCTAAGTTTAGAATAATACCTCACAAAGTTATAACTTGAGTTTTGAATCACCTGTGAAGGAAATTTATTTATCTTGTTATTTACTTTCGTCATTTTTTTGGTTAATGTACAGTTAGTCTAGTTAGTTAGCAAGATGACTGTAAAGCTAGTCTAGTTAGCTAGAGAGCAGTTATTTTTTTTCCTTGAACAGTGTATATAAGTCTGAAGTTTCTTCTAGTAGAAGTGATACACACAGAAAGTTTCTGTATTCTTTGTTAAAATTGTTCATGGTATCAGAGCCAAAACCGATCCATAGGCTGGACGATTGATTGTTTTCGACGATATGGGGACGTCTCCGGAGGATTGTTATCAGTTGTACAATTCTGATCATCCAGGCATGATGTTAGTTATAGTGCCATTGACAGATACAAATTTTTATTCGTGGAGTATTTCCTTTCGCAACTCTTTGGAAGCTAGAGATAAGCTGGGATTTATCGATGGGACGTTACCGCCACCATCATGTGAAGCAACATATAGGAGATGGCGTAAAGTAGATTGCATGGTAAAGCAATGGATACTTAATTCTATTTCGAAGGAGATATCTGAATCCTATATTACCTGCAGTTATGCAAAGATGTTGTGGGACAAGCTTGAAGAAGTTTATGGAGAGTAATTTCCCGTAGTTGTTTCACGTACAGCGAGAAATTAACTCTGTTGAACGAGTTAACTCTTCGGTAACTGCCTATTATAATAAAATCAATCGATATTGGGATGAACTTGGGCAACTTTTGCCTATACCAGTCTGTAGTTGCCAAGGGTGTCACTGTGGGATTAATAAACGATTAGTGGATATTGATAATGCTAACAAGTTAATTCAGTTCTTAATGGGATTGAATTCCTC
>JANIJH010000223.1:63697138-63718449 GCA_024520975.1 Erythroxylum areolatum | reverse complement strand
GAACTTCCACAGGGGACAACATGAGTCGCAATGGTTCTCGAAAGAAGGATAATAAACGCAAAGAAGATAAACATTGTGATTACTGCTCTCTGGATGGACATGAGCGAGACACCTGTTTTAAACTACATGGCTATCCTGATTGGTATACAGAGTTAAGAAATAAACGAGATGTTTCGGGAAAAGGACAGCAGAAAACTAAATATGTGAATATGGTTGACACTTTTGAGAAAGATATGGAGATGGGGACTGACATGCACAGTGGATCATCGTCGTTATCTACTTTGATTCAGCAAGAACTTGCACGGCTTTTGAAAGGGAAATCAGCTGAAGACTCCCATTTCTTAAATATGATACAAACAGAATTTGCAGGTATGTCCTACTTGAATCCTATTATTGGCTCTATCCCAACTAGTGCGAGTTGGATTGTGGATTCTGGTGCCACTTCGCATATATGTGTAGACAAACAGCTGTTTCAGTCGTTGGTACCTGTAGACAAAGTCACAAAATTATTTCTACCTTAATGATGTTCAATATAGAGGCGTCATAGTTTTGTATGGGCAAATAATCTTGAAATCAGTTCTTTACGTGCCTACTTTCACTCATAACCTTATATTTGTTAGCAAAATAACTAGACAATCCTCATACAATGCTTTGTTCTATTCTGAATATTGCCTATTACAGGACCAGAAGACTAAAAGGACAATAGCTAAGGGCAAAGTTTTCCAAAGTTTATACTTTCTGGGCCGTGATTCTTTCATGTGTAATACCTCAAATTGTAATACTTCGTTTGCATCTTTACCTCCTGATGGGGAGCAAGTGTGTAGTATACAGGATAATCTTGATCAAAGAACATTATGGCACACGAGATTGGGCCATCCTTCTGATGTTGTAATGCGACACATTGATGACTGTAACCAGTTTGTGAATAACACTGATTTTTCTTGTGAAATACGTCCTCTTTCGAAACAAGTTCGGACTAGTTTTCCAACTAGTTTTACATGAGCAGCTATCTGTTTTGAGTTATTGCATGTTGATATTTGGGGGCCTTATAAGGACATTTCAATTTGTAGGGCACATTACTTCTTGACTGTCATTGATGATTACAGTCGTTGTACTTGGATTTTTTTATGAAACATAAAGCGCAAGCTCGTTATCTTTTGGAACGATTTCTGGTCTATGTTCACCGGCAGTATGATGGTCATGTGAAAGTTGTGTGAACTGATAATGGTTCAGAGTTTTTGAGTGGAGACACACAAGAAATGTTTAGTAACAGAGGGATTATTCATCAAAAGACCTGCATTTATACTCCACAACAGAATGGTGTTGTGGAGAGGAAACATAGACATTTGTTGCAAGTGGCCTAGGCTCTCTTATTCCAATCTGGTCTTCCAAAGAAATTTTGGAGTCATAGTGTTCTACATGATGCTTTTCTGATCAATTGGTTGCCTAGTAAAATGCTTGGTTGGAAATCTCCTTATGAGTTATTATCTGGGCATCCACCTACTTATATGGACTTGAAGAGTTTTGGGTATTTGTGCTTTGCTGTTGATACTCACCTGCATAAAGATAAATTGGCGCCACAATCTTTTCGTAGCATATATCTCGGTCATTCTCCTGGATAGAAGAGATACAAATCGTATGATTTACAAACCAGACGTATTGTTGTTTCCAGGGATGTGTCTGTCTTTGAATCTGTATATCCGTTTAAGAAGCATCCAGATCCTCATAGTTTTACTGAAAGTTCTGTTCCCTCGTTGTCTGTTGTGCCCGATGATCCTTTTTTGGTGCTTCCTTCCAATGATATAGATCTGCCTAATGCTGGTGCGTCCGTTATGTCGGAGTCACGTAATGCATCGGATGATCGTGTTGTTGCTCTTGGTGACCCTCTCGCACCACCAGCTCTTACTAGACGCAGTGACCAAGTTCGACAGCCGCCCTCTTGGTTACGTGATTTTGTGTCGCACGTAAGTCTTTCTTCTTCTACCCTGAAGTGTGTACTTGTGCGGCATAGTTCATCTCATACCCCTAATACATTTCCTTTTACTATCAATCCTAGTTTTAGCACAATGTATGTTGATTTCTTGGTTAATGTCTCTAGTATTTCTGAACCTACTTCTTGTTGGCATGCTCGCCAAGACCCTAATTGGGTTCAGGTTATGAACTCTGAGTTGGATGCTCTTGAAAGAAATAACACATGGGTTCTTACCACTTTACCCGAAGGGAAGAAAGCCATTGGTTCTAAGTGGGTTTACAAAGTGAAGTTGAAGCCTAATGGTGAGGTTGATCGGTTTAAAGCCCGATTGGTGGCCAAGGGTTACAACCAGGTTGCAGGGGTTGATTACACTGAGTGTTTTTTGCCGGTTGCTAAGGTAGTCACCGTGCGAATTTTGTTTGCTCTTGTTGCTACTAGAGATTAGCCCTTACATCAGCTCGATATTAATAACGCATTTCTCCATGGTTACTTGGACGAGGAGGTCTATATGCTTCCTCCTTAAGGTTATTCTAGGGCAGCTCCGCATGAGGTTTGTAAATTGCAGAGGTCGTTATATGGCCTTAAGCAGGCGTCTCGGCAGTGGAATGCTGAGTTGACTTACCAACTTCAGCATTATGGTTTTCAACAATCTAAGCATGATCATTGTCTGTTTACTTTCCAGAATGATACTTGTTTTTTATTTATCCTGGTCTACGTTGACGATATGCTATTAACCGGTGATTCCGAGGAGGAGATTCGGAAGGTAAAGGCGTTTCTGGATAATACTTTTACTATTAAAGACCTATGTTATGCTAAATATTTCTTAGGTCTTGAGATTGCGCGATCCACGCACGGCATGTATATTAATCAGCGGAAGTATGTGCTCGATTTGATTGAGTCCGCCGGCTTATTGGGGTGTAAACCTGTGTCTACCCCTTTGCAGAAGGGTCTTATTTTGGCAGCGTCAGATGGTTCCTTGCTTGCTGATCCCCATCCCTATCGCCAGTTGTTTGGGAGGTTGTTGTATCTGGGTTATACGCGCCCCGACTTTACTTTTGCTATTCACCAACTTAGTCAGTATGTCAGTGCTCCTACGGAGATTCATTGGCAGGCCGCTCTCCATGTCTTGCGATACTTGAAGGGTTGTCCATCGCTGGGTTTATTTTACTATGCTCATCAATCTTTTGATCTTCAGGCATTTTGTGATGCGGATTGGGGGGCTTGCCGTGATACTCGCCGATCTGTGTCAGGGTTTTGCATTTTTTTGGGTTCTTCTTTAATTTCTTGGAAGTCTAAGAAGCAACCTACTATCTCTAAGTCTTCGGAGGAGGCTGAATATCGGAGTATGAGTTCGGTGGTTTGTGAGCTTCTTTGGATTTCTTATGTTTTGAGGGATTTTAGGATCTTTGTTTCTCTTCCCATTTCTGTGTTTTGTGACAATCAGGCGGCTCTCCACATTGTTGCTAATCCGGTCTTCCATGAGCGGACAAAACATTTGGACATCGATTGCCATATTGTTTGTGAGCAACTGAAACTGGGTTTTCTCTCTTTATTCCACACGTCTTCTTTGACTCAGTTAGCCAACATTTTTACTAAGTCCCTCTTTGCTCCTGCATTTCATGGGTTTCTTGTCAAGTTGGGCTTGCCTGATTTCTTACAAGCTCCAACTTGAGGGGGGCTGAAAGAAATTTATTTATCTTGTTATTTACTTTTGTCGTTTTTCTGGTTAATGTACAGTTAGTTTAGTTAGTTAGCAAGATGACTGAAAGCTAGTCTAGTTAGTTAGAGAGCAGTTATTTTTTTTCCCTGAACAGTGTATATAAGTCTGAAGTTTCTTCTGGTAGAAGTGATACACATAGAAAGTTTCTGTATTCTTTGTTAAAATTGTTCAACCTGAAATTAGAATATTCAAAATTAATAACACATGACTTTAGTTACAACCAAAAATGGAAGAAAGAAACGAAAGATTGAGAAAAATACAAAGAAACAAAAGAGAAAGATGGAGAAAGTGTTGGATGTGTTTTTCTTTTTTACTCAAAACTTAATCTATTTCAATCTTTCAAAGATTCCTATTTAAAACAAATTCAAATCTCTACACAGGAACATAAATAAGTTTAACTCTTATCATTAATATGACAATCTTGTTTTATCTGTTACAGTAATCTATTCACTTTTTTTCAAAATTTGTGATTTTGACTCATAATATTCCAATTTGTTACAATCTTTACTCATCATCTTCTAATATATATATAATTTTTTCTATTTAAGCACCAAATATAGTCAAAACAAAAAAGATACATTCAATTATCATAACAAAATAACATATTATGATCACTTTGAAGTTGGAACAGACTATTTTCTAGTAAAGATTTGAAAACTAAATTAGATAAATTAATTGTTACCTGAATGTGATTCATATCTTTTCTTCATTTCAGATATGAGAACAAAGTAATTTTCTTATAATTGAAGTTGAGCCCTTTTACAGGAAATTGGTCCGCAAAGATGAGGAAAGGGTAAAACATATTATTAATTTTATTATTATCATTTATTTAAATTATTTTAAAATTTTCTAGTAAATTATTTTAACTGTTATCATATTTGATATTAATAGAAAAAAATTATTAAAATAATTTAATAGATTTTACTAACAAATATTTTTAATAATTTTAAAATATAAAAATGCTAAAAAATAAAATTAAGGAAAATTTTTTTATCTTTTACTCCCATTGAAAAATAGTTAATTAACAATTAAGTCAGTCAACACACTCCAACTGCATAGTATTTCAGGAAATTAGAAGCGTCACATCACATCACATCACATCAAGATCATCGAAGATATGAAATGAGACCAAGTTGAATAGTTTATGGTATAGTGTAACATAGGATTTCATAGGTTTGGTTTGTTGGGTAAGGGCAGGAAACAAAAAAATTTGTCACCAAACTTTTTCCTATTTTTTAAAATAAAATCTGTAACAAATTGTTCTTGTTTAAGCTGTTGCCATCTCATGTCAACACATAATGAAGGAAGGAGTGAAGAGAGGGAGAGATCTGATGGATATATAATGAGAGAAACTAAGGACCAAAGGTTCACATGTGGGTAGGAGAGGAATTGGTGGATCCAAGAAAAAGGTCAGCATTTTAGGTTTGCTTTTAGGTTTGTTCGTTGTTCTTCGATAAGTCACAGTTTAGTTTACTATTAAAACAGTTTAAAAGAGATAGTTAAGAATTGAAGCTTTATTTTTCAGGATTTTACTCTTCTTATATAGAGAAGATTAATCAAACTTCTTGCAGGAATCCATTTTAGGGGAAACAAAGCAAGTTCCAAGATGGATTCGACATCAGCTACATGGTTTACAGAAATGGTATGTTGATTCATTATTCTGAGTTTTTAGTTTCATGCATTACAGAAAATGGGATTCATTAGTTTATGGAACCTGATGACGGTTTCACCTTATCAGGGTATGAATGATTACGAATTCATTTCTCAGTATAATATGGGAACTGCAGATGGAGAAAACATCCAGCGATGTTCATCTTTGGATAGCTATTCCTCTTACCCTAACTTAAATACTGAAACCTTAAACCAATCCTATTTAGAAATTGCTCAAAACAACATTGAGAGACCTACTAAACAGCACAAAACCAGCAGCTGGAACTCAGGCATAACAGCTGAACACCAACCGCCCACGCCCTCTTCTCCTACATCTCAGTTTCTTTCATTTGAGGATTCATCGACAAACCATTCCCAGAAGCTACTCAGGAGACTAAGCTTCAACCTTAAGCCAAAGGAGGAGGCTTCGTCTCCAGGGAACATGAACTTTCAGCCTTTGGTCTCAAAGATTTCGTATGAGAACCAGAGTTATGAAGATCCAAGGAAAAATCAAGGAAGTTATAAGAAGTCTTATCCTATGTCTATGACAAGAACTCCGTCGCATGCTCAAGAACACATTATGGCCGAGAGAAAGAGGAGAGAAAAGCTTAGCCAGCGATTCATAGCTCTATCGTCCATCGTTCCTGGTCTAAAGAAGGTATTGTGGATTTCTTGCACTATCTTCTGTAGTTAAGATGAGCATGTTCATGATCTTCAATGTTTTCTTTTTTTTTTGGGTCAGATGGATAAAGCTACTGTACTTGGAGATGCTATAAAGCATGTGAAGCAGCTTCAAGAAAGAGTGAAGGAACTGGAGGAGCAGACCAAGAAGAAAACAGTAGAATCAGTTATACTTGTGAAGAAATCTCAGCTATCTCCCGATGAAGACTCTTCTTCATGTAACGATTCAAATTCTGAGGGTCGCTTCAATTCGGCCCTCCCGGATATTGAAGCAACAGCTTCTGGCAAGGATTTACTAGTTCGAATACACTGCCAGAAGCAACATGGTGTTCTAACTAAAATACTAAAAGAAATGGAGAATCTTCATCTATCTATTGTGACTAGCAGTGTCATGCCATTTGGAAGTTCCACCCTTCACATTACCATAGTTGCTCAGGTAAACTGGGATTTGATCTCAGATTCTAATACCCTTTAAGACACTAAGTATCAGAAACTATGATTTTCTTTACACCAGACCTCATTTTCAAAGGATTATCAATAATGGAGTGACATGCTTTTGCAGATGGGCAGTGAAGAAACGATGACAGTTAAGGATTTGGTCACAAACCTAAGACTAGCTCTCCTGAAGTTCATGTGACGGAAAAGATGTGAACATGCAATATCTCCGACTACATTTACATGAATATATCTGAATCACCATAGATAAAAAGAAAGCTTGTGTTTGCCGTGAAGTTACACTGAACACGACGGTTTGATATTTTTGCGTGGTCGATACTAGATACTAGTCGACCACGTTGAACAAAAAACCCATTTCTTGTAATAACAAATTATCCTAGTCCTACGAGCTTGTGGTTTTTCTGGGTTTGTGAGTGATTTCTGTCTTCCTATTCTTCGTTTTTCACTCATCACATGATGTCTTTACTTTGGGTTGACCCCAAAATTGTTGTA
This sequence comes from Erythroxylum areolatum, assembly GCA_024520975.1. NCBI lineage: Eukaryota > Viridiplantae > Streptophyta > Magnoliopsida > Malpighiales > Erythroxylaceae > Erythroxylum > Erythroxylum areolatum. Next base: position 63,711,478 of record JANIJH010000223.1, on the reverse strand, counting down.
TATTGTTAACAAAGTGCACGTTCCTTAGAAGTTTGATCCCAAACTTGTTTTTGCTGTCCCTGTTTGTGTCTCCCGAAACTCCATTCCATGTTCTTCAGATTTGAATCTGAAATTACCCCTGATGATTATTTATTCCTCGTTACAAATCAATTATTTGGTTACTTGATTACTGCTTGATTTGCTTCTATAACCACGACGGATTATTGATGTTTATTCAGTAATATGATATGAAATTCGCCTTGAATTACCAAATTATCTTCATATCACTTATTAAATAATTTATTACAAATTATTTAAAATATATAATTTATAATGATTATATACACATAAAAGTTAACTTCATACACATTAAGAAATAATAATTATAATTTTTAAATAAAAATTGCTACAAAACTCAATATTTTTTACACTATAGCTTCTTAAATTCTTAAATAAATATAGATTGCATCAATTCACCAACAAAAAATATATATAGGTGTGTTGACTCATATGCATACATACACGTATATAGTAATCATTTTCTTTTTCAATTGCAACTTGCTAATACATACATCAAGTTGTTAATGAAATTAGGGTGACAACTGATGAAGGAAGATGCCATTTTTTTTATCTTAACATGCCATGTTGGGCCTTTAATGAATTTGCTTTTCTAGTCTTTTAACGGCTACCTGAAAGTATATGTCGTCGAACTCATCAATTGAATTATGCAATATAGGTCAAGACGGTGATATAAGCAAGATTCTTGTTCAGGACTTTAATTCGAGTGAATTAATTCACGTGCAAAACAAAATAAAAATACAGAAGTAAACTCCAAGTTGATGGGTTGACAAAAAAAAAGTAACCATAATTAGTTTAGACGGTACATGTTTTCGAAATATTATATAATAATTAGAAGGTTGCTTTCAGATTTTGCTGTACATTTCTAAATAAACTAAATTCATTCTCTTATTTCTTTAAAAAATAATATTTTAAAAACTAAATGGAAGTTAAATCAGTAAGACAAGAAGTTTAATGTTTAAAAGGTTTAATCCATATTAAATCATTACAAAATCTGTTAAAGGTTAAATAAAATTAAAATTTTAAATATGACTAAAAGAAATTGTCCCATTTATAAAATAATTTAAATTTTAATTAAAAAATTATTAAATGACGATGTCAAATCTTTTGTTATAAAATAGATACATAATTATACAAATTCAATATGATTATTTCTAAGAGCTACATAGAAATTATACCATAGGATGTTGTGATAAGATTGTGTGGGCATCTTAAAGTGTGCTCCTCTTGTTCTCACACACACATATATATATATATATAATCAACTGAACTCGTGTATTAAACACATTGAGCAAATTGGTATCAAGGGTTAATTCCACATTAAGTTGTTATAACCTCTACAAAATTATTGAGAAGTTCTCTTCAGCAATCTCCATTTTCCAGGCTTCAAATTTCTTTTGCATATGCTCTTCCTCTTCTCTTTTGAACGGTGCTTCATTGGCATCTACTTCCTGACAAAGTCAAACATCTCATTATGGTCATTACTATAATGCCGTGTGCATCAAATTTCTGACTAATTTGCATACGAGGCTCGGATTCCTCGGTTTATGTTGAAAAATGAGAAGAAATAAAAAAATAATGTTATAATAAGTAATACCTAATGTCAGAATTCATAATTTAATCCAAGTTTAGAGTAAACTGTGAATTAGCTAAATATTAAATTCATATAATTTTCAGCTGAACTTAAAAAAATATATACGGAGTAGTCTCCAAATTCTAAAAAGATTAAGACTAGACTTTTAGTATTTTCCTATTAAACCGGCAATAACAACATCAATAATTATATTATATTTTATTTAAAAAACTGTTTTTTTTGTCTAAATTTGTGACTTTTTAGTTACAAAAGAACAACCCTGTCAATGACTTTACTTCAAAGCTCACCTTCGTTATTTTTTGATTAAGATATTGACATAATAGCTCTTTTCCTTTCCAAAAATAAAAAACAAACTTAACAGTTCTTTTGACTTCGTTTCGGTGATGGTGATGCTGATGCAATCAGCCTGCATCGTTGTGCTTAATTTATAAATTGAAATAAATGACTAAATCGTAAGTGTTTTCACTAAAAAAAGCAATTTATATTATTTTTAAAATTTTAATCAAAAGTTAAATTGGTAAAATAAGATATTTAAGGATTAAAAAGTTTAATTAGTATTAAATTGTCATCAAACTAACTAAATATTACATAAAATTTAAAACATGATTAAAAGAAGTTGTCTTTATTTATCGAAGAATTTAAATTTTAATTGAAAAAGAAATTCTTAAATGAAAATTAATTAATATATTTTTATTTATAAGAATTTATTAATTTAAAAATTGATCAATTAATTAATAAATTGATCAATTTTTAATAATAAGAATTACTAAAATCAAAAAATAAAAATCAAGTCAAAATTTTGGATGATTCAAGATTTTTACAATTACTTTAGCAGGATTGGATGTGTTTTTTTATCATTGATTTATATTAACCCAATTGATTTTCTCAAATTTTTAGAATATTATTGTGTTTTATAAAAGTCCATTTCTTTTTCTATACGTCAAAAAGTTTAAACTTATTCTTTATAATTCAATTTTAGGAGAAGAAAGCAATTCTAAATCCAATATCCATCGGTGAATCTACCAATATATGATTTGAAATTTACGACTAAATTGTTATAAATTTTGCTATGTATTGTCAAAATTCAAAACTTAACAAATTAAGAATTAATCTTATTTATTATTAAATACGTTTGTGGAAAATAATGTCTAATGACGTTTTTATGCAAAATAAAAGAAAACAGAAAAGAGAATCTTAAATCTAATAACATCTCTACTTTATTTAAATTGACTATTATTTTACATTTACTCACCCTAAAAAAATTCTTAACTGTAAAGCATAGTTTTACGCTTCAAATATTAAAAAAAAATAAAAAAAATATCAGTAATGAAAAAATTAAATTGGTGTGATTAAAAAACATATTCGATTCAATCATAAAAACTTTGAACCGTTCAACTTTTGATTCAGTTTTTAACTTTTCGGTTCAATTTATTTTAATAAATTTTATTGTTAAAAACAGATCCATTTTTTAATTAATCGATCAATTTTTTAAAATAATAATTTGTTAAACTAAAATAAATCAAATAATTTTCATTTAATAATCTCTTTTTTAATTAAACTTCAAATTCTTCGGCAATTTTTTTTCAATTATATTTTAAATTTTTTAATTTTATTTAATCTTTAGCACAGTCTAATGCTAATTAAATATTTAAAACATTAATCCTCTTATCTTACCAGTTTTTAAAACATAGTTTTACACTTCAAATATTTAACAAAACCAAAAAAATAATGGTCTAAATCTGTCAAAGAACTAGCGTGGGAGAGATCTATGATTCTGTATGAAAAACCTATGACCTAATATTAATGATTGTCGAAGAAATGTATCCAAACCTCACTAAAGAAATTGAAAGTCGGACTAATCTCCACAATATGTTCAAAACCTGGTTACTTTTTGCTAGCTGGACCAACACCAAAATTTTGATATAAGATTTGATCTTGATTAGAGTGTAATATAATAGCCACACGTGAGATGCATCAAGTTAAATTTATTTATAATTCAATACTTAGACTATGATCAGATTGAAAAACTTTAATACTGTGACATTAATTAAAAATCCACTATAAATTTTTGATAAATACATAAGTGGTGGATATATTATAAATATAGATAAATACATAAGTGGTGGATATATTATAAATATAGCAAGACTAATTAAATTGACAATTATTCATAGTAAAAATATTATTTCTTAATTTATGGTTTTAAAAACTATGTAAAGATACTTTCTGAGATTATAATTTTGGGGCGACTACTTCTTCAAAACCATGGTTTTAGAATTTACCTTTTAGCAATATTTTAAAAATCGGACTAGATTTAATTGTTAAAGATTGAATAAAATTAAAGAATTTGAAATATAATTGAAAGATATTATTAACACCTATTAAAGAATTTAAAATTTAATTAAAAAAGAGATTATTTAATGAAAACTAATTGATTTATTTTTATTTATAAAATTTATTAATTTATAAAAATTGACTAATTAATTAATAAATTAGTCATTTTTTAACAACAAAAGTTATTAAAACAAATCAAACTAAAATTTTAAAAATCAAATAAAAATTAAAAAAATTGGTCAGTTTAAAATTTTTATGATTAAATCAATCGAACCGATTAATTTTTTTAATGGCTACTATTTAGTGGAGGCCTTAAAACTTAACTCTTTTTTCGGATTTATATAATTGATCTATCAAATTAGCAAATAGCATGCGATAGCTATGATCGAGTTAAAATCATATTTATTAAATTAAAATTAAAATTTGAAGGAGCAATATCACTACGTCTCTTTTGTTTTTTCAGAAAATCGCGACTCTATATTTTCTAATTTCTGGTAGAAGATGGTCTATCAAATTTTGAGCCACTTCCTTTTTTTGAAACAGTTACACTCCAGTCCCATGTTTACTAGTCTGGTACAACGTTGTCATTGTCATCAGATCAGATTCGAGAAAATCCCAGATAAATTTTGTCCCAATCATAAGGAAGATATACTCCACTCAGTCTGCTTCAAATTAAATTTGCACACGAGGGTCGATCAACATCCCAAGATCTTGGACCTCAGGAGCTCAGAATCGTATGCGATCTCTTGCCCTATTATTTTTATCAAAGTTTCCATGTTTGTATATCTACTAGATTTGATGACCAAAAAGCATGGCAATAGCTTGAAGAAGATAACACTGACATGGCCGATGCTTTACTGGTCCTCGATCGATATTGACCTTTTCAGACCCGGTAAGCTTTTCTCCAACTTGCAAGGAACAAGAAACCAACTCCAAAGTCTTACTAAGATTCCTCCCCTTCATCCTCCACCAAGAAGCAGCTGTCCACTACTTGTTTGAGGGGTTGAATTTTCTTCATTTCGAGTCTGCTGTTCGTGCATTCCTCTAGGAAAAGATACTTTAAATTATCGGGATTCGAGATTTAGCTGTACTAAAATCGTTCTTTAGTTGAAAAATTAGAATTGTCTGTTGGTATTGCAATTCGTGTGCATGATTAATCAATGCTTCCAATGGTTATTTTTACATTAAAGTCAACTAAACTTTGAAACTTTAATTCGTTATTTTTAATATAAAGAATTTTTTTATTTCTTCATTTTTTAAGAATACATTTTTATGTGATCGCAGACAGTCTCTTTATTAAAAATAAGAAAAATTATTTAGACCGTGTACTATTAGACTTTTCTAAATTTCGCACTTCAGCGAGATTTATACTAAATGTTGTTGTTGTAATTAATTTTAAAGATATTTGCTTTGAATTCGTAATTAATCTAAACTATATATGAAAAATATTAGGTTTCTCGTAGAAAAATAAGGTGAAATAGAAGCAAAATTTTAATTAATTGAAATGAATAGTTAAAAAATTAGATTAATCTCAAAATATTAAAAGATTTTTAAATATTATTGACTTTTTTTTAAACTTGTATGTATAAATGAATCTTTCTTATCTTACTTCCTGCACTATACAAAAGTAGATCAAAATTTTACAAAAAAATTACATTTTATTCGACAATCACATTGGTTAGTTACAACAGTCTTTTTTTTTATTTAAACTTTGAATTGTTCGATGAGTAACGATAATTTCTTTCAATTATTTCTCAAATTTTTTAATTTTACTTAATTTTTAGTCGATTTTATAATAATTTAATACCGATTGAACTTTTTAAATCTAAAATTTCCTGACTTATCATAAAACATTGATTTTTTATCACCACTCAAACATAACATACAAACAAAAAACATTGTAATACGGTTAAAAGCATTCCCTGATAATCATTCCTTGCCATGATAATGTATTAATTGTTGTCTACTGATCTACATACTACTTTATGTTTATGGCTAACTTAAATTTTGGATTGCCATTTCAGTTTTATTTTTCTTAGTTCCTATGAGCAGAAGTATCTAAATTAATACTGTGTTTTTGGAGGAATGCCTCAAGACAGGGGATAGAAATTACGAGTCCTCGAACCTTAAACAACAGACATACACACGTCACTGTTACTGTATGATTATCAAAGCAAACCACGTGTTAAGCAACGAAGCAGTCGTTTTCATAGTTGAAAGTATAAGTACATTAATTTGCTAACTACAACTGGCGTTTGAATAAAATGGTGATGAGAAATTATTTTTTTTACAAAAGAAGCTATTAATAATTATTTAGATATCTACAGTGATCAATCGACTTGATCGCACTTCTACTCTCATCAGCCATTCCAGCCACGTTTGTCATTTGATCACCAACATCAGGCTGATCTGATGTGTATTCGAGAAGATTGTGACAGCTTGGTTTGCAACATAGACCGTTTTAAATTAAGGTCACACGATAAAACTAATTCAATCACAAGTTTCTTGTCACATAAATACAAAATTATCAATTCTAAGTAGTTATCCTAGCTTGTTGGTTATTCTATTCCATCCTTAATCAATGCACTGACCTCACCACAAATCACTTAGAGACACTCTTGAATTTGCTTGAATTGGAATTGGATCATGTCATGTCATATAGGTTTTATTGTTAAAAGCTATTGTCATATATAGTGATGGAGTCAAAATTTTAAAATAAGAAGATTTAAATATTTAATTGTTTTAATTTTTGAGGAGCTCAATACACCACTAATTTTCAAATAATTTTGTTCTTATATATATATATATTAAAAATTAAAAATACTTAATTTTTTAAATTTTAAAGGATCCAGTGCCTCACTGGACCTCACGTGTCTCCGTCTATGGTCATATAAGTCCTTAAGTAAAGCTATCAATGGATAATTAAGTGTTGTTTTTTACATGTCTAATAAGGATTAATTGGAAGTTTCCATTGTTGGTCTTACGTGGATGGCCTAATTACATCTATGTTATAGTAACACAAGTAGACAATGATTTGCCAACAAAGTCCAATAGTAAAAATAATACGCATCAGTCTCATTTGTCAAAGGCAAAGGCTTGTAAATTTGCGTGCCGACAATCTGCTTTATGACTTTTGTGTTCAGTGCTACGGATATCGGGATGGTTTAATTATTGAACCATGTTAAAAAGGTTCAGCAATTGAACTATTTTTAATTAATAAAAAAATCATTAAATAAAAGTTATATATTTATTTTAATTAATAAAAATTTATTAGTTTAAAAAAATCGACTGAATAATTAATAAATTGATCAATTTTTAATAACAATGGTTATATATATTAAAGTAAATCGATCCAAAAACTAAAAATAAAAAATTAGATAGTTTAAAATTTTTATTAATGAATTGTTCGAATTGGTTCGATTTTTTAATCATAGCTTTTAATATCATAAGAGGTTAAATAAATTGAGATTACTTAATTACAATTTTAATTAAGAATAGTTTTAAAATTGATGATCTATTTTGCATATTAAATTATTGAAACGTCTTATTTTTATATAATTAAATTGTTTAAATATTATTTTCGTAATCTTAGTAGGAGAAATGATTAAATTTATCTAGTTTTTGATAGTTTAATTTTTATTTCAATCATTATATTTAAATCTTTATAATATTTTTAATATTATATCCTTTTAGAAAATTTTAAAATAGATAGTTTAAAATTTTACATAAAAGGATAAAATATTAGAAAATTTTAAATTAGATAGTTTAAAATTTTCACGGTCGAATTGTTTGAATTGGTTTGATTTTTTAATCTAATTTTTAATATCATAAGAAGTTATATAAATTGAGATTATTTAATTACAATTTTAATTAAGAATAATAGTTTTAAGTATATTAAATTATTGAAATGTCTTATTTTGATATAATTAAATTAGTTAAATATTATTTTCGTAATCTTAATAGAAGAAATGATTAAATTTATCTAGTTTTTGATAGTTTAATTGTTATTTCAATCATTATATTCTAAATCTTTATAATATTATTTAATTATCATATAATTTATTTCATCATATTTAATTATTTATTTATTTATACATAAAAGGACATAATATTAGAAATATTAAGCTTTAAGTTTTATAATAATAATAATAATAATAATAATATATTATTGTTATTATTACACCAGCGTGTTCGTATTCGAGTGACGACGATTTTGATGATGCAAGTGAAAGGTGGACGGTGTATGGTAAAAATTGAACACACGCGTTGTTTTCCAATTTCCAGCACCCAAATTCAGAACAAAAGACCGGACCTGCACCTGACGTGAGAGGTGATGGTGGCTTCCTTATAGGTTCCTCGTAATGACACGTGCCAGCTGGAGATGCCTGATAATCATCTTCCTCAGCACCACACGGACAGACTTGTTAGTCCTCCACTTGTTTTTACTTTACAACCTGTAAAAAAATAGCACTCTTTTTAATTTTTTTAAAAATCTCTTCATGAAATATAAATATTACATGTGAAATATTCAATTATTATTATTATTATTATTATTATTATTATATTTAATTTTTAAACTCGATTTAATTTAATTTAATTAATTTTATTCAAATTTATAATTTTAATTAAATTATTATATAAGCACTATTTAATTGGCCTATAAATAGTATTTTTTGAAATTATAAAAATTAACGAATTCTTTTAAAGTTTCTTAAATTATTAGGTTCATTGCATAAAAACATAATTCTTTTATAATTTAATTAATTTATTATTCTTAAATTATCACAAAATATTAGAATTTTAAATTTTACTATAAATTTATATTAACATAAATTTTTATATAACTTCCTGTTGCTGTTCAATTTAATTAATTTGAATAGAAATTTTATTTAAAATAATTTAACATAAATTTTTAATAATAAAAAATGTTTTAATACTGTAAAATGTTTTTAAATAATTAATAATAATAAAAATATTTTAAAAATGAATAAAAAACAAGTAATTCGTTACCCTAACGATGAAGCATTTCCAGAAACAATTCATAAACGGCTTAAAAACTCTCACTTCAGATCTTATATAGATCACTGTGGCATCCCAAGCATTGATCACTGTCAAGCACTTCTTATCATATCAATTATATGTGCTAACTATAGCTTTTGGACTCCTACTGAATGCCAGCTCTCTTCCAATTCCAATTAGCTTGGAGAAAAAACTGGATCGACCTCAGCTGTAAAGTGAGAGTGTATAAGTAAACAAAGCGGGCATAATTGAGAAACTAAAGTTGAAATTCTTTAAATCCATCATAATAAGAGATTGTAACTCTTATATATCACAATCACTTATCATAACCAAGAAATTATCCTTGTTACTTTTACAAAATACTAATGACTGTCTTTAAAGATTTTAAGTTGTAAATTTTGAATTTCGTTGTGATTACGGTATATAACAATGTTTTAAAAATTATGCCGAAAGTTAAACTAGTAAGATAAGAGATTTAAGGTTTAAAAAGTTCAATCGATATTAGATTGTCATAAAATTAGTTAAAGATTAAATGAAATTAAAGAACTTAAAATATAATTAAAAGAGATGGTCCTTATGAAATTTAATTAAAAATTATTAAATAAAAATTAATTAATTAATTTTATTTTATAAGAACTTACAAATTTACAAAAATTAATAGATTAATTAATAAATATATCGGTTTTTAATAAAAAAATTTATTAAAATAAATTGAACTAAAAAAATAAAAATTAAACTGAAAAACTAAATAATTGAAAAATAAATGTCCAAATACAAGCCAAATGTTTCTATTTTGGAAATGAAATATTAGTAATTATGTTTTAATCGCTCGTTACTCATTTCCGAGTGTGCTATTTTTTAATTGGCCAACATAAAATAATGCATGATCGGTCAAAGCAAGAGAGAGCCCACAAATGAACAGTGATTTATGAGTTATGATTAAAATAGTCAGGCGGAACTATTTTCACACCTGACCGTATATACGTATTCAACGACTACCCGCTGCTTTGCATCTATAAGATGATGCCAAAGTTGTGTCTTTTGGCATGTCTGAAAGGCAAGTCAGGTCTCGCTCTTCTGCTCTTGGGTCTTTCATTGAAGAAGGTAAGCTTTTAACTTCAGTTGTAGCCTTTATGTTCAACAACCAGTCCAACTTTCTTGGAGGATTCAGTTCATGTATCTGGAACTGGCTCAAGATTGCCTGGTTTTGTCAGTGGATGTTTTCCATTGAACGTCTAGCTTGACTTCTCTAGTTTCTTGGGTTGAAATCCTTTCTTCTTGCTGTTTTTATGAGGAGAAGGAAAAGTTTTTGCAGAAAGTGAACCGATTATTCTCGTTTCTGGGTCTTCTCTTCTTTTCCAATTTAACCTTTCCTCAGCTGTATAGTTCTCGAAATCTAATCCATCAACTACTTTGTTTGCTGATCTTGTACCAGACTCTTACAGTCCATAATCCATCTTTAAGCAAACAATCAATTTCGCTTTAATGGAGAATTCATCAGCCAAATGGTTACCTGAGTTGGTAAGAACTAGTTGCAAGTTAAGTAACTTATTGAGATAATCGTAAACAGAAATTTCTCATGGAAATCATAATTTTGTTACTATTTTTAATGATCAGGGAATGGAAGATCCAGCCTTTAGTTATCAGTACCTAACGAGTCCTCTTGATTACTCAATGGATGATCTTCACTTTCACTCCTTTTCTTCCACACAGAACTTTACCAGTGTACCAATTCCAACACCACAGACCGAAATACTTGAGAGGCCTGCGAAACAGCTTAAGGCCACTAGTTGGAGCTCTTGCACCACTGACCAAATACCATCCAGGGCTTCTCCTTCTTCATCATCTCATATTATCTCCTTCGAGAACTCCATTTCTTCTCCAGCTACTTCTCAATACTTCCACACTCTTGACCCCAAAACCGCAAAGCCCAAGATTGAAGTTGGAAACCATGAAACTGTGAATTACCAACCTTTGATCTCTAAGGGTTCTTTGGAAGATCAATATGGTTCAACATACTATGGTCAGGGTACCAAAAGGGCAGCTGGTGGAATGAGTAGGACTCCTACACATGCACAAGATCATGTATTAGCCGAGAGAAAGAGGCGTGAGAAGCTCAGTCAGCGATTCATTGCTCTTTCAGCTGTTGTGCCTGGCCTAAAGAAGGTACATGTTAATTTTCTTTTCTTCATCTCTTTGGTATTTAAATTGAGACCTGCATGTGACTTCATTTAATGTAGGGTTTCAATAACCGTTGAAGCAATCACCTAAATCACAGTATTATAACTGCAAATGTCAAATTATTAATTTCAGTTAACTTGAGCATATAGTGTTTCTTCTAGGATATCTTTTTTGCTGTGTTATAGTGTATAATCAGAATTATGGGGTCCAAAATTAGTTGCAGATGCTTGTCGATTGTTCCATAATAATGAAAGTGACAATGTCATTTGATTTTGCAGATGGACAAGGCGTCTGTTCTTGGCGATGCAATTAAGTACTTGAAACATCTTCAGGAACGAGTGAAGACTCTTGAAGAAAAAACTGCCAAGAAGTCGATGGAATCGGTAATCTTTGTGAAGAAATCTCAGGTCTATGTTGATGATGAATCTTCTTCATCTGAAGAAAACTCAGATGGCTGCTGCGACCAACCACTGCCCGAAATAGAAGCTAGAGTTTCAGACAGGGACGTGCTCATCAGAATCCATTGTGAAAAGCAGAAAGGAAACTTACTAAAAATACTAAGCGAAGTAGAAAAGTTTCATCTAAATGTCATAAACACCAGTGTCCTGCCATTCGGGAGATCCACACTTGATGTTACTGTTGTTTGCCAGGTGAATCTGCTCTCCTAAATTCTTTCTCCTCCATTTCAACATTAACGTAAGATGACAACAAAAATCTATTCTGTACTTTATTCAGTAAAACTTTTTATGGGAATTAAATTCTGCAAATCTGGTTCAAACCCATCTCATGATTTTCTTTTTTCATTCATTTCTTGCAGATGGACAGTAAGTTCTCCATCACAATAAAGGATCTTATCAGAAACCTTCGACAGGCTCTACTGTAGTTCGTCCAAAACTATAGACAGAAGAATAAAAGTCCACAAGACACGTTTATAGTCTGCTTTTGTTTTCATTAGTCCGTTCCTTTTCTTTTCTTTTCTTTTTTTTACAAATCCTCCTGAGAGAAGGATCAGTCAGTGAATGCCTCCAATTTTTCCGGACCGACCACCTCGGTGTGTTGCTCTTGCTGCGAGACTTCGGTTTCATGCGCACAGGGTTTTCGAACGAGAATGATGTCTCAATTTTTGCGCGGTTGACCGTTTGACCACGTTTAATTGGCCCACGTTTTTGAAACGAGTCCTTTTGCAACCTTTTGGGAGGTGGGGTTTCATTGATAGGTTCTGACTTTTCAAAGAACACCCCTTTACTTACCAACCTCTCTTTTGTCTATTAGCAACATTGTAAATGGAGAGAGTCACTGTTTAAGACTCAAGTAGCTTCCTTCTTTCAAGGGGTTTGGTGTGCTTTTCGAGCCTTGAAGAGAAATGAACAATCTTGGGCCTTTGTGTAACAATTTGCCTGTAATTGTCTCTTATCTTTTAACTAATGGTATAAATCTGTATTTCTTATTTCTTGTTATTTATTGGTTTACTTGGACTGGATGTTGCAGTGCAATGTCAATTCAAAGTCCAACATTTGAACTATGTATTAATAATGTAGAAATGATGAGTGTAATATGTTCTTTAGACTAATTTAAATGGAATCATAATAATTCGTACCTTTCCTTACACCTTACATTTTCCATCCTCGTTACTTCTTCTCTACTCATCTTTTAATCACCAAAATTGGATCTTAATCAATGTTTTAAAAATCAGATTAGAAGTTAAACCGGTAAGATAAGTTATTTAAGGTTTAAAAGATTCACTGGTATTAGATCTAAAGATTGAATAAAATTAAAGAGTTTGAAAAATAATCGAAAAAGAATATCATTATTCATCCAAAAATTTAAAGTTTAATCAGAGAAAGAGACTATGAAATAGAAATCAATCATTTTATTTTAATTTATAAAACTTATTAATTTATAGAAACTGACTGATTAATTAATAAACTGATAGATTTTTACAACAAAGATTGTTAGATTAAATCAAACTGAAATGGAAACGGAAACTTGAAAACAAAACTCAAAAGTTGACAAATTCACGATTAGATACCCTAAAAAATTAAATTGATCTAACCGCTTTAACTATAAAAATTTCAAACTTGCTAATATTTTTAACTTTCATTTCGGTTTATTCTAATAATTTTTATTATTAAAAGTTAACTACGAAGTAATCGATCTTCATAAATTAAACTAAACTTACTAATTTTTATTTAATACTATTTTCAATTCTATTTTAAATCTTTAATCTTTTTGAAGCCTGTTTTATAGTAGATGAGTACTAATTGAATATTTTGGGTAAACCACCGGTATCCGAACCCACTGGGCCGACTAATCCAGTTCGAGACGTAGTCACAGTTAACGCTCCTTGTCTCTTCCTGCGGGTGCGTTTAGTGGGAGTTGAACCTAAGAGTTCTTCTCACATGCTCAGCCTGCACAGCCAACTGAGCCACAACTCGTAGATTATGTACTAATTGAATCTTTAAACATTAAAAATCCGATTTTTAAAACATTACTAAAACTTGTCATCTCTTACGTGACCTTGTAATTGACGGGTCATTTATGGTGACAGAGGAAACCAAATCAATATGTATAACCGACCAAATTGGACGGCATTTGAAGGTGTAAACACAGAAAACGAAAGAAGAAGGAAGTCTTGTTTTGCCCACTGATCTTCAAAATTCCAACAGAAACTTGGTGAGGTATTGTTTCTAACATAAAAATACGAATGGTCAAAATTAAGCCACTACGTGCACAGTTCAGGGCATTATGCCTGCATTGCATGAAACAAGAACGCTTCCAACCATCCAAAAGTACGGACTTAGACTTCTTCACTCGTTTGGTGTGGTCGGTGATTGAAGCGTTTCCAAAGTTAGACGTGACCGTGCAGCTATCCGAATTAAGATCCCATGTTAAAGTTTTTCTTTGTTTCACATTCTTAGGGACCCAAAAGTCAGATGTCCTGGAACTTTGGATCCCTGCCTTTGCTACACGTCTAGATGATAATAAATTCTTAAAGCTGAGCAGCCCTAATTCCTTGGAAATCCTTTTCTTAAGCTTATCTTGTTTGATTTCTACTCTCTTTCGTTCTTCTCTCACTATAAGAAAAATTAGTTTCAGTAACCATTATTAATGGTTGCTAAAAATAAGAAAATGGTCGTTAAAAGTTATAGCGACCA
>JANIJH010000223.1:63669056-63679577 GCA_024520975.1 Erythroxylum areolatum | reverse complement strand
AATGTCTGAAACAATATTTAACTCTTTTTTGTAATAATAATAATATAAGCCTATATAGATAATACTACATTCCTGTATTATCAAACAGATGCTAGGACGACATCGTTTGTCGTCCCACAAACGACATCATCTCAATCAAAAATTTTTGTCTCATCCCGGGGGGAAGGAGGGTTGGTGCGTCTGTATTTAAACAGATGCTATGACGACATCGTTTGTCGTCCTACAAACACACCATCTCAGTCAAAATTTTTTGTCTCATCCAGTACATTTGGCGACGAACCTATATTTCGTCTCCTAATGTCTAACATTTGCTACAAAAATCAAATAGCGTCACAAATTGTACAACATTTTGCTACCAAATTGATAAATTGTAGCCAATACTAAACCTTTTCATACAAGTTTTCTTTTTGCTAAAATGATTAATAAAAACTTTATATTACAATCAAATTTGTTAACTAAATTTGTTTTACAATTATGTAATCAACATCATTATCATCAAGTATTAGAAGTTAATAACTAATAATTTTGATTACCATTTTCTAATAAATTGGAAATTATTTATAATTAAACTGCTATTATTGTTATCTCTATAAATCCAAACGTGTCTCCTAGATGAAACATTAGCTATCTTCTTCCATGGGTTATCTTAATTTTAAAACATGTTTTCTCACCTACCTTTTATTTCTTATAAGTTAACTTAATCTATTTAGACCTCTTGGTCCAAATATCCATTGGTATATAGTGTATAGAAGAAGTTTGATGCAAATTTTCAAAAAAAAAATATTTTGCTAAAATGATTAATAAAAAGTATATATAGGGTCAAATATGTTCACTAAATCAAATATTTGGCAAATTATTTCTAATAAACTACTACTATTATTATTATCATATATGGTTATTATCTTAATGTTTTATCAAATTTGTTCATTTAATCAAATCGACAACGGTTTTTTTGTTACTAACAAGATTGTACTATATTTCTTCTGACAAAATAAAAAACGACATTATACGAGTTAACAAGAAATGATGTCATTTTGTATTAGGTTTATCACTAGCACAACTAACCTCTCTTCATTTTCGTGTTAGCTGTCAACATTCGTCTACGTTTGATAGTGCAATAACCATTGTCCTCTCTCTTATGCTTGTCTTCTGTATTATGGTCGTCACTGTTGAAGAAACATCCTTGATGGTGTTAGTTGAAACCCTCCGTCTTGTGTTGAGTTTTAATTATTCCTTTAGGTGTTTATTGTAAGTTCTTTTTCCTGCATTTGTTATATAGGTAGTGTTTTTGGTTGTATTTTGAATATGATTTTTTGTCTTCCTTTGTTGGTTTTATATGGTTTGACTTCTTTTTACGACTTTTAGCACTTCTTTCAAAAAAGCTTGCAAACTATTTGATGAAATGTCTGAAACAATATTTAACTCTTTTTTGTAATAATAATAATATAAGCCTATATAGATAATACTACATTCCTGTACATCAAGAACATGGTCATTTATAATCTACTTTCAGTTCTAAAATATAGATATTATATAAAGGGCAAGTGGATTACTTTTGTTTTAATAAGGGTAACTTTCATCTCATTAGGCAGATTGAAGATGTATAACTACTAAACTGTAGTACTTTCACTTATTATTGAAAATTCCATTAAATATATTGAATTTTATTATATATTCACTTCTGTAGAATATAACTCTTAATATAATTCATCGATAAATGTCGACGAGGCAACTAGTTTTCGATGGTGGAAATTCATTCCATTAGGAGGAATGTGGCAAAATTGTCCCACATGAACAAAAAACCAATGTAGAACAAATCTCCTCTTTATACACTAATAATCTTTTGCATTCCATGGCCGATCTTCTTCTTCAAGGTTTTGAGTATCATCCGAACTAACTCACTTTCCTTATTATCTATATCTCATTTCCTATTATGAAGCTAATATATATATATATATATATGTGAACATTTGATTTTATATACTATATGTTATGTTAAGCTTCCTTCAATCTTTAAGAGAACATAGATGAAAATGGAGGCAGGAGCGAGGTCATGAAGGTCCGTAAAGGATTAGGGAAATCAGTTGATATGGAAAATTCGTCAATTCTAATGACTATGTGTGGTAAATCAGGTATGCATATGTTCCAATTTGGGTTCGTTATATGGTTTAACTAAACTACCTAAATAAGTTCTATACTGATTGTGTTTTAGGTGAAACACATGATACTGGCAGTTCATCTGATCAAGTTGTCTTCCATACTAAATCTGGACTCATTCACTGTATCCTATTAAATTTAAATTTTTGCTTCGTAAATATTTTAATGTCCATAATATATTTACTTTTCAAGTTTTAAATAACCTACCATGTGTTTTTCAAAAATATGCTTTAAACAATAAAAACAACTTCTCAACAAAAGATATGTTAACTACAATAAATTATAAAAATGTCAATTAAAATAACCCTTAACTATGATTATTAAGTACATAAAAATCATTACAAACTATCTTTCAATATTTATTTTCCACTTTTCTCATCGAAATATATAATCGTCACAATATCCTAGCCATATCACGATGTATAAAACAAATACTCGCCATATTTAGGAATAAGGTGTGCAAGCTAAAAAAAGCTTTATATGACCTAAAGCAGTCACCAAGACCATGGTTTGACAAATTTAAGAAGGCTGTAAAAAGCTATGATTATTGTCAAAGTCAAGCAGATCACACCATGCTCTACAGGAGATCTAAGGAAGATAAACTATTTATTGTTATTGTATATATAGATGATATAATTTTGACTTGAGATAATATTGAAGAACTTAAGAAGTTAAAGATGAAGCTGGCTCATGATTTTGAAATTAAAGATCCAGGACCTCTAAAGTTCTTCCTAGGTATGGGATTTGCTAGATCAAAGGAAAGCATCTTTGTGAATCAAAGGAAGCATATTCTTAATCTTCTCAATTAGATTGGACTACTCAATTGTAGACCAGCAGAAACTCCAGTTGAATATAATGTCAAACTCACTCTTATTAAACGTGAAGAAGTTGTTGATAAAGATCGTTTTCAAAGAATTGTTGGAAGATTGATATATTTGTCTCATACCAGACCTGACATGGAATTTGTTACGAATTTGATAAGTCAATTTATGTATTTACCAGGTCAGGAACACTTTGATGCAATGTATAGGATCATAAGATACCTAAAAGGCACTCCTAAACAGGGCTTGATGTTTTAGAAAAGCAACAATCTCCAAGTAGAAGTATACACTGATGTTGATTAGGTAGGAAACTTTGTTGATAGAAGGTCTATTTTAGGTTACTGTACATTAATTGTTGGAGGGAATTTGGTAAGTTGGCAAAGCAAGAAACAAACGGTTATAGCAAGAAGTAATGCTGAAGCTGAATTTAGGTCTTTAGCTCCTAGAATTTGTGAAACTTTGTGAGTAAAAAAAGGTAATGGAGGAACTGAAGGTTCCTAGTTTTATTCCTATGAAGATATATTGTGATAATAAAGCTGTAATTTCAATTGCACATAATCTTATCCTACACGATGGGATAAAAATATAGAAGTTGACAAATACTTTATTAAGGAGAAAATTAAAAATGGTGCCATCTACATTCCATATGTTCCTACTTGTCAACAGGTGGTTGATATTCTCACAAAATGGTTACTTAGGAAGCAGTGTAATAATCTAATTGACAAGCTGGGCATGCAAGACATTTTCAGATCAGCTTGAGGGGGAGTGTTGAGATATTTTTGTTGAATATCTTGGTGAATATTTGGTTCCTATAAGTTAGTTAAATCAAATAAGGACCATATCATATACAGCTGTAAATTTTAGAATAAAAACATGTACAGTCTATATATTATGCAGCAATGTAAAGTGAAAGAGTGGGCAATACCTATTCTTTTGTTCAAGTTTTATTTTCTATATATATGTTAAATTTTATTATAAAAACTTTTTTTAACTTTTAACAAGATTTTAAAGTATATTGGATACTTATATTTCTAATTACATTATTTTATTTTTTACATTTAACATAACGAAAACATTTTAATAGTAATTTCCACATAAAATTTTTATTATAGAAACCTATTTTAAATTCTAGCAATATTTAGATAATGTGCGCATCAAATCTCTATCCATATTACTTTATTTTTGAATTTTGGCACAATCAGTGTCACTAACAACACAATATTTAAAACCGTACGTGTATTCACTTTCACCAATTTTTAGCACATAAGTAGGGATTGCATTTGAGCCCGGGCTTAGCCCAACCTAAGGTCAACTGACCAAGTTTGAGTTGACTAGGCCTCAAGTCAAAATTTGGGCACAAATTTATACTATGTTTGACCTCGAGCTCAAGGCTTGATAAATTGTAAAATAAAAATCACCTGTCTTTTTGTAGAAGCAAACGACGTTGTTTTATGCTAAGAGTTTCATTTTCACTACAGGTAAAATCAGGACGGAGGTAAGTGGGGGCTAATGGTGCACTGGGTCTCTCACTCTCAAGATTATTAAATAATTATATATATATATATATATATATTACGACAGGATTATTTAAAGGTTTGTGGTGTACTGAACCTTTCAAAATTTAAAAAATTAAATATTTGGACCTCATATCTTAAATTCTTGACTCCGTCACTGGATAAAATGACGATGTTTTAATATAGATTAACATTTCACATCTTCCCTCCAGCCTCCTCTCACCTTTATCTTCCTTATGTAAAACGACATCGTTTTAGTTTAGGATAACATTGTTCATTTTTCATTTTTCCTCCACCCTCTTCTTACCTCTATCTTCCTTCCCCAGTTGCCCTATGCTACACCCTTCCTTCTTCACTGCTACCAACCCTTCATCGTGCCATCCTTTTACACTCCCAGTCCCTCCAACCGCCCCTTTGTCTTACCGCTCTGCTGCCCACTTTCTCGTTTACAGTGACTTACACGATCACATATACACTTGTTTATATAACCATGTAAATCCTCAAAAGCACACTCACGCTCATGTATGTTATCTGACATGATCTCAATGACTTCATGGGCATGTATGTGATCTTGTAAGTCATTGATAAAGTGATAATTGATAAGATTTAAATCTATGACTATGATTTATTTTCTCCTATTCTCTCCCATGCTTATGAATTATTAATTATGATTATGAATAGCATATAAATATATGTGTTAATTATTTCAGATGGATAAACATATTAGAGTTGTTTCTATCACCCGACTCAATCCAGTCTTCCTTATGTCTCTGAAACCAGTACAATTCTTCCTGCTCTAAGATGAGACTTTATTCCTTCTGATTCTGTTTCCATTCCACCCAGAAACAACCCTTTCTACCTGTTTCAGGACCACCATTGTTGTATATGGAGATCCATATGTATCCTCCCTTTTGAAACTGATGTCTTGCATGTTAATTATCATCTTGCAGTAAGCCGTTCTTTGTTCAAAGCCTGTTTCTCGTTTGGGCTTAAGATTGAATGTAATGGACTCGACAGGGTATTAGATTTTATAGAAACTTCCATTTCTAAGTAGCTCGTCCCCTTACCTCTAAAGCAAGGTTTTTAAATTGCGAACTGTAAATTGCATCAATTCTGAATCACTCCAACAATACAACAAATTGTTGGAGAATGAGAAATAAAAAACGATTAACAAATTAAGATAATTATTATAACTTGAAAGTGGGCAATTTATTGATTATTAAAAAAACAGAACAGACCTGTCTTCTGTAGACTTACAATCAAGCGATCAATTAGAAATTTACGGACTCACGATTCTAATAACGTAAACAACACAATTGAACGATCAATTAGAAAGTTGGATCGGATCAAACTTAGGTCCAACTGCTATCCCGAGTCTAAAGTAAGAAAATGAAGTCCACATTTATTATTCCAACCTAATCAATCCGAATTTAAATCCTTAAATTCAAGTTGGATCGGATCAAACTTAGGTCCAACTGCTATCCCGAGTCGAATAGGGAGCAATTTTGTCATTGCAACCCGAAGATGAGTTGTAAGGCCACCGAGTTGGGCAGTTGAAGTCCCTTGTCTGAGTCTTCAGACCAAACAAAATATACTAATGTCGGCCAATAGTTACTAACATTCTGTACCCATTATTGCAAACACTGATACCTTACATACAAGCTTATCTGTCTGAGAAACTACAGTTTCGGTCTGGCAAGTCACTGTCGTTGCCATTTTAAAAACTTAGCGACAATCACCAATTTGTTATACATGAAGAAGCTTTTGGTTGTAAAGAGAATCTATGACATCATTCTCAGATTGTTTATACTTTACAGAGACAAAGTTCCAATAATGTATTAGTATTACTATTAAGTATTAGTATTATTATGAGAGCAAAGGGCTCAAATTAGAGGCTTATGGTGAATATGGTCTATGATTGCAATTACAAAACTAGTTTTGGTTTAACTGAATCACCTTTTTATACTCTTGTCTCCGAACAAATGTGAAGAGAATCAGAGTATATAAAATGAGGTGATACAAAGAGACGTAATCTAATCATGGTCAGTTAACTAATAATAATAAATTAAAAATATAGAAAAATACTATTATTAATTTAATAACTCGATAATAATTAAATATCTTGAATACGAAAGCCATGACCTAAAACAGAACAACCCATGCGATAAGGTGTTAAGAATAAAAATTAAAAAAAGCAAATTCATCGGTCCCAACTAATTAATTAGTATAATTAAAAAATGATTATGAGCTTATTCCATTCTTTAGAACAGCGGATTGATGCCGTAATCTAACACCTTGTCGCTCATATATTTGATTTGAAGCTTAGGCGTAGCTTAATTACGTTAATTTTCATTTTATGAACTTGTGTATTGATATTTATTTTATTATAAATATAGATTTTACTAAATTTGATTCGAGTATACAAATTTTTGAAAGATAAAGTAAAAAATCTCAAATTATTAATAAGATAAAGATTTTATTGTAAAAAATTATTTTAATTCAAATATTTATTTTTTATTTTTAGTTTAAAAGTAATTAATATTGATTAATTTGATAAAGTAATTTAATATTAATTATTTTATTGTAATTTATGAATTGAGTAATTTTTAATTGTCATAAATAGTTGGTATAAATAGTAAATAAGTTATTGATATATTTACATATTTTAAATATAACTTGACTTTGGCAATTTACGGTTATGATGTAGGCAATGGAGGTCCTAAGATTGCGAAGGCGCTAGCTCTTCATCAATGCTTGTTGTTTGCTCGTGATGGTATGCTACAAGTTAACTATATTTTTACTAATAGTCAACTCCTTGTTCATGCTTTGAATTATAGTTTTTTTTTGGATAATTTTTATTTTGGTCTTATAATTTCAGATTGGAAGGATATTTTATGTACTAAGTGTCATATCTCTGTTTCTTAGGTTAGGCATTCAAGAAATAGAGGTGTCCGCTCTCTTACTATGACGTCTGTTTTCTATAGTCGCTATCATATTTAGGTCGATATGTTTGACTGTATCTTAGATTATTATTCTTCGAGTTAATATATTATTCACTCGTTAGAATATATATATATATAACTTGACTTTGAAACAGTGAGCTTGTGTATTTACATGAGCTAGCTCTTAAGGCAATGGAGCGTGAACTACTACTTTCCGGAACAAATCTTCTGTTCCATTTATGCTGTGCCCCTTGTGTCACAAATGATCCTAGCCATAATCTAATGGATGGCTGCAGTGACGAAGTCAAAAATTTAAGATAAGAGGGTCTAAAAATTTAATTTTTTAAAATTTTGGAGGCTCAATGTATTACAGGTCTCTAAATAACTCCATATATATATATATATATATTAAAAATAAAAAATATTTAATATTTTTTAAAATTTTAAAGGGTTAAATAGTTTGGCTCCGTCGTTAAATGGCTGGGATCATTTGTGGCACAAGAGGCACAAAATAGGTGGAACAGAAGATTTCAAGCCCTACTTTCCTTGCATGGCTAAATTGGGGGCAGACAAGACGTGCCAATGAAATATCTTTGGCACATCCTGTTTCCTGGTAAACCGGAAGGAAAGTGAGGAATCGTGCACATGAGCAAGTTAGTGCTGGTCTATCAGAATAATTTTAGTTCATGCTAGTCATATTATGGCCTAATGGTGCGTGTTTCAAAAGGTTGGGAAAGAGATGAAAAGGGTTGATAATAGATTGAGAGTGGTTTAAAAATTTTTCAAAAAATAAATATAGTTTTGTATTAAACTCGATAGTAGGTGGATTAATTTGAACCTATGTTTAATCCGAAGCTTGATTAGATCTTAAAATTTTGACATGGAGTTTGAGTTTGATTATATATATTTTTTACTTTTAAAATCTTAAAATAATATTATTTTATTCAAAACAATATGGTTTTATTTAAAATTTTGAGATTTCAAGTTAGGTTTAGGTTATCCTAACCGAAAATCTCATTTATAAAAAAGTTCGAGTTGGACTTAAAATCTAACTCAAAAAATCGAGATAGTAAAAAAATATATAACCTAATAGGTAACATAAAAAGGGTTGAAAATGGGTTTAGGAGAGTTTAAATTAAAAAATAAATATAAATTAATATTTAAATTTTATTAAACACAATTTAATTAATTAATTTTGAATTATTTTGATCCATTAATTTTAAGTCATATTAATTTGATATTTGTAATTAAACAAATATAAACTTAAACTTAATCAGATTAAATTTGATATACCAATTTTAAATCGAAAAATAAATAATTTTTTTTTATAAAAGTGAGAAAGCACAGCCTAATTAGTGACCTGTGGGGTATCAACCCTGTACATGTCCTTTAAGAGGAGACTAAGACATCCCGAAAGAGGAGAAGGTAAATAATGAATGCCTAAACCAAAACGCCCCGCATGAGTCGCTAACCAATCCGCGCAACGATTTTGTTCTTGCCAGACATGGCGGTATTGAATCAACCATGGTTGGTCAAAAAGAGCTCGAATTGCTTGAACAAGAGATGTGGGAATGTACGTCCTTGAATGTGAAGAGGAAAGAATATTAATGAATTCTAGAGAATCTACCTCAAGTTCGATCCGACGGTACCCCAAATCTCATGCCACCGATAAATCCGTGTAAACCACCCATAGTTCTACATCTAGAGGGGAGCACTGTCCAATAAAATAAATAATTTGACTATCTCATAGACTCGTACAGATATAGGGCCAAGAGGAGCAACATCCAAGACTTGTATAAAAGTTTTGGTAAGAAAAATATAGCTTTTGGGATGACAAATGCTTCGCGCTCTGCGCTGTTCTGCACTTATTCCTGATGAGCTCTCGGGCATTTTTCCAGGTCTAAGTGATAAATGTTTGAAAGTTGAAGATAAGGCCTTAAAGCACTTGCCTTACCTGCCCTTCCTGGCGCGGTTCCACCCACCCCGGGTCATAAATGGTTCCCAATTAGTCAAATGTAGTAGAAAATCATAAATGTTGCAATTTCGGTTGGACTTTCAAAGAATAGCCCCTAGTATTAGTATTAGTATTAGATGTTCTAAGTTCCAATCCCTAGATTGACTCCTTAATTTTTGCTAAACCTATACTTAAAATCTCGTGTTGAAGAATGTGAGTGGTTTTACAACTTTTACTGTACTATGAATCAAGTGCTAAGTTTCAATCCCTATATTAATACCTTTAAATTTTTGGGTAAAATATATTTGACACCGTCTATTTTATCGATTGGTATGTTATGCCTTCTTCTATTTTAAAAAGAACTTATGACCTTTTTTGATCATTAGTAAAAGGAGGTAAAATTTTAAAAGAACTTTTTTACTCCTGTATTATGATGACATTATCATAATAGTACATGTTGCATTATTTTAGACAAAAATATTCTTTTAGTCTTTTGTTAACTAAAATATGTTAAATCCTTATATTTTTTGCTTTATTTCATTATGCCCTATATTTTGAAAATAAAAATTATTTTAAGCATGAATTATAATTTGATCTTTAATAAATAAAAAAATACTAAAATTTTCATTATCTTCACAATTATATTTCATGATCGTTATTTTATGAAAATTTTTAAAAAATGAAAATTTATGTATAAAACAAAATTAAAAACTGAGAATAGTTTGGGCACCTCACAATTTTATTTGGAACTTGAGAGTAGACGGAAGATAATAATAAAAAGTAATGGATAAAAAAAGGTTTTTTGAATTTTAAACTCAAATTTGGGTAATAAATTCATTTTTAAATTAGAGAGGGCATAGTGTTCGAAGAGGTAAAAGACATGGGTTTTTTGCCAAAAAATTTTAATAATATCAGTAGAAATTTTTAATCATATACTTAAAATCTCCTATTAAAAAACACAAGTGATTTTAATTTTGGATTTATTATTAATCAATTATTAGCCTCGTAACCAATTAGAATTAAGGTTATACTCCCTCTTATCCAAAATAAAAGTCATTTTAGAGGGATTTTAATTATTCAAAATAAGAGTCGTTCATGACTTTTCATGCATGTTTATAATTTTACTTCCAAAA
>JANIJH010000223.1:63650810-63668956 GCA_024520975.1 Erythroxylum areolatum | reverse complement strand
GTTAATTAATTATTAATATATTTAAAATATATAATTAATAAAAATATTATATAATGAAAACTAGAGTTTTGGTCAAAAATATAAATGCTAAACAGAATTTGGAAATTGAGCTAATCATTATATCAGTTCCCATTTAATAAAAATTGTACTAATCCTACAACCCTTTAGATGGTTAATAAATGTTTCTGTTATCACAATCAGCAGCAGTATATTAATTTTGGATACCAAGGTTACACATCCCAAATCATTGGCATTCAATCTGTGATCGACGTAGGCCAAATGCTGCCTGCAGTGACTAAATTACCACAATGACCTTCCAACCGCATTGAAGAGATCCTTCCAAGATGAAGGGCAATATAGTCAACCTGGCAGTTTCAGTACCAACGTCGCTTTCTTTGCCGTGGAAGGACTTTTCGGTCATTTTCCGCTGCAAGCCACGCATCAGTTTACGTGGGACCCATGTCCCTTCCTCGCGCCCACCTGACACACACACACACTGTCAGGCTTTTCTCATTCAGAATTTCGTTCGTGGTCCGAGCTCAGAACATGAACAGCGTGATTTTGACTACCGGTGGAGGGCAAATTCGTAAAAGCAAAGATTAAGAAACGTCGACCTCGTGCCTTGTCTTTGACACGTTTTCATTATCACCAACAAAATTATTGCCTTCAAATAATTGTAAATCATTTTGCTTTGCCTTCCTTTTTTCTTTTAATTACCTTTTTAGTTCTTCTTTTAAACTAATTTATTTAAATTTATCTTAAAATAATTATTATATTTTATCTCATTGCATGGTACTTTAAAATTATAGATACTATTAAAGGGATATTCAACTTCTAAAAAATATTAATTTAGTGATTAATCTTTTAAATTAGATAAATTAAGTTAAAAGATTATTTTCCTCATGTGGGATATTCACTAAATACCACATATATTTATATCTATTAATTTTAATTTGAATTATATGAGTTTTAAAAAGTTGTCACTAGGTTAAAATTAGTCATTTTAGGATTTCTAAGAGACAAGCCTTAGGTTTTGGTGTCATCAAAAAGAAAGGATTAGTGTATTCGACCAACATACCTAAAACCTAAAATATAGTTAATTTTTATTAATTTTTAATCTTCGATAAGGTTTGTTTAACTGGTAGTCATGTACTTCTAAATTTTGGTGTCTTTTTCGCTATGGCATTAAAAAACCAAAATGTCAGATTTTTTTGAAAAAATGAGATGCTTAATTGAAAAAAAGGTACATTCTATCTTCAAAAGATTGGCAGCATCTTTGACCATAACATCAACTCTACCGACTATTTGCTTGTCAATTTTGGTTTTTCCTTACATCTTTTTCGATTTTGAACTTTTGCCGCACAAAAGAAGATTACCCTCTTCCAAAGGATCCAAGGCTAAGTTTGATGTGCCACCATTCGCATAATTAGCCACAAATCTATTAAGAGTTTGGTTGTTAACTATAGGATGAGTAAGGCAACGAGAAGAATGATGTGGGATTGCTCACTAAGATTTGTCTTCTTGGAGGTCCACTGGATTGTGCCGTCGAAATCAAACCATCATCATAACAGTGTTAAGAAATATGTATTACGAATATATATACATATATATCGTACAATTATTGAAAATATAAATTATTATACGGACAAAGATGTCAGAATAATTGCTGCAAATAATGAAAAGGCGACAGGAAGTCTGCAAAGTGCGAACCATTAAAATTTATGCTTTTATTCTTTTAGTAGATAAAAAGGTATAAGAAAGTTTTAGGTACGAACACAAAAAAAAAAGAAAAAAGAAAACCATGTCCTTTAATTAGACACTTTTTGTGTAATAATGGGAAAAAGGAAGAAGAAAGTAAAAAGATTAAAGGGTTATTTTAATTTGATATTTTCATATTTTTATTTACTCTTATCATATTTACTAACTTTTTGCTTAAAATAAAACAAAAACATTCATAATTAATTTCTCTAATATGCAAATTTAGAGATGCTTGATAATACGTAATCTTATTCTTGATTAGTAAAGAGTATAGACGACTTGAGGCTTGGTGAGCTAAAGGAGGCCCGAGCTCAAGCCCGGATCCCGCTGAACTTTAAGTCAATATGACCAAACATTTTTTGAAAAATTTAAAATGATGTCGTTTTGTCCTATGCTAGCCTAACACGAGATCTGATTGGGGCTAAAAAATTGGGACTTGGGGCTTAAGTTTACTTGAGGTTGGGTCGGGTTTGACCGGATTAGGCAAAGTCTAATAACGAAGCTATCTCTAAATGACTCACAAAAAGAAAAAATAATTATTATAATTATTTTTAATGCTTAGTAAATAAAATATGAAATAAGTAATGAACAAAAAAATAAGTAAAAGGAATTTTTTGTTTAAAATAAGATATTAAAAAAAATTATAATGAATTGTTTTATATAAAAATGTAAAAGTTTACAAAAGTGACATAATAGAATGGTATAAGTGTAAATAATAATTAAAAACAAAATAGAACTTCCTTATATTGATCCAAAGACAATTTTTCATTTACAAATCTTAGGGATGGTGGTACGGTCCAATGTAAAGTAACGTTCCGAGTCTAAGTATGGTGTTATCCTAAATAATTAAAGAACCATCGTCAGATCCCTTTCTTTGATGTGTATATAATTATCCTAATTGGTCTCTTTAATGATGGAGTCTTTAGAAGTAAGCATGTCTCTATATCTCTAATAGTAAAGCTACAATGATGAAATCAAACTACGTAGGACAAACTAGAGCCTACTTGCCTTGTGCCAACACATCCTCAAAGTCCTCTTGGCTTTGGCATCCTTTGACTGGCTATAAACCTAAATTAGTTTAGAGGTAGCTAATGATATAATCATCCTTTAAATTATCCATGCCAAAAACCCTTTTTACTTCACCTCAATATCAATCCATTTACTGGCTATTTGGAAATACCTGAATTCAATTCAGTTGTTTGGAAGTACAAAAATAGGATAAGTTTAATTCATGCATGTAATTGAAACTCGTTACCTTTATAAATTGAATTCATTCTTTCAAATAACGGAATTGAATTCATTCAAGTGATTAACTTGCATGAACTCAATAAGGATATATGAATTTCTCACTCATCTTTGCCTGATAAATAATATTTATATATGATTAATAACCGAATTAGTTTTTCTTTATTTTTTATATTTAGAAATTGTAATTTTACATTAATTATTAAATTATTATTGTAAATTTAGAGAAATATGAGTTTTTTTAAATAAAGAATAAATCATGAAATCCTTTATCAAATTGTATCAATTTATGCACTACATATTCTTCAAGTTTATAATAATATTTAAAAATTTTCATATTTTTTAGTCAAGAATAAAAATGTTATATGAAATAATTGAATTCATTTTAATTATGTTCCAAACAACATAATTGAATTCAATTCTAATATTACTAGATTTACTCTTAATGGTGTAAATTGAATTTAATTCAATCTTATTAATGTAATTGAATCAAATTCGTTAATGAATTCAATTCGAAAGTTTCCAAACAGCTTGTTAATGTATTAGTACAATCTCTTTATTAATTAGGAGTAAGATTACGTATTACAAAACTTCTTTACATCCTATATTTCTAATAGATTTTTCTCGTTGTTGTTGTTGTTTTATGAATTAGTAATTGTTATATATATATATATATATACACATATAACAATTACTAATTCATAATATATAATTTAGGTTCATAAATTATATGTTCATGATAACTTTTAATGAATTTAAATAAAAATTAAACGAAATAATGGATACAAATATTTGACCTAAAATTTAAAATTTTAATCAAAAAATTGAAATGTTAGTTGATAAATTAAATTAAATTAGATTAGATTAAATTTAAATAATAAATCTTAAACTAAGTTCAAAATTTTTAAAATTATTCAAATTTAAATCTTTACAGAATCTAAATTTGATTTGATCTATCACCAATACTAATTAGATGATTAGATTATTAGACATCATACCTTTTCTAAAATTAATAGAGAATCAACCAATAATAGAGAAAAAGATTGATTGATCTTCTTTCCTTCATATCCCTTGTTTGACCAATTTTGAGAATAAGAAGAACTGCATATGGATTTGCCTCCACTACTTATGGAACAATAAGAGTACAAAACGACAATAAATGAAACTATGCTATACAAGTATTTAAATCTCTTAAACTTCACCACACTTACGCCTTCTTCTCCACACTCACTCCCTTCCTCCGCCACTCAACGGCGCCGTCTGACCCACGAAATGAAAATGCGGCTACTCCTCCTTCTCCTACTGCTGCACCTCCATTCCTCCGCCGCACGCACCGTGTCGGAGGTCGAAGCCCTCCTCTCTGTAAAGTCATCCATTTCTGACGACCCTCAGTCGGTGCTAGCCGCCTGGAACTCGTCCACTTCCTTGTGCTCCTGGACTGGAGTCACGTGCGACCCTTCAGCTCTTCACGTGACCTCACTCAACCTCACTGGTTTGAACCTCCACGGCACTCTCTCCGTCGACGTGGCTCACCTTCGTTATCTTCAAAACCTCTCTCTCGGTTCCAACCAGTTCTCTGGTCCTATCCCTCCTCAGCTCTCTGCCATCTCTGGTCTTCGCCTGCTTAATCTCTCAAACAACGGGTTCAATGGTTCGTTTCCTACTGAGCTCTCTGCGCTCAAGAAACTGCAGGTGTTGGACTTGTATAACAACAATATGACAGGGGACTTGCCGTTAACTGTCTCCGAAATGTCCAGTCTCCGTCATTTGCATCTCGGAGGGAACTTTTTTGCCGGTGTAATCCCACCGGAGTATGGTAAATGGGAATTTCTAGAATATTTAGCTGTTTCTGGTAACGCGTTGGTAGGCCGTATTCCGCCGGAAATCGGTAACTTGAAGAAGTTGCAGCAACTCTATATTGGGTATTTTAACACCTACGAAGGTGGGTTGCCTCCGGAGATCGGGAACTTATCGGAGTTGGTTAGAGTCGACGCCGCAAATTGTGGGTTAACCGGAGAGATACCGCCGGAGATTGGGAAGTTGCAGAAGCTTGACACTTTGTTTCTTCAAGTGAATTCTCTTTCTGGTTCGTTAACTCCGGAGCTTAGTGACTTGAACAGCTTAAAGTCCATGGATTTGTCGAACAACATGCTTACAGGGGAGATTCCGACTAGCTTTGCTCGGCTAAAGAACTTAACTTTGTTGAATCTTTTCAGAAACAAGCTTCACGGAGCGATTCCTGAGTTCATCGGTGACCTGCCGGAGCTTCAGGTGTTGCAGTTGTGGGAGAACAACTTCACTGGAAGTATTCCACAAGGGTTGGGTACAAATGGTAATCTTGAGATCTTAGATCTCTCATCAAACAAGCTAACTGGAACTTTGCCTCCCAATTTGTGCTTTGGTAATCGATTACAGACATTGATTACTCTTAACAACTTCTTGTTTGGTCCGATACCGGAGTCACTTGGTAAATGCGATTCCTTGAACCGGATTCGAATGGGACAGAATTATCTCAACGGGTCGATACCGAGAGGGCTTTTCGGGTTACCGAAATTGACCCAAGTTGAGCTGCAAGGCAATCTTCTTGCCGGAGAGTTCCCTGTAGCTGATAATGTTGCTATGGAACTAGGCCAGATTACTCTTTCCAATAATCAGCTATATGGATCATTACCTCCTAACATCGGCAATTTCACCGGAGTCCAAACATTGTTGCTCGATGGGAACAAGTTCACTGGCCGAATACCAGCCGAGATTGGAAGATTACGACAACTTTCAAAATTGGACTTTAGCCACAACAAGTTTTCGGGTCCTATTGCGCCGGAGATTAGCCAGTGCAAGCTGTTAACCTTTGTTGATCTTAGCGGGAATGACCTTTCCGGTGAGATTCCTACTGAAGTTACCAGTATGAGGATCTTGAATTATCTCAATTTGTCAAGAAACCATCTTGTTGGAAACATTCCCTCTTCTATAGCCACTATGCAAAGCTTAACTTCTGTTGATTTCTCTTACAATAATCTTTCTGGTTTGGTTCCTGGTACTGGTCAGTTTAGTTACTTCAATTCTACTTCGTTTTTGGGTAATCCTGATCTTTGCGGTCCCTATTTGGGTCAATGCAAAGAAGGGTTTGTAAATGGAACGCACCAATCACATTCTAAAGGTCCACTCTCTGCTTCTTTGAAGCTATTGCTCGTTATTGGCCTCCTTGTTTGCTCCATTGCTTTTGCTGTTGCTGCCGTACTTAAGGCACGGTCACTTAAGAAAGCTAACGAGTCTCGAGTTTGGAAATTGACTGCCTTCCAACGCTTGGATTTTACTGTTGATGATGTTCTGGATTGCTTGAAAGAAGATAATATAATTGGAAAAGGAGGTGCTGGGATTGTTTACAAAGGTGCTATGCCAAATGGTGATCAAGTTGCCGTCAAAAGGCTGCCGGCGATGAGCAGAGGGTCTTCTCACGATCATGGATTTAACGCCGAGATACAAACATTGGGGAGAATCAGGCACCGGCACATTGTGAGATTATTGGGGTTCTGTTCTAATCATGAGACTAATCTCTTGGTCTATGAGTACATGCCCAATGGTAGCTTAGGGGAGGTTCTTCATGGCAAGAAAGGAGGTCATCTACTCTGGGACACAAGGTATAAGATTGCTGTTGAAGCTGCCAAGGGTCTTTGTTACCTACATCACGATTGCTCGCCGTTGATTGTTCACCGTGATGTGAAATCAAACAACATCCTACTTGACTGCGATTATGAAGCTCATGTTGCTGACTTTGGCCTTGCCAAGTTCTTGCAAGACTCTGGTACATCGGAGTGCATGTCTGCTATAGCCGGATCGTATGGGTATATAGCTCCAGGTATATTCTTAATCTTTGAAGCCAACCTGAATTCCCTGCATGAACTTCGATTCATGTTAGGATTCAAAGTTTCAGTCTACTTTGGTTGTTTTTGTTTTTACTTTCGTTAGAAGTTGGTTTCACCTTTCGGTCACTTTTAGAGTTTGGCATTGAGTTAGGTGTAAGTCAGCTTTGAAAGTACAAGATCCAAATGATTTTCGCTGTCACCCACTTAAGGGAACACCCCTTTTTTTTTTTTAATCTTATCCATGATTTTGATGTATCATAACCTCCATGCCCATCCTTTGCTAGTTTGTTTTATCTGCTAAATCTTAGTGAACTTACCATACAGTTTACATGTTCTGATTTCTGATTGATGAATCAAATGACCCTATTTGCAGAATATGCTTATACTCTCAAGGTTGATGAAAAGAGCGATGTATATAGCTTCGGTGTGGTTCTCCTGGAACTAGTTACCGGAAAGAAACCGGTTGGGGAGTTTGGGGATGGAGTGGACATAGTCCAATGGGTGAAGAAAATTACAGATTCGAAAAAGGAAGGAGTCCTGCAAGTCCTAGACTCCAGACTTCCATCAGTTCCCCTCGACGAAGTGATGCGTGTGTTCTATGTTGCAATGTTGTGTGTGGAAGAGCAGGCTGTGGAGCGTCCTACAATGCGGGACGTGGTCCAAATCCTGACAGAGCTTCCAAAGCCTCCAAGCTCAAAGCAAGGAGACAAAGACTCAACCATTACAGAGTCCGCAAATCAATCAGCCACTTCTTTAGACGCTCCAAATGCAGCAACTAAAGAACACCACCACCATCACCGCCAACAACAACCACCACCTCAATCCCCACCCCCTGATCTTCTTAGCATTTGAAAAGTACTAAATTCCAAGAATTGTGTTAGCTTCCAAACATTATGTTCTTGTTTTTTTTTTTTGTTTTTTTTTTTTGCATTTGGTGTTTTCTCTAACTTCAAGGAAGAGTTAAAATGTCTGCAAGTTTTTGTTGTACAGTGGTTGGAGCTCGTTAAGTTGTGTAATTTGATCATGACGTACTTGGAACTACTGCTTGCTTAGCTCCCTCGCTGATAATTGTTGTGTAGTAGTATAGGTCAGAGTCGGCATCCCAAAACAAGCTGTATCTTGTATCACCCTTTCAACCCAGATTGAAAGAGACATGGGTTGGCATGGAAAGCTGTGTCTGAGCTAAAGGCCTAAAACTTTATACTAAAAAGACGAACACCCAAAACTCGTGAAGCTTTCTCTCGTCTGTCACCAACTGAACTGACCCTTTTTGCCCTGAATCAAACTTTAACCGTAGCAACAGGAACGAAATCAGTGCTTTTCTAGGGATTCCTCTAAAGGAAGCAAAAGAAGAAGCATATCCTACTTAAGTATATACAAATACTATCTATTTTTTTAACCGAAACTAGTCTGTTGTTTATCGATATGTATTTCGAGGAGGCAATAGATGTGCGGACTGGCTCGCTACTCAGGCCGGTTCAGCTGTTCTTGGTATCACTCATTTTGATATTAAACCTTTAGGGTGCCTTAATCTCCTTCTAGAGAATAAGTCAGGGCGTTATTTCCCCAGGCCTATTTAGCATCAAGTGTATTATTTCCCTTTATGAGAAAAAAAGCCTATATATTCATGTATGTGATATAAATAGACTGCTGATTATAGTATTATAAATATTTATTTTATTTTTTAATCATTTTATTTGCAAACCAAAAGAAACTCGTGTTTGATTTTGTATTGTAATCATAATATGATATTCTAGAAATTTGAATACTTCTGTTATTAAAATTTTAAAATATATTTTGGTATACAAACTTTATTTATTTGTAATTTAAAAATCGAAACATATGTAAGTTTTATAATTAGCTTTAAATTATTTATAAGGTTATAATTGCTTATTTTATAATATAATGTTATTTAATTATCACAAATTTAACACCTATTTGGTATATTATTATTATATAGTACCGATTTGAATAGAGAAACCCAGTGAATAGTTCTCCAATAATAGCCCTAGGAATTCGAGACATTGATTTGAATTGGACAGGTTGATTTGACTTTGGCTTTACCAAATTTGTCTAAATCAATGACTTTGGTAATTTGTTTTTGGATTCATGACTATGCCTATTAAATCTTATTATATGTATTTGTCATATGAGTTAATTAAAATTAACATTTTTATCAATTATGACCATATACTACAGGACTTCTTCAAACTTTACGTTAACTTTTACTGAATAATTGTTGCTGTTGCTATTATTGTCGCCTATGTTTATTAGATCGATCAATCGCTAAAACGTTAGATTTTTTTAATTTTAGGTTTTATATGTGATTCATTTAACTAAATGTTATGTTTTGAGAATTGTTAATTATCTTTATTAAGAACCTTTTTATTATGTAAAGATAATGTTGTGTACTATCGGACTTTTCTAAACCTTGTGTCTTAGAGGACTTCAACTGAGTATTGACAACGATGATGAATTGTTAATTACCTTATCCTTTTCCAATGCTATAAACAAAAATTGAAAATTAGACCTCACATTGCTAATCAATTTTAAGTAAATCAATAAAAAAAGCATAATTTTTTTTAACTTTTGTGAATAATATAATGATTTAAAAATGAAAAAAATTATAACAAATAAATTTGGAGTCTATATTTATCATTATTTTTTAAAATCAATTTAACTCAAAAAATTAATGTTTGTGACTTATGAGTTAGTTCCACTTTAACAACTATGGAATTATTCAATGTTATTTTTAATAATTAATTAGAAATTTGGTTTCTTGACATCCTTAACGCAGACAAGAAAAGTCAATCAACTCAACTCCAAACATTTTGGAAATAATATTTGGTTATTGACATTTCATTATAACAGAAGAAAACATTTTGGAACTCGGAAATGTACAATGTATGGTAGTTGATTTGTAATTTTTTACCCACATAACATGTTAGAGAAATAACAAAGTATTCTGTTATGGAATCATTGACTATTGAACTAAGTAATGGT
The DNA here is from genome assembly GCA_024520975.1 of Erythroxylum areolatum. Taxonomy (NCBI): domain Eukaryota; kingdom Viridiplantae; phylum Streptophyta; class Magnoliopsida; order Malpighiales; family Erythroxylaceae; genus Erythroxylum; species Erythroxylum areolatum. Next base: position 63,659,087 of record JANIJH010000223.1, on the reverse strand, counting down.
AGATAGGATTAAATCTAATTGGCATGCCACACAAATGTATAATCAACATGATAGAGAACCTAACCCTACCTAATCACACTCACTCTCTATCAAGTTTTATTAAGTTTTGCATGGAAGATATGTTGTATAACATTCAGTTAGAATCTTAATGAAAAGTAAGGCTTAGGAAAGTCTAGCAGTACATAGTCTTACTTAAAGATAATGTTTCTTTTTTTCATAAGCTCCGGTCACCATCCACTACACATTCATCTATGTCCTACCCTTTAACCAGTATTTGGAGGTTGCATGGTTATGTTGTAGCATCACACATGGTAGCCATGGAAACAGAAATTTTCCTTGTCTCCATCTCCTTTTCTTTCTTTGTTTTTTTGTCTCTCTATCGATCATAGAGTGGTCCTTTTCTCATCTTTACTCGCAAAGTTTCTGACCCGTTCCAGTCCATGTCATGACAGCTTGCTTGGAAAAGAATTCACTATAGCCTATCAACACATTTACTTGTATAGCTCCAGGTTTTCTGATACTTGAACTAGGACCTGGAAATGAAAGTTTGGTATCTGTAATAATGAAGCTTGAAGAACAGAAGGAGCAGTTTATATTTCTGTCTTCACTTTAATTTGCCTCATTAATTATTGTTGTCTGGAGCTTGAGTCAACGAATTAAATGGCTTTTATGGCTTCGAAGTATGCCTGAAGGAAGCACAGGTTCACACAGACATGGTCAAGATCTGTGTATAATCATTTGTTGAAGTCTCGTGCTTTCAGTTCGGTTTAATTCTTTCACATGCTTTGCTCGAAGCCTGTCTTGGAGCTGAAATTCCGGCTTTTGGAAGGGAAAGAAACAGAAACCCCACAAGTAAAACTGGGAAAAAGTAGTGACTATGCATTGTATTCTATCAATAATTTCTGTCTAGGGTTGGTATTCAGACTAGATCAAGTTTGGCCTGAAACTCAATTTGATCATAGTTAACAGCCTGAAATCCGATTGATCAGAGGTGATCACTCAAAATTAAGGGATACATAATGGATATGACTTTCTGATGTTATTGCTTGGCCATGTTAATTTCTCCGCGTTGATGGTAAAATGCATTAGTTCAATCATCCAACAACTCCCACTGTTTTCTCTTTTTCCAATACTGAGATATGCAGCGGCAACTTTGGAGAATTATACAGAACAAGTATGGACCCTGAGAGAATACGGTGACTCATAACTATGTCTTTTTCCCAGAAAGTGAACTTCGTATCATAGTCTGCAGGATTTTCCTTTATGTATTTTTCTCAAAGTGAAAGACATAACAAGATATGGTGAATCTGACTGCAAAATCCTGATGACTTTATGCGTCGTGTTGCTTATAAAGACATTAACAGATTGTGGGACGAGCCATCATTAGATTATCCAATACAGAAGGTAAGTTCCCAGCTTGCCTGGTGATGAAGCAATCCTGAAGAGCTAAAGTCATGACTTCTGAATCTTTAGTTTCTTAAATTACAAGACTCGTTAAACAACACTTTACAGGCAGCGTTTTCTAAAGTATGAACAGTGGAATCTACACAACTTAAACTTGGTATTCCGAGACCCATCAAAAGTGATTAAACAACTTAATCACTGCGAATTATTGATAATGCAGAGCTCGAAGGGGACATCTAATGGTGTGTTACAGAGAGGGTTTGGTGGGGACTGGGGAGTGACACCTGAAGTGATGCAACAAAAGCCAAAAAGCTAGAGAGGACACGACCATGGCTCTCATGTTCATGAGCTCTGAAAGCTCCGTAATAGAAAGTGGTGGGACAAGGAAGACGAAACAATGAGTATATATATTTATGTATGTATAGGGAAAGCTGTACAAAGATGAAAAGCTTTGTGCACCAAATTGGACTTTGGCCATGCATTGTCTGGTGATTTTCTCATCAAGTAGAACATGTGGTATGAGAACAAACTGTAGGGACAGTGGAAGAGACATGATGAACATGGGTTCCATCATCGTATCTCTGTAAAGCAAACTTAGTCCAGGTGCTCTCCTCCATTTCATTTCATATTAAGTTAATAATTTAAAATTAAATACGATATGGAAACTAATGAACTAACATGACTAACATGATTGCCTTCTAATCATTATTAGTTCTCCCACATTCAATCATTGTTCTAGCACATATTTACCTAAGAAATCAACTCTATCGGCTGATCTACAAAGATGCAAATACAATTTAAATCCGCGAACAATGTTTATAGGTCTCAGTTTTCCAGATTAGGAGTTCAGAGAAGCTTTAGACCACGAGAATGGAACTTGGAATTGAGTAAAAGGGGCATGTACACGCTCTGTTATAAATGTTAAATAATGAACCACAGAGATCTGACTATTGGGAATATTTTGTTCTGTTAGTGCTCTGCCATGTCCATTAATTGTGCATACAGTTAACTCCTCTGTCCATTTCTCAGTATCAGAAGAATAGTAATGGCATTAGGCCTGAATCTAAGCAACACTCAACAGTTTCATCCAAGAAAATACTGTGCAATTTATCTTAGAACTGTGAAATATAAATAAGGCTATACTATACGCATGTCCTATCTTGGAGGCAATCTCTACTGTATGTTATTCATAGAACATTACCACACAGTACTCAAGAAGCATCTTTTTCACCAAAAACTTCTGTACTTGTCACTTGGTTGAAAAAAAAAAATTCATTTATTTCATGAACCCAGACACTGTGAAGCCACAGGCAGAATAAGAACTAATGGTAGAAGAAAGAACGTGAGAGACCAACTCATTTTCTGACAAAAGAGACCCCCTTCTGAATGCTTCCTGCTAATTCTTTCTTTGCTTTCTCCAAGCCAGCCCTGTTATTTAAAACAGATGAGTTACATGTTTCATCTCCTCAATTGATATGATTAAGAAACCATGTGTTTTAACAGATGAGGATGGATCACAAACCTTTCGTACTCGTTGAGGGGTCCGAGTGGGTAAATTTCCTCAACTCCTGCACGTCCAAGCCGTACCTTGGTGGCGAAGAAGGGAAGTTCAGTCACCTACAAAACACAAGGGGAGTTGCATACAATCCGCCAAAACCTCTAAATGTTTAAATTGGAAAACAAGAAATCCAAGAGATAGTGATGCAACAGCCACCTCAGAAGCCACGTATGCACATTGTATAATGTTAGCATCTCCCCTCAAGCCTCTAAGGCATGCATCTGCAAATTTGACAGCAGCATATGCCTGAAAAGGTTGGAACAAGTTGACAGGATCCCCCTTTTTATTTTTGCAAAATTTCATGCATGTTTGGTCTTGATCATGGAATATTAAATTATGTAGAAACATAAATAAATACAAATGGACACATTTCTAACCATTGACAGTGTCGCAGAACCTGATCCAGCTTTAGCCTGCATGTCACGGTGAAGACTCAAACACAGTCCAAGATATGGCAGATTTAGAACCAAAATATCAAATTCGTAAGACAACCAAAACTAACTCATGTATAAAAACAATTAAACTCCATACCCCAAACACCCTTTCCCTATAATAAAAACCCTGAATGTTCCATCCTTTATTTTGTGTTAAAGAAAGCAGCTAAGTTTTGTGTCATTTATAGCAACCGTTAGCTATCAAATGAACAATTACAATTCAAGCTGCACAACAATCCTTCCTAATAATTTTGGGGCAATAACTAATCACTTCAATCATTTGTGATAGAGGTTTCAACATCTTGACATTCTTCCAAAAAATTGGACTGCTTGCACAAGCTATTACTAAGTTTAGCAACATCATGAACATTTTCAGATTTTCACATCATCTCCCAATATGCAAAATAAAAGATTAGTGCTTGTAATAAAGTTGAAGGGCCCTGAACGTCTAAACAGAAGGCATTCCATAATTTGCATGCCATTGCCAATTCAAGTACTTAACAAGCATTGCAGCATTAACTTGACAAGGCGACAACCAAATCAAGATATAAAATATCTATTCCAAAGGTCTGGAAATATGTCTTCCACTGAAATAATAATATTCAGGATTGCATGTATTAGCAATTGTTGACCTCCCATGTTTTCTCTTTAGTTGCATAGCGGTATTAAAGGGTATGTTTTTCATGCCCTGCTCTTCGGCAGTTTTATATGTGCCATGAGATAACAACAGGAAAATTGATCCATGTCACAAACTCAAAGACATAATAATCAGTCAGGCCCATGAACTCAGACCTTTCTCTTTCTTGCCCCCTCCTCCAAATCCCCTCCCCAACAAAAAAGATAAGTAAATAAATTGAAGAGAAGGAGAGGCAAAAAGATTTTATGCTGTGAACAATTTATAGGGCACTTAAATATAACAAAAGGAAAACTCAGTTAAAAGCTCATGAAGAATGTCAACAGAAAGATCTGCATACTTGGTCTTCATGAGCTAAGCTTAGAACTCTGTTGACAAATTATGGTACAGACTCAGTTAGCCTCCAACTGACCAAAAAGCATAAAGACAAAAAGTTTGTTTTACCTCCACAACTTCTGTTCCACCATTTTGAATACGATTTGTCAAGTACTCAATTTCCTGCTGGGTGAAAGAGCATGGTGGTTTGATCTATACAAATAAAATTATCCATAAGAACCAAATAAAGTAAAGCTCTTAGAAACAACCATTTTATGTGTAAAATTAAGTTATCCTTAAAACCTGCGATAGAAGGGGCAAAATAGTAACTCCAGCATGACCTCCAACTACTGGCGTATCAATTTCCCTAGGATCAAGACCCAAAACTTCGGCCTGGAGTTTCATAAAAATATAGGACGAAGAGAAAAAGTTCAAATTGAGCAATGAAATAAAGTTAACAAACCAATTAATTCATAACAGGATCCTAATATTGCCACAATTTTTGCATTGAAAAGCGGTGGTAGCCAAGACGCAAAGCATCTTATGCACATTAAAGTGTGAAGTTAAGATAAATAAAATAGTATTTTAGAAATTCCATATGAAGTGAGATGATGGACTGAAATTTCATTATGTCATTGCGACATTGCAGTTACATGGTGAGAAGGAAAAGGCTAGATCTGCTTCTTTCATGTAGAATACAAGTTCCGGAGCTGCTTCAAGAGAAGACTATTTTCTTTTCACACATATTTTCACAGACGAGCATTATTCTAAGTAAATAAAAGACCATAATCATGCTGAATAAACAATCAGATAATCCAGCCACCAAAATCTCATTAAATATCAATAAGTAAAAAAATCAGCTACCATCTCAAAACAGAGAAGGTAAATCAAAACAGGAATATCCATTACCACAAACGTATTCGCTCTGACAACATCAAGCATTGTAACTCCCAAAATGCGCTTTGGGTTATAGGTACCAGCTTTCTTGAAAACTTCAGCAGCAATTGGCACAGTGGAATTTACTGGATTACTAATAATGTTAACAATAGCATTTGGACAGCACTTAGCAATTCCTTCGCATAAAGTCCTCACAATTCCAGCATTGATGTTGAACAGATCATCTCTGGTCATTCCTGGTTTCCTAGGAACACCAGCAGGAATGATGACAAGATCCATCCCTGTAAGTGCATCCTCCAGTTGCTGCTGACCCAAGAAACCACGAACCTACAAATACAAACGATAAGAAAAGTTCTATCATCAAGCTTATCTTTGTATTCAATTCTGAGATGCAATGCATTTGATACGTAGCTGCAGTGTTAAAACATAAATGCGTAAGACCAGAACCCTCAGTAGTATGAATTAATAGCCATTGAAAACTTACAGTAATCTTGGAAATTTTGACTAAATTCGAGCATCCATACCTAGTTATTACAATTCACTTTCGGTCCTAACAACTTCAAAATCAATAAACAATTCAATATCAAGCCCCACATCTGGTGAACAAAAAATTCACAATCATAGGTATAGTCATGAAGCAATCCCAGCCCACTTCCTAAAATTAACCAAAATTTCTCATTCATCATCACTAACTAATACCCATCGCAAAATTCAAAGGAAAAGAAAGAACTTTACCACGGCACCTGTGTCCATGTGGCTGATATCGGCTGTAACACCAGGAGTGTTAACCACATCATACAAGTGAAGCACTGACACTAACGGATTCATCTTCATTAACATAGCTAGAGGCTGCCCAATCCCTCCGGCAGCTCCTAATATCGCCACCTTGAACCCCGGCGATGCCCCTTTTGCCAAACAATTCAATTGGTACACACCAGAATGCTCCTCCTTGTTCTGCCATTCAAATAAAATACTCAAAAAAAGATCGCAGCTTGCTTTAAAACACTTAAACATCAAACTAAGAAGAAAAAAGAAATTCTTGGTTATTAATATAACACCTGGAAGCTGTCGCTACGAGGATTAAGGTGTGCTGCAATTCTAGAAATTCGAACCCTGGCTTGAATGTCGTGTTCCATCTTTCTTTAGTTCTGATAAGAATAAAGGGATTGGCAATCACAAGAACAAGATATGTAATTCAAAGGTCGAGTCTAGTTCTAGTTTCGTTAACGTTACAAATGCTCGTTGAATAAATAAAAATACGAAACTTGGAATTTGGAAAAGAGGATGAGGATGACGACTGACGAGAACAAGAACTTGGAAGCGTGCCGTAGAACTGATCTTAAGAGTCCCTTACCAGCCCGAGCCCAGGCCAATTTTATGCTCAGATTTGGGCCCGATTTATAACCCGATCGGTCCGAAACTGATAGTCCGAACTCAAGCCCGATTAGATGTAGGTAGCTTGAAATTCAACCTAATTCGAGCAAATTTAACTTTTTAATTTAAAATTTAAAAAGATTTTATTTTAATTAAAACAATATCGTTTTTTTAAGATTTTGAAACTAAAAAAATTAAACCATAAAATTATTTAATTCAATTCAAATTTATTAATTTCAAGACAAGTCAGGTTGTACAGGGCTAATCTCTACCGTCCCAACTAAATTCTCATAACTAAGGGGGCGGTTGGTTCACACGAAGAAATGGTAATGGGAATGTGAATGAATATAGTGAAAAATGAGAATGGATATTATCATTATAATTATGATAGTTGGTTAAGAGGAAAGAATGATTACTATTATTATTGATAGTGGTTGGTTTATAAAAAATATTAAAAAATAAAATTTAATTATAATTTAATTAGTTATATTGTAATTAATTAATTACAATATATTAATTAATGAATTATATATTAATTAATTATAGTGTAATTAATTATTTATTTATTTTTAATTAATTATAATGTAATTAGTTAATTATTAATTATATTTTAATTAATGAATAATTATATTTTAATTAATTAATTATAATATTTTAATTAATTATAGTGTAATTAATCAATTACAATATTTTTAATTAATTATAGTGTAATTAATTATATTTTAATTAATTATAATGTAATTAATAATAATGATTTAGTTAATTATATTGTAATTAATTAATTAATTAATTTTATTAAATTAATTAGTATTAAAAATATTTTTTAAATTACTACTATGAAATAAATTTCGTTTCTTTACTAAATGAAGGATATGGAGGTTTTTAAAAAAATAAGATATCAAATTATTATCTCTATAATAATAATCAATAACCAACCAGTCACTTTTCATTCATCCCCTGTTAACCTCCTTTGTAAATCCATCAACCTAAGTGCCCGCAATCTTCCTCTCAGTGTCGTTTGTGGGCTTTTGGTGGACCTTTTGAAAGTAACACTATCAACAATTGTTACAGCCCGTGACATATAATGCAAGCCTCTGTCGATTTAACATTAGACATGACTCGTGTTTAAATAAAATTCAATCCAAATTATATATATACATATATATTCAAACCCCAATCTTAAATTAAATTAAATTCAATCTTAATTTAATCTCAATTTTTAACCTAATTTATGTCCAATTTTGTTCTATTAAGTTAATTTTTAAGTTCCAAATATTATAGTTTTTGGAAGTTATTCCATCAACTAAATCAATTTGTGATATGACTATTTCATATGTTTTTGGAGATTCAGTAATTTCTCCACAGCTAACAATTTTTGCAACATCTTCGCAGGTTTTTTTTAATAGATGAAGTTTCAAATACAATTGAATTTTTTATTATAACATGACCCGAATTTGGTATATGTTTACCTGTTTGCTATTTGTAGAATCAAAGATGACAGGCTTATTATTTCGGACCTGATGGGCCTTGTCGGACTTGAACCGATCCTGCTGTACCTATTCCTAGTAGCGTGCAGGAGGCCATTGTCATGTTTCGATATGAGAAGCTCACTCTATTTTGTTTTCTCTGTGGTCGATTGGGGCACCATGATCGGGTTTGCC
>JANIJH010000223.1:63630739-63650018 GCA_024520975.1 Erythroxylum areolatum | reverse complement strand
GGGGGAAGAGCAAACTTCAATTATGAGTTTAACTATTAAAATCAATCAAAGTAGATAAAAATAAAACTTCGTAATTAAAAAAGGAAAGAAAAACTCAAATATCATACTTTTAATATTGGATTTTTTTATATCCACGAGATGTCCTAGGAGAGTCCTAACTATATGAAAGTGCCTTTAAGTCATCAACTCTCAGGCTAATCTCTGCTCAAGTCAGGTAAGTTCCTTGCGAGAGGTAAAGCTCTAACCCTAAATTTTAAACAGCTGTATATATAAGGGTGATTTAAACTCGCAACCTTATTTAAGTCAAGAGAACTCTTTATTGAATTTTTAATATAAGCAGAGTGTAGAGTTCACTAATAAGAATTGAGCTTAGGTCAACTATTGTCCAAATAACTAGAACTAGTTGTTTGAATAATTGACCCTTACTACTTATAAACTTTTTAACATTTTCATGTTTAGTCAATATGAGATACTCTAACACTCCCCCTCAAATGCAATTGGGATTGCACATCCAGTTGGCACTTGAAATATACACAGTGGTAACTGAACCGGGCCGCTGGGACTGGACATTCAGACGGATAATCGGGAAATTAATAATCCAGATCAACTCTGCTCTTGATACCATATTGAATTTTTAATATAGGCAAAGTGTAGAGTCCACTAATAAGAATTGGACTTGGGTCAACTATTATCCAAATAAATAGAACTAGTTGTTTGAATAGTTAACCCTTACCACTTATAAATCCTTTAATATTTTCATGTTTAGTTAATATGGGATACTCTAATACTCCTTACCAATTTACTTATATCCTGGACTATATTGGATGAATTTTTTGCGGGGGTAATAGTAATAATGACGTCAAGCAATAGTGGTTGAATCAGTACAAGCACGAGAGAGAGAGCGTGCTGATGTTCTTCTAGAAACAGGAATCTCGCTTTTGGAGTGAGTGATGATAATAATTATTTGAAGAATAGGTAACTTTAATGGAGGATGATTAACGTACAAGGCACAACATCTCCTCCATTTTCTACCACCGTTCTAGTGGGGTTGATCTTGATATATTATTTTTCTATCTCATTTTTATTAAATGTATTTTTTTAATTTAAAGCAATAATCATTTTATACGTGATATGATAACAACAATTCATTAAAAAATTTGTTGATACAAAAAATTTAGAAAGATCTAGTAATACACAATTTTATCTTTAACTAATACAAAAGTTGTTTCCTAATGATCCATATAAATAAATAAAATATAAAATAAGTAAGAATTTGAAACATATAAGGTTGATTTAAATATATAAAATGCAACAATTAAAAAAACGAACTAATTCTCTTGAATTAACCGTATAAACCTCAAATAACCAACTTTTCGATTATGTATATTTTAGTAGCCTTTATTATTAAAAATAGACCGGTTTTTATAGATTAAAATAAACAAGTTTTTTATTTAATATATCTCCAATTTTGTTTGATCTTTACTATTTATCGGTTTTATTAGAGCTTAATTAAACTTTTAAATTTTAAACCTCTTATTTTACAGGTTTAAATTTTAGTTAAAATTTTAAAATATTAGAAAAAATAACAAAAATAATAAAGCCTTATTTTTCTTTTTAATTTAGATATATGCAAAATTTAATAAAAAAAAGTGTCGGATAATTATGACTACTAAAAATGTAATTATGAAAAATAAGGATAATTGTTTATTACAATAGTGCAATGCAATTATGATTATAGATTACAGATTGAAAACTTTGGTCCTAATAAACAGGATATATTTACAAAAAGTGGATAATTCATCTCACCTTTTTTATGGTCCAGACATTGATGTTTTGGATAAGACAAAGTTGTGATATTTAAATATATTATTAAACTTTATGTATTGCAAAGTTCTTTCAATGCAAGCGATTGGTTGTTTCCAGGTGAAGGGGTCTAAGCTGATATGATTGCTATCTTTATTTTGTTTTGTTCTTGGCAAGAGATAATACTGCGGCTTAACTCGAGTTAAGGGTTTATGGTGTTCTAGTGGTTATTAGTGGCTGTTAATATTATAAAAAATAAAAAATAATTTTTTAAAAAATAATTTTTTAATTTAATGTTGTACTTTAATTATATAGAGCTAATTGATCCTTACAATTTTAAATTTTAAATTTTGGATAATTTACTTATCTTTATATATACTTTGCTAGAAGAGACAAAGATAGAAATGTAATGGTAAGGAACAGATTGAAGGTAACTAAAATTATTGAAAAATTAAGAGAGATAAGACTTATAGGCTGTTTGGGAACCTTTCAATTGAATTCATTAACGAATTGGATTCAATTACATTAATGAGATTGAATTGAATTCAATTTACACTGTTTAGAACAAACTCAGTAATATTATAAATTAATTCAATTACACTGTTTGGAATGAGAATGAATATATAATGAGGAACGAGAATGAATATTATTATTATTATTATTATTATTATTATGGTTGGTTAAGAGGAAGGAATGATTACTATTATCATTAATAGCTATTGATTGTAAACAAAATATTGAGTTATTATATTATAATTAATTATATTGTAATTAATCAATTACAATATATTGATTAATTAAATATGCAATTAATTAATTAATTACAATATTTTAATTAATGAATAAATTATATTTTAATTAATTATATTGTAGTTAATTAATTATTGATAATATTTTAATTAATAGTCTTTTGAATCCAATCAAGTGAAGTACAAAACACTGAGAAGTGAAGTAGTCCAAAAAATGAAAGAGCAAAAAAGCAAGATGCTACCTTTGAATGGTACAGAGTGATTCTTAATAAGAAATACTGGACAAAGAATTATACTTAATAAAAACCTACAATAAATAGATAAACTTTGATGAATGTCTGGTTATAAACTCACAGCAAATAGCAGTTTTTTATTTAAATGTGTCTTTCTCAAGTTTTAATGTAATTAAATTCCTATATTTGGAGAAGTTAAATCAATTTATAAAGGAGATGGGTTTCAATTACATGCATGAATTGAACCCATCTATTTTTTGTGTTTCCAAATATGTAAATTGAATTCACACATTTCCAAACACCCCCTTAGGTGATTTGAATATATTAAGAGGAGACATTTAAACGCTCAAGTGAGAATATGTGAAAAGATCATACTCAAAAATTGCAAAAGGCCAAGTAGAATTTGGAGAAGGTAATAAAGAACGATACGACAATGTTAAAACTTACCGAAAACATGACTCGCAATAGAAAACTTTGGCGTATTAAGATTTAGATAAATGGTCGCTCATAAATAGATTCTTGTAATTCTTCTTGTAGTTAACCTAAACTTGTAAATATGTAATACTTACCTCTTAAAGATTTGGCTGAATTTAGTAGTATTAGTTGTTGTTGTTGTTGTTGTTGTTGTTATTATTATTACTTCTATTACTACTATAACTACTATTAATATTCGCATAATTAACATTATTATTATTAACTTTTTCTTTCTTCATCTTTTGCTTATTACTATGATGATGATTATTATTATTATTATTATTTATTCTTTAGCTCTATCTATCTCTCTCTCTCTCTTTTTTTTCTCTCGAGTCATTTAGAAATAGTCTCTATACTAGTTAAGGATACTATTGGATCTTTCTAATTTCTGTATATCAAATTCATACTAGGTGTTATTGTTATTGTTACTTATCTTTATATATGTACCGATAAAAAATAGTATTTTCAATAGTATTCAGTATATGATTTTATTGCAAATTTGTAAAACTTTTATGAAATATAATCTTAAAGATTAAGTCGAAATTAAGTCTCACGTAATTACTTTTAAATTTTAATTTCTGTCTTTTTAAGAAAATAAAGTAAAAACTAATGGTTAAAAAATAAAAAACTTAAACCAACTAATTTTTATTTGGTCTATTTTAATAAATTTTTATAAAAATTAACTTATTTATTAATTATCCCACCAATTTTTGTAAACCAACTAATTTCATAAATAAAAATAAATTAGATAGTTTTTATTTAACAATCTCCTTCTTAAATTAAATATCAACTTTTTTTATGAGCAAGAATAGTCTACTTCTTTAGTCTTATTTTAAATTATTTAATTTTGTTGATTTCTTTATTTTAATTATATCTTTATTTTCTACTTATTTATAACAGTCTAATACCTATTATATATTTAAACTTTTAAAATTTTTTCTTATTAATTTAATTTTTGCTATATTTTTAAAACATTGATCAAAAGTGTATTATTTACTTTATAAAAAAACTTATACTTAAAAAAGAAAGAGATTTTGACCAAGTAAATCTCACATGTGATTTTATTTCAAAAGTCTTCTCGAATGTGTAAAAAGATACTATATAATAAACCAAAGTAATATGATAATAAAGCATGTACATGGAGAAACTGTTAAGAAAGACTTAAGATAGTAATTGTCTGACTATAACAAAACAAAACCATGTAATCATGTAAATCCCCTCCTTCCTCTTTAATATCACATTTTATGTAAATACGATAAGAAAATATATCAACCAAATCACAAAGTAGGTCCATTTGATGGCATATGTATGTCCAATTTGTGGTAATTTAGGAAATAGCAACCATTGAAAAATCAGAATAGTTTCATAAGTTTAACCCAAAATTTTTTGAACAAACTAATTTTTCAGTTCAATTTTTTAACTTTTAGATTCGATTGCTATAATAACTTTTATTGTTAAAAATCAATCAATTTATTAATTAATCAATCAATTTTTATTAAATAAATTAATTTTTATAAACCAAACGAACTAAATCATTTCTATTTAACAGTCTCTTTTAAATTAATTGTTCTTTCAATCATATTTTAAAATTTTCAATTTAATTTAATTTTAAACTAATTTTATAACGATCTTATTCTGATTGAACTTTTAAATTTTAAACTTCTTATTTTGTCGATTTAACTTCTAGTTCGAATTTTAAAACATTTGAAAATAAAGTTCATGCTCAAATGGACGAGGAAGACAATGACTTTTTATGAAAATGAGATCTATGAAGGTTAACTTATTTGACTTGGATTAAGCAAAAGGTAATTAATTTTCTCTCTCAATATGTATAATATTATAATTGTTATTCATAAATGCAGTGAGCAATAACCACAATTTATAGAACTGAATCCATTAATGTAATGTTCAATCTTTCAACCAAGATCCACATTCTATTTAGAGCAATAACTAGACAATAAATGTACATACCTCCTAGGTTAGCCATAGTATCTTGATTCATTTTTTCCGTTCAAGAGACCATAAACCTATTAATACCCAACAAGCATGTGCTGAGTTATCACAATACAATTTTAGCAGACTCGAAATAGAGTCTACAATACATGATGTTGAAATAAAATTCGCAACTATATTGCTTGACAAGCTGTCTCATAGCACGCCATATACTCTACTTGTAGAGGGCGCTGTGAGTGTCTGTTTGACACTTTTCTACGATACAACTTTCCAGCCATCATAAAGATGTAGGCTGAAGTAGACTTTTTGTCATCTACAAGTCTTGTATAATCAGCGTCACTGAACCCAACTATATCAAGAGTGTCAGTTCACCGATAAGTCAACATATGATCCTTGCTATCTTGAAGATACCTCATGACTTTCTTAACCGTTTTCCAATGGCTAAGTCCATAATCATTTAAGTATCTTCCCAATATGCCTACAACAAAAGCAATATCAAGGCGTGTACATACTTGAGTATAAATCAGGCTGCCTACAAGTGACGCATAAGTAATGACTTTCATTTCTTCCCTCTTTATCATTTTGTGAATATTGAGCTTTTGAAAATTTGTCACCCTTCACTATTGATGCCTTTATAAGAAAACAAGAATGCATATTGAATATTTTCAAGATCCTACCGATGTAAGTCTTTTGAGATAATTGAATAATCTCATTAGCTCTATCTCAAAGAATCTGAATTTTAAGTACATATGAGGCCTCATTATGATTCTTCATATCAAAATGGCTAAATAATAATTGTTTTGTCTCAAATAATATATCAATTTCATTATAAGTAAGTAGAATGTTATCAACATACAGTACCCGAAAAATGATACTACTCTCACTGACTTTCACACACACACACACACACATATATATATATTGATCAACTACATTATCCTTGAAGCCATTTGCAGTAACAATCATATCAAGCCTAAGATACCACTGCCTTAATGCTTGTTTTAACCCATAGATAGACTTTTTGAGCTTGCAAACCAGGTGTTCTTTACTAGTCATCTCGAAACCTACTGGTTGAGCCATATAAACATTTTCATATAGATCTCCGTTTAAGAAGGCGATCTTCACATCCATTTGATTGAGTTCCAAATCAAAATGAGTAATTTCAGCCATGATGATTCACAGTGAATCTTTGGTAGAAACTGGTGAGAAGGTTTCTTTCAAATCAATCCCTTCTCTCTGGCTATAATCTTTAGCCACACGTCTAACCTTATACCTTTCTATGTCCACTTGAGTTATGTTTGATTTTGTAAACTCACTTTCACCCAATGGTTGCTTTAGGTAGTTCAACTAACTCCTAAACTCTATTTTGTGACTTGGAACTCAACTCATATTCTATTGCATTCATCCACAACACAGGTTGAGTACTATTTATGGCTTGTTGATAACTGACTGATTCAGTGTTATCTCCCACATTAAACTTATGTTCTTGCAAATAGACAATATAGTCATCAGGAATGGCAGATATGCGTGTTATTTGTGATCTCCTCACAACATCTTCATCATCCTTAATACCAATGACTTCATCTTGTGTTTGATTCTAAGGTTCATCATGAGATTCCAATAAAATTTATTCAACCATAGGGACATTAGTAAGAGTAGAAGCGACGAGTACAGGGATTAGAATACGTTCTTCCCTGAATACAGTTTCTCTTGACTCTGGACTTTAACCAAATTCATCTTCAAAATAGATAATTATATCTGATTATATGACTTTGGTCATGTGAGATGGGCAATAAAATCTAGAACCCCTTGATCTAACAGTGTAGCCTACAAAGTAGCCATTAATAGTTTTCGGATCAAGCTTCTTAAATTGTGGATTATAGGGCTTTACTTTTGCTTTGCATCCCAAAACATGAAAATGGTGCAAGCTTGGTTTCTTACTTGACCATAACTCATATGGAGTCTTTGTGACTGAATTGTTAGGTAATTGATTCAAGATATAAGTGGATGTATTCAATGTCTCACCCCATAAAAAAATCTTGTAAACTAGAATGAATCAACATACACCGCAACATGTCAAGGAGTATGTGGTTTCTTATTTCAGTGATTCCATTATGATGAGATGCTCCTATCATTATATATTTACCACATTCTTGCAAGTATCTAGCAAAAGGCTCAAGATTCCTCCCACTCTCATCCTAACACCCATAATACTCTCTAGCTCTGCCAAAATTAACTTCCTTGATTTTATTTCTCTTTTGAAGCTCAACATTTGTCTTGAAAATCTTAAACGCATCCAAAGATTCAGATTTTTCACGAATGAGCTCCACATGACCATACTAGGAAAATCATCAATAAAAGTGATGAAATATTTGTAACTACCTATAGCGGGTGGAATAAATGGTCGACATAGATCAATATGAATCAACTCCAACAATTCTATACACCTGTCTGTTTTGTTTTTTCTAACCTTAGCAGTCAACTTTCCTTTAATACAATCAAAATTGGTAGTGAAATTTAAAAAATCAAGATCCTGAAATACATAATCTTTTAACCCCTCCATTATGTTTCTAGAAATATGGCCTAAACTTTTGTGTCATAACGTAGAAGATTTCAAATCCAACCTTATATGCTTGGAACAGAAGAAGCAACAGTAACAACATCATTCAACTCAAGTTTATATAAACTTTCACATAAAGTTCTATTTCCCACAAAAAGAGAGTCACGATACAAAGTTAGTTTTTCAGTTCTAAAAAGAAGACTACAACCTAGTCTATCCAAAATAGATACATAAATCAAATTCCTCCTAATTAAGGGTAAATAAGCGACATTATGTAACTCTGAAAGATGTCATGTATTCAACTATAGTCTAATTGTCCCTAGAAATTCAACATGGACTTTGGTATCGTCTCCCATATACACGTGTTGCTTAAAACTATTCGACCTTCTTCGACTTGTCAATTTTTGAAAGGAATTGTAACGTGAATTGTTGCTTTAGTATCTAGCCACCAAGTATTTGAGGGCACATTGATAATATTGGACTATAAACAAACTATCACAAGACAATTACCTTTCTTCTCTATGTGAGCTTTGAGCTTTCGGTAATAAGCTTTCTTGTGCCCAAAGTTCTGACAAAAGTTACACTTTCCTTTGAAAATTTTATTCTTCTGACTAATAAAAAATGAGACCACCTGTTCATTTCTTTTAGGATTAACAAGTTTCTTCTTAGAAAGCTTTTGGTCACTTGTGCTTTGTCATTATGGAGATGCTTCTTGCTCTTCCTTTTTTCATGTCATCCTCTTCCTTGGCAAGAATAGCAATCATCTCCTCAACAATCCATTGCTCTTTTTTAGCATTATAGCTTGATCTGATCGAATCAATTTTGGAAGGAAGAGTCCCCATCACAAATTATAATATATAATCCTCACCAAGGTTCAGATCCATAGCCTTAAGCTTATGATAACAACCTATGAGCTTGTCGATTTAAGCCCTAATGTCACTTACACCATCGTAAATGGTGTGATGAAGCATGTTTAAGTACTCATTCTTCTTATTCTTTAAGAAATTGTTGTACTTCTTCTTAGTGACAGCAAGAAAATCCTTTGCACTATCAGCCTTGAGAATACTGTCATAAATGGATTCACCTGTATGATATCTCATAATTATCAAGCAACATTGATTAGAGTATTCCCACTCCTCATAGGATTTCTTATCCTTCTCAATAGCATTATCAATAGGTTTAGGTGGTGCATCAACTCTTAAGCCAAGCCCATTCGCATGATAGTCAAATTCATCATAAGTGATTCAACCCACTGCTTGTGGTTCGTTTCATTTGAGCGTCAAGATGGTAGAAAATCTAGGATTGCTTAAAGCTAAATGAGAACCAAGAGCAATAACCATGATATGCATGTTAAAATAGAATCATGCAATTTGTGCTCTTTTTCTCAAAATTAATTATATCATTCATGCTAGAGTTCCTTAAACAAATATAGAACTCATTTACAGATATAACAATATATTAAATATTACAACCGAATTATCAATGTACTATCAAATTGATAGAAAAATTATGTGGTTCATAATATTGCAATAAAATTTTTTCACCATATTAAGCATCCTACTAAGTAGTAATTATCGACAGGACAATTAATTACCTTATGGATCTTAATGTTATTTTAGAGGAAAAACACAAGTTTTAAACATATATTAATATTTAAAATTTCCTCATCACAAATAATTTCACATGCTTAATTTTATGATAGGTAAAAATAAACATTCACTATTGTTAACAAATAATCGTTTTTTTAAGGGTCTGGGAAGACGCTGCATGTGGGTTGACCCACGGGCACGTGGTTCTGACCCACCTGAAACTCGACCTTCGACTGTCCATTTTTGAGGAGGCTTGAGGGGTTTTCTTCTCTTTTTCACGCTCTATAGATTTCTAGTACCCATTTTAACCAAAAGTACTCCAAAACCCGAAAGCTTCTAATCCATTTCGACCATTAATGAACCAATAAAAAACTTCAAAAAATCCTAGCCAAAAGAGGAGATTCATTTGCCCAAAACAAAGTTAAAAGCCAATAACAATAACCAAAAACAGTTTCTACACCTTTAATGTATCATTTCGAGATTATTCATACCAAAAATTGGTTTGGAAAAAATGGGTTTATACCCAAATATAAGCCCTACAATCAAATAACCATGTAATTCTGATACTAATTGTTATTCATAAATGCAGTGAGCAATAATCACAATGTATAAAATTGAATCCATTAATGTAATGTTCAACCTTTCAACCAAGATCCACATTCTATTTAGAGCAATAACTAGACAATAAATATACATACCTCTAAAGTTAGGTACAACATCTTGATTCATTTTCTCCATTCATAAGCCCACAAACCTATCAATACCCAACATGCATGTGCAAGAGAGAGCTTATACTAGAAAATCCTTTTCAACTATCACCATACACGTACTCCAAAAACACGTTCTCACTCATATGTTATATTTATAATGTGTTCTATCCTAAGGGATATAATGAGATTAATTGTATCATTTTATAATTGTGATGAACTACAGTTTAATAGGCCAATCTACAGTTATTAAAGTACTATCATATATCTCAAATATAATTAATAAATTATTCACTATCTCATTACGATTATTAAACATAGGCGTATTCTTCTAACAATAATTTCACTCTGTCTTTTGGAGCAACACCAACATGTCAAAGAAACCGAAGTAGCATAAATTGAAGGTGTCTATACAGTGACACACAGGGAATAATTAATAGGTGGCGCGGGACCATTGAAAGAGATAGTTTGTGTCTTACAGAGAACAAACCAAAGGGTAAGTTGAAAGGCCCTTTTCACCGCCCATCCATATACCAACAAAACCAAACACACCCCCTTTTTTAATATATATCAAAAATATAATTATGTATATTTTATATATTTCTAATTAATACTGTTTCGTTTTAATCTTTTAATTATCATATTTACTATTCATTTAATGTTAATAATTTTGTTAACTTTGTATAATATATTTTAATGAAGTTATTAAGTATAATGACTGAATTAAAATAAAATCAATGATTAAAAAACTTATCCAATTCGGCCAACTTAATCGTAAAAATCTCCAATCTTATAATTTTTTAATTTGATTTATTTTAATAATTATTATTGTTAAAAATTAATCAGTTTATTAATTAAGCGGTTAAATTAATAAGTTCTTATAAATTAAAATAAATTGATTAATTTTTACTTAACAATATTTTTATTTATTAAACTTTAAATTCTCGTTAGGTGAGGTCTACTCCTTTCGATTATATTTCAAAAATTTTATTTTATTTAATCTTTATTTAATTTTATAATGATCTAATATCTGTTAAAATTTTTAAACTTTAAATTTCTTATTTTGTTGTTTTAAATTATGGTATAATTTTTAAAATATTAAATAAAAATAAAAGGCCAGTTAAAAAAAGAAAAGGTGGTGAAAGAAAATATGGGACCTTTTTTTTTTGTCTCCCAGGAGGTGTCTATTGGGCCGAAATCCGTGACTAATCCCCCTTCGTTGCCTGATACATACCATATGGGGGTTACAACTGGCCCAGGAGTTCGCTGCATTCTCAAAGGCAATGATCAAACCTGGGGACCTCTTGATTAAGCGATGAAGGTACGCGCTACCCACACCAACCCACTGGATTTGGGACCTTCTTTAAACCCCCCCTTTGCACTCTCACAACAAGCTCTCTCTAACAAAACACGACCTATTTGTGTGCGTTTGTGTCTCTCTCTAAAGATACTAACTTTTTTCTTAATGAGAGAGAATGGAGTTACTTGTGGCGTTGGACTTGGAAGCAAACCAAAGATGAGAAATGGTTCAACAGGACAATCACTTCTCATCTTTCTCAACCACCCGTTTGGGCCATTTCCCTTTATGCAATCTTCTTCAATGACCTCTCTGACCTTGTCAACAAAGGGCCACACAGGGAAAGGAATAATCCCAAGTGAATCAAAACGGTCATTTGGGTTGCATTCCCAATAAAGATAAAGAGCACTAAAATGTAACTCTCCTCTCTTTTGTTCTTCTTTTTACATCAACAACATTCCTTCTTAAAATAGGAAAAAGAGGCAAACAGGATGGAGCCAGGCAATTGTAGCTATAGTCCTGCACTTGATTCTAGTTTCTTTTATGCAGTAGTAGTTCCCGCTTTTGGTTATATCTTGTAATTCAGATTCTTCAGACATAAACGAGAGTCATCATCGATCGATATGAATCAGTATCATGTAGGTCTCGGTTCTTAACTCTTACTGCAGTTCATGATTCTTAATCTTTTGTACTATGTACATGAAATTCCGTCATTATTTGGATGTTAGTGATGATGCAAGTTCCTATATTTCACCAATAGAAAGATCTGGTTTTTATTTCTGCTGCTAGTACTGTGGCTATGTTCTTCATGTCATCTTCTGTTTCTGATATTCATTTTTGATCGTTGATTATTGATGCTGTATGTTCTGCAGACTTCTGATGCATTCATGAGACTGCGTTAAAGAGCTTTTCCTGTCCTAAGGTCTAATTAACTAGGTTTCTGGGATCAACAATGGAGTTTTCTTTGCTGTTTCAGGCTTTAGTTTGCTATTTTCATGGAAACAAAAAGCTTCTTCTGAAGAAAAGGGTTTTGCTTTTGCTTTTGCTTTTGTTTTTATTCATCTTCTTTTTAATTTAGCATCTAAGGCCTAACTCAGCCGGCTTGCTTCTTTTGACATGGTATTCTAAGTTTCGATAGCACCAAAGCGTGTCCCTCAACTTCTTCAGATTCTTCTCTCTGTTAACTTGGAAATCATATGATTCCTACAACTCCCACCTCAAACTAAGCAAGGCTTAGAGGTTATGAATTAAGCTTAAGAAAATCCGCTTTAGTGTGGGGCTGGGTTTTCTTCTTCCATTTGAGTCTGCACTCACTCCCCAACCGTACCACAAAAGTAAACCCCGTGACTGTGAGGGCAATCTGATACAATCATGACACCTCCAATTTGAAGCTTACTTGTCTTTTTCCTATTTGTCCTCCAATACATCACTGCCTAAAACTAAAAGTCCACTCCAGGCATTATCCAGCTGAAATCCCTGCACCAACATGTCACCTGCATTGCTCAGCTTTCATGGAGTCATGGTCATCATCAAATCCTTTATGGGGCATTCTGTTTTTTGGTGGTATGTAGTTGTTGGGTGAGATCCCGCCATTTTTAGAACACAATAATAGACCAAGTTCATGTCTGCTCGGTAAACCCAGATTAACATCAAACATGAAGTTAGCAGCTCTCAGATTCTCACCAATATACTATTCAGATACAACCTTCTTTATTGAAATGTTTCACATGCTTCCTCCACACCCTAAGTCTTTGTTCAAACATTTCTGCGCTCGTTAAACGTATGTATTATTACACTATCTTGGTCTGAACCTTGTTTGTTGTAATGAAACAAAACATATATTATTAGGGTTATGTAAGTGGGAGGTGGTAGCTCTTTTTCCCTCTTGAGCATGCTTTTAACTATTGTTTTTTGGCTTAATAAGGTCAAGAAATGCGGCGATACTTCACTAACAAATGGTGTTAGGTGTTTTAAGTAATTGATCAAGTTCCAAAGAAAGCGTGCAAAATTAATAATACAATATGGTGAAGGTTTGGAAATTCAGGCCTCCCGATAAATGGTACTGCAAAATTTTCAAAACTCTTCATCTGGAAGTGTAACTTGTAGAACACTAGAACTATTCTATTCCATGTAATCCGCAAGTTCAAGGCAAAGTTTGTCTCCTGAATCTTATAGTTACTGCATACCAAAAACAGCAAGAACATAATGTTTCTCAAACAGGTTGGGATGTTGTAGCAATGAAGGCAAAGTTCAAAACCTTGGAAAATGAGTTATATTAAATGACAGAATGGTGATGTTAGCTTACATTTGGTTCAGGTTTCATTTCCTTGACATGTTGTTTACTTCAGGTTTTGATGCTATTGCAAGCAACAGCCAACAGGTCAACAAAGAATTAGGTTTTCTCTACAAGTTCTTTTTTTTTTTTTTTAATCTCTACTTGTTTACTCGGTTGGAATGAACTTAAAAAAATAATTTCTAAAATTGTAAAAAAAATGTATAATTTTTTATTTTTTTAAAAAATTCGTTATCTTAAACTTTTATTACAAAATAATAGTAAAATACATTTCATAGTAATAATATATAAAAATTAATCAAATGTTATTAATATATCTCAAATTTAAAGTTTTGATTAAACCTAATTAAAATTAAATCAAATCGAGATTTTAAAATAACTATAAAAAGTTATTATATTGGGGTTAGATTTAATTTATTCAAATCAAACTTAAGAATTGAATTACATTATCATGTCAATACTTTTTAATTAGTTTTCATCAATCTAATTAAATCAAATCAAGAATTTAAAATAACTATAATACATTGTTAAATTCGTTTTAATTTAATTTTATTCATAATAAATTTAGAAATTTGAGTTAAGTAATCATATCAATAATATTTAATTGGTTCATGTTTATTATTTATATCAAATATGTTTTATTGTTATTCTTAAAGATTTTCTTTAAAAAAGAATCTTTTAAAATTTGAAAATCATGTTTTTGTAATTTTAAAAATTAATTAAATAATAGGGACCGGATAAAAACCCTTTTGTTTATTTTTGTCCTGAGGATTTCAAATTCCCAAAATACAATGCAGCAGGTGACAAAAAACGCGTTGCTTTTGGTCATGTGTGATTTTTATAATACCATTGTCAAAGCAAGTATATCCCCGTTAGCTTCTGGTTGGGGTTACAGTAGTAAAATTTTTATCGGTATAGCTTTTTTCGATAGATCTAGTTTTAAAAGAATTTTTTTAAGAAGTTAATTAATTATTTAGTTGTTATTTAAAATTTTTTTTAAAGAGTTTTATATAATAGGTTGTTTGATAATATAAAAATAAACAATAATTTTAATTTTAATTATACTTCATTTTGTAATAAAAATTATATATATATATATATATAAATTATTTAAAATACATTAAACAATATGCAAAATATGATGTATTAATTATTATATAATTTTAAACCATATAAAATATAAATAAACATATATCTAACTAAATCTTTTATATGGATTATAACATAAACAAAACTAATATAAAAAATAAACATTATAACATATAAAAAAAGCCAAATAATATTATATAAATTTTAAAATAAATATCAAGTTGAGTTAACGTAAAGATGAGTTTGTGAGTATTGTGGGAACTATGTGTAAAACATAAAGGTAAAAAAGACTAAAAATAGGCTAATTAATTGTTATGAAAAATTTACCCAAAAAAAGCTATTTGAGAAGTTTTTTAAAAAATTCTAAATTTGATCTTCTTAAAAAACTATATTTTAACTGCCAAAAAAATCATTTCTATTAAAAAGATATTTTTTAATTTTATACTCAAACACTTATTAAAAAAAAGAATTTTGTGATAGAAAAAATTACTTACTAACTTTTTAAAAGTCTACCCAAACAGACACTTAAGTCATATTCTCGTTAGGCCTAATTATTGGTGGAGAACTTCTGTTTCAGATGCTCTAGCATATAATTAATAAGGTACAGTTCATTTGGCGTATACAATCCAGGATTTACAGTGTTTATAATTCACTACTTATTTTCTATACGTTCAAAGAAAAATAAATACGAATTTTGTTGGCATCACTTAAAAAATATAAAGATTTGACCTTTTCCGATGCATTGAAACAAAGGTTCATAGATTAGTGTTATATGTATTGCCCAAAAAAAGGTGTAAAATCTTGAATAAAGTAAACCAAGACTAAAGAAGAGTAGCAAATTAGTGTCGGTGAACTATTGAAAGGTCCTGTAATTGTCGATTGTGATTTTGTCCATGCGGTGAGATTGGTTCTCGTATTGACTTCAGAGAAAAGGAACCTGCATTTGTTGGATCTAGTTATTCAAAATTGGACTAATCAGTAATTGATGAATCAATGTGTATTTTCATATTTTATTTAATATACACTAAAAAGTAATATATGATTGAAATAAAATTTCTGTTTATTTAAATCATAAATAATAAAAAAACTAATATTTGATCTAGGAATGACGTACCACACCCTATAATTTGACATTAAATCAGACATCTTCACAAAAGTGTGAGAATTAGGTTGAGATATTGTTTGACAAAATTAAAGCTAATATTTCATATTTGGAATAGACTGTTTTAGTATAAAAAATATCATCAGTGATCAAACTTATAAAAAAATTAAACAGAGAACAACTAGCAATCTCACGAACAACTTAAGAATAAAATATCTCGAAATTTTAAATTGTATCGTATAAAGACCAAATCTTTCAATTTTTTATACTCCAATATTCTTTTTTTAATAAAAGAATTTATATGTGTTCCAATTCTTTTCACATTTTGTTAAATTCACACGTTAACTTAAAATTAGAATTGCATTGCAATTTTGGAACAACACTTTCAAATTTGTCCCATTAAGCAATTGTAAGATTATAAAAGTAAAATAATAATCAAAATAAAGCGATGATTAATTTTCAAAAAATAACAAAAGTGAAAAAATATTTGCTTATATTAAGTTTGTCTATTTGACAAATAGTAATGAACATCCTAAAATTATCATAAGTATCCTTATAAATCTCCACTTGTGAGCAGAGAAGATCTTATATAGTTTCGTAGGCAACAATTGTAGTAATAGTTAATAAATTTTCTCTATCAACTATAACTTTCTTTATAAAACTTTGTCTAAAATAGACAATAGGATTAAAAAATGTCTCAATTGCAAACAACAGAAAATAAAGTTGTCTTTTTCATTTTTTATTGATAACTGTAAGATAAGCGATGTATAAAGATCTATTTTTTCAGATTGACTTTAATTGCTTTCTTCGCCATCTCCATAACATTATAAGAATAACTCAATTTATAGTCTCATAAATAATAAGAAAATATCTAGCAAGTATTTTAAAAATTACATCAAACATCAAACCAGTCAAAATAAAAGTTTAAGGTTTAATTGTTCAATCGATATTAGAACGCTATAAAATCGGTATA
Source organism: Erythroxylum areolatum (assembly GCA_024520975.1). Lineage (NCBI taxonomy): Eukaryota > Viridiplantae > Streptophyta > Magnoliopsida > Malpighiales > Erythroxylaceae > Erythroxylum > Erythroxylum areolatum. The sequence continues at coordinate 63,633,196 of JANIJH010000223.1, read as the reverse complement.
TAATATATAAGAAATAAAATTTATAAGAATACGTATAAAATAGTATAAAATAAAATGCTTTATTGAAATAAAAATACACTAATAGTGCCAATTAATATATGAAAAACTAATAATAAATCTAATAATTTAGACTCATATTGAATCTATAATAAATTATACTAAGATTGAATTTAACATAAAATTTTAAATAATAATCAAAATAAGAATGTATTATATATTACCATTTATTTAAAGACTTATAGAAATTGAAGTATATTTTAAAACAATTTAATAGAAAAGACTCTAACTCTATTTTAATTTCTTTTTTAATGTCCTTTAAACAAACTTCTTTATAGTTTAAATATTATGTTTAATACATTCTTAAATTATCTTAAGAAAAATTACTTATATATATTAATTAATAATTTAATTTATTAAACAAATTTATGATAAAAATAATAATTAAATTTTAACTATGATAACTTAAAATTTTTCAATTAAAATATAAGGAGATGAATAAAGAACTTAAATTTTGACAAATATAATTTATTAGTAAGATTAAATAAATTTAGTACTTTTTAACGATCAAAACAGTAATTCATTTTTTAACAATAATAATTTTAAAAAAACTAAAATTAAAATGTAAATATATAAATAAAGAATATAAATTCTGAAAATATAATTTATTAATTAGAATGCGGGAGAATTGAAAAGGAAAAAAAGTTTAATGAAAATTCAAAAGATTTATGATTCCTGCGAGTAAGAAATCTTAGGTTTGTCATTACTTAATTAGTTTGTCAAAGAAGAGAGCAAGAAATCTTAGGTGGGTCCCACATGCTCTTGGCTAAGTCATTACCCAACCAGTTTGTTAAAGAAAACCATTCAAGTTTCTAGAAAATCGGTCAGTTTATTACTTAATCGGTCAATTTTTCAGCCAGTTTTTACTCATAAGGATAATAAGTGTTAATTGGACTGGAAATCATATAGGTTCATATTTATTTTAGTTAGACCGGTCGATTCGATCTAACTTTTAAAACATTATATCTAGCATATCTTATATTTTTAAACATTAGATCAACGCAATGTACAACAAAATAAGTCGAATAAAAAGAATTATAATTGCTTTGCAATTTTCTATCAGTTGATTTGTTAGTAAAATCATTGTCTGTAATGAACTAAACAATATTTTCTGGTCCGATTTCATTCACAATTTCACCAAATATCTGAAACAGATTATCAACATTTCTAATAAGGCAAAATGCTTCAATAAAATTCAAAAATACTATCCCTTTTTTAGAATAAACTGAAATTTTAATAATAGACACCTATTTTCTATTTGTTTAACTATCACATAATTAAATACTTATAAGTAGTCTAGGTCATTATTATTTCATCCAAATAATTGTTATTTCATAAAAAGAGCTACTCATAAGTTTACCTCTGTAGTCAACAATTGAAGAAATTTTATATTTTAGATCGTAGGGTTATACCTGAATCATACCACCATCTAACTATTTTCATGTCCACATTATGAGCTACTTCTTTAAATTTTAAGACACTATGGATTGGAGGCTAAGCTCCCAGAGTTGTTTATGATGCAAAAAATTTAAACATATGTTTTCTTCTTTTATTCACATTAAGTGCAACATTCCTTTCTTGTTGGGTAGGAATATCGCTTTCAAGATCCCCACTATCATTTTGACCATCTCAAAAGGAGTTTCTAGTACTGATTTCGTTGGTTGGTCTTTGTCTTTTTGTTTTTAAATGTTGATATTCTTTAAGTAAAATCTTTATTTATCATTTAACATCATATCTTACTTTCTTACAAGGTTCTATATTACCTTTGATCTCAGCTAAACTTCCTTAATCTTGTGATTCTTCATCTTTCAAATGCTTATTACAATATAATCAAATGGTATGTTTTTCATTTTATAGACAAATTTAGCACGAGCCTAAGTTAAATCATCAAATCTTACTAAAACGATTAAATTATCAAGATTACTCGAAATTCATTCCATTTATCTATAAAAATAATTGAAAAAATAGGTAAAAAAAACTTAATAACTTCGTATCAAAATAAAGTTGTTTAAAATAACACGAAGCAATAGAGAAACAATAATTTCTTAGTAATCATATAATATAAACATGCAAGTAAACTTCATGTACTTATATAAATGATTCTTTAATCAAAACAAGAAAATTAGTAATTAGTGATGAAAAATTACCGATTGAATATAGCGACGTAGAAAATTTCTTTTAATAAATAAGGCGAGAATGCTTAGCTGAATAAATAAGTTTTGGGTTTATTGACGGAATAATTTATGTCGATAAATTTTACAGTAAACGTCATCGTTTGCTTCAGCTTCAACATTTTTAATAAAATGAAAATGACGTCATTTGGCTTAACACCAAATGATATCATTTTCTTATACATTTAACTTCCCCGCCGGGGGGGGGGGGGGGGGGGGGGGGGGGGGG
>JANIJH010000223.1:63615943-63630639 GCA_024520975.1 Erythroxylum areolatum | reverse complement strand
CCCCCCCCCCTCTCCCCTACGTTTTCGTTTTTGGTTTTTTTCCTCACTCCCATTTGTCTACCTTTGATTTCTCTCCTCCTCATTGGCATTTGTATGTCTTTTTCTTCTCCGGCCACTGTCCTTGTGTCCTTCAGCAGAGGTAAGTCAAGTCAGCATTTGTTATCTGTGATTTTTTGCATACACAATTTTGGTATTTTAAGAGAAAACGTTACACGAACCTAGGAGTTTTTGATGAGTTTTTGCGTTTGTTTCGATTGTCTGTGGTGTATGTGGCTTTGCAATGTTCTGGAAAACATTGAGGAAGGAAAAAGATATGATTTGCTTGAGTTATTTTGGATGAATATGTCATGCCTTTGAAGTATTCGATGAAAGTTCTGAGCGGTCTCTTTAATGGTTTTCTCCTTGTTTTAAATGTCTAAATTTATTATGAATCATGTACAATGTACAGAAACAATCTTTTCTTGGTTTTATTTTGTTCAAGATACGAAAGAGTTCTTAATTCATTTGTTTCAAGGAATCACATAAACTAGTATAGTTTCAAGCCAACAAGCATTTGTACATGCCTAATTATCCTTTGCAAGATGGGAACTTTATCAAGTTTCAAGCTTTTATAGAAAATTTTGTTACTCCAAAATGCTGAATCAAGTTGATAACAAGCATTGAATATAATGTAAATCAGTTAATTTTAAAATAATATATTCTTTTGTACACAACTCACCACCATCTTTACTTAATTGCCCATCGATTTTCCTTTATTTACCTGAACAAGCTTAAATTGACACTCAAGAAATTGTTGCATACATGCTTTATTTTATAATTTTTTGGAATTTACATTTGGAATATTTTTATATCAAATTGCATTCTCCCTCTCTTAGATCATAACACATGTTTATGATCTATTAAATTGAGTATATATGGACATTATAACACAAATTTGACAAGTTTGTACTCTTGCAACTGCTTGACAGTTAGCAATTAGCAGCATGATTTGCCAATTGAAATTAACTCTTATGTATGCTTTGGAACTTTGGATCAATGATGTCCTTTTGGCACAATAAGTTACTTATCTTCATGTGCTACTTCCAATTCCATGGCTACTAGAAGACAAACTAGTTTGTCACTTCCATGAACTAAAGTTAAGAGCTTTGTCTCTTAAGACTATTAATTGATTTGTTACCAATAAAAAAGAAACTGAAAGCGATGTTCTACAAGGCAACATATGATAGTCTAAGAGTCTAAAAATCTCTACTTTAGGGGTGTGATCCAATTGTATGCTTAATTGACTTGATTATCTAGTTAAATAAATAAGAGAATTTTAATTAAAGGAGGCAACTGGAGGATTAGTGGAGGGTAATGTTATTTAATGAAAGCATGGTATAAACTACTACGCTTATTTAACTACAAGTCTACTTTTTAGTGTTACTCAACAACTTATGAAAAATAAAAATGAAAACAAAAACAAAATTCACTTTTCTAATTTTCTTGAATTTTGAAAATTGAAAAGAAATAAAAAAATTCAAATTCAAATTCAAATAAATAGTTTTTACTAAATTTTAAAATAAAATAAATATAAAAACAAAGATTGTGTAGGTAAAACTACGTGGTGCTTTCCTAAGTAGAAACTTTTGGACATCCCAAACTTTCAAGCTCTTGGACATCCCCGTCATCCACTAAACTATTCACAAGGAAGACAAACCAGAATTTGCTTCCATTCCATCTTTTTAAAATATTCCTTTTTCTAAATTAAAATGGATTTGAACTTCGAAAATCTTAAATTAATGTTCACGATGTCTTTGTTTTATCTTATATACTTTTGAGGATGATGCAGATTTTTATGCGGATTGTAGTCATTTTCAAACAGTGGTGCATTCCCACTAGTTAACTAATTAGCATCATATGTTTGTATTTTAGCTTAAATAATAGATTTTCTCTGTATTGCATTATATATATCAAAACTCAGATTGCCTTATTTTTTATTTTTTCTTTAATATATTAAAAATATAACAAAATTATTGAATAAATGTATTATATTAAATAGGATTTTTTTTCGTAGACCCTATATTATGTTGAAGAGCGTCGCTCATCCTTCTTCTTTATAGTATGTAGTTGTCCGTCTATCCAGGTAAGTCGTCCAACTAATGTCTACCATATGTGTTGCTTTAATAATACGATTTCGATTCATTTGAGTTTTGTGTGAATGCAAAGGATGTCTTGATTTTGTGTTGTTGTTTAGAATATTCTTATAATTATTGATGAGTTTTTATGTTCTTTAATAGTCTAAGTGTTTACTGTATGTGGAATGAGTTTGAGATCTTATGGATGATTTGAGGTATAATAAACCCTTATGACGATATATAGGCCGGAAACCCATAATGCAGCTCCTGTGTGACTTATTGGTGAAAAATTCCACGAGCCTAGGAGTCATAACAAGAACATGCCTTCTTGATTCATAGGTGTAAATAATGTCACGTACCATAGAATTGAAATCAATTGTAGATGATTAATTGAAATATAAATACTTCAACTTCAATGTGATTAATTCAAACTTAGTATTAACACAAGAAATTCATATATTTAATAGACATGACAGTTCTTTGCATAATAAACCCTTAGGATGGTATGTAGACTTAAAACCCATGATGCAATTCCCGTAAGGCTTATTGGTGAAAAATTCCATGAGCCTAGGAGTCACAGCGAGAACTTACTTTCTTAATTCACAGGTGTAAACAATGTCATGTACCATAGTATTAAAATCAATTGTAGATGATTAATTCAAACATAAATATGTCAACTTCAATTTATTTAATTCAAACTTAGTATTAACACAAGAAATTCATAGGTTTAATAGACATGCCAGTTCTTTGCATAATAAATCCCTAAGACTGTATATAGGTTGAAACCCGTGATGTAGCTCTCGTGAGTCTTATTGGTAAAAAATTCCACAAGCCTACGAATCACAGTGAGAGCTTGTTTTCTTGATTCATAAGTGTAAACAATATTACGTACCATAGTATTGAAATCAATTGTAGATGGTTAATTCAAACATAAATATTTTAACTTTAATGTGATTTATTCAAACTTAGTATTAACACAAGAAATTCATAGGTTTAATAGACATGACAGTTCTTTGCATAATAAACCCTTAGGACGGTATATAGGCTGGAAACCTGCGATGTAGCTCCCGTGAGGCTTATCGGTGAAAAATTTAATGCGCTTAGGAGTCATAGTAAGAACTTGCTTTCTTATTTCATAGGTGTAAACAATCTCACGTACCATAGTATGGAAATCAATTATAGGTGATTAATTTAAATATAAATACTCCAACTTCAATGTGATTAATTCAAACTTAGTTTCAACATAAGAAATTCATAGGTTTAATAGACATGATAGTTCTTTGGATAATAAACCCCTAGGATAGTATATAGGCTGGAAACTCATGATGTAGCTCCCGTTAGGCTTATCGATGAAAAATTCTATGAGCATAGGAGTCACAACGAGAACTTATTTTTTGATTCACATGTGTAAACAATGCCACATACCATAGTATTTAAATTAATTGTAAGTGATTAATTCAATTGATTAATACTTAGGGAATGTCATGTAAATTTTAAATGTTCTATAAACTTAAAGGACATGAAGGATACTAACTATAAAATCATTTTTTAAATTAACATTTTTGCATAAATGAGTAATGTTGATAGATCTTGGATGTATAGATGATTAACATTGATGATTTCATTAATCCTGAGTTTATTGATGGAGTTGAAGGTTTTATTCACTATGCATGTTCTCAACCTGCATATATGGATAACCCAAAGATCACATCTCCATGTAAAAAGTGCAAACATATCCATTTCCTTCATATTGATGAAGTGAATGACCATTTGATGAGAAATTGTTCCAAATTATTTTGAGTGAACATAACATGGAGAGTCATTGATTTATAGCACCTCAAGGGATAATGAAGTAAACTTGTCAGTAAATGTTGATGAGTTCGAAAGGGAGATTGGATTTAGAACCAATAATGTGGACGTAACTGAAAATTCTTACATGCAAATGGTTTATGATGCAATCAGTTATACCTTTTAAGAAAATATAGGAATCTTAAAGAAGAACCAAACACACAAGCAAATCAATTTTTTGACTTAATATACTTAGCTGACTAAAAATTATGGCTAAATTGTGAGACAATGACTTAATTGTCTTCAATTGTTCAGATATTGAGCATAAAGTCTAAAGGACAAATTTCTTATCATAGTTCTAATAAAATTCTTAGATGGTATAATGAATCATTGTCTCCTGATCATACACTAGATAATAGTTTTTCCTAGAGGTATTTTTTAATCTAAACAGAACCTATATCCTACATGCATTCATTTACAAACCTTAAACCATTATCAAACAATCATTTACAATACCCATAAAACTCAGAACATGACTTACTTGATTCAACAAAAATTTCCAAAGTGAAGAAGAGGTTTCGGTGGATGGGAAAGAAAACAAGAACAAGGAGAAGCAAAACAATGGCTGAACTGAACTGCTTCCTTTGTCAGGTATAACATAGATGTGAGAACCAAAAACAGATATTTTGTTGATGAAGATTTAGTGTGGGTGTTTTCGGTGTAGACCATCGAGAGCTGCATAAATATTTTTATGTGGATTAACAATTCAATGACACATAGAACCCATGCATGTGGGCCATGTTTCACCCTCCGATTTGTCTCTTTTTTTTCAAAATACCACAAATTTTCAGAAATTCTCTAAAATTCACCAAAAATTTTGAAATAAAATGATGACTCTTCAAATAAATTATCAACTCAAGAATAATTCACCAAAAATTTATGTGAATGTGTTGTGTATGTTTTAGAGGAGCCAAGTGGACGCTAGACAGACATTGCCGGGCCATCCAGGCAATAGTATGCTGGAGCATTCTATGAGTTTACCTAGATGATTTCCTAGGATTGATTTGATTTGAATTTAATTTAATTTATTGCACTTCTAATATTATTGAACTGTTTGTGAGTTGTTTCTGGATTCTGGACCTAAGGTTTGAGGAGTTTAGTAGTTGGGCATGTATTGGGAGTGTTTTGATTTGATATGAATTTGACGAATTTAATTTGATTTGTTAAACTTCCAATTATTGAACTGTTGCGATTGTTTCTGAATTCCAGACTTAAAGTCCAAGGAGTATATATTTGGGATTGTATTGGAAGTGTTCTGATTTGTTTGATAATTCTGATTGTATTATACTATGTGAATTCTCAACGAAAGTTGAATGCCAGACTTAGGTTCGATGACTGTGAAATCTTGCCTGAGCATTTGTATAAGATTGTGATATATGAGGTGTTCTAAAATTGTTACATTTCATAAAATGCATGCTCAGATAAAAGCGTTGTGACTTGAGTTGCCAGTATCAAGCGCTTGCACGTAGAGCTTAGCTCCGTGATTTATGATTTGGCACGTAGAGCTATGCTCTATGATATATGTTTCTGACTAAGCCCAATGGGCCAGTATTTGTATATGTGATAGGCATTCGGTCACAACATTAATAACGAATGTGAAGTCTCATATGCATCTGTATGTGTTTATATATGATATGATTCGCATTGATAAAATGATGTGTCATGACGGTGTGAGTATTTGACATATTCATGTTCTGTATATAATTTATGTATGTGAATCCGGTGAAATCATCAATGATGGTTCACTCATTGAGTTCGCAAAACTCATAAAATTGCAATGTGATTTTTAGGTACGAGACAGGAGACTTAGTGTTTATTTTGGATTAGAAGAATGTTTTGAACTAAGTCATGACTCAGAGGTCTGTCAGCTGACGTTAAAGACTTATAACTTTATGTTGTAGTTTTTGCTTGAACCTGTATGAGGTTTTGTAAATATTTGTTTAATGGAGACAGTATAAATAGTTGTGAATGAATGCAATTAATGATTTTAAAATTTGATGATTTCTGATTATGTTAGATGATGTCATGTGTAAGTTGGATGTGTTTTTGCTCTAGCATGCCATTATCATAGGATATGTACTTGAATATTCTTGAATGTTTAGGTATGTACCTTGTGGTAGTGGGATATTGCACACATGGAAAAAAGAGAGCAGATAATTGGAAGTGAAACATTTCAGGAAGATGTTTATGAAATAAATGCATATGTTACATATGACAAGAGTGAACCTTTAAACGATCCAAATAATGAATATATTGAAATTTCACTGAAGAGGAAGAGGAGGATGAGAGATATGAAGAGGAGTCTCATTTTGATTCTAATTCTTCAAAAAAAGAAGATGATGATTTTGATTTACAATTAAGTGATGATAGTGATTAATCTGTGTTTGTAATAGAATATTATATTCAATAAATTAATTATTGAATCAACAATATATTGTTACATATTGAATTGAAATTGTTATATTTCTTTAAAAATCAATAAATTATGAATTTCAGATTAAAATATGCCACAAAAAAGAAAACAAGATATGATGCGACCAAGGTTCAAATCACGATTTGAAGCCAATTACTTTCCAGGTGAAACATCGCATTCTGTAGCTTCAACAGAATCAGATGTTGTACCTCTAACTATTACATTTACAAATGAGGCATTACCTTCCGTACTTACTGCTATACCATCCACCACCCTTATACCAATAGAGACATCAGAGGTAAACGATGCGGATAAAGAAGGTAGTGTCCAGCTTAGAGTTGAGAGAGTTGATGAAAGAACTTACATAACAATTATCAACAATCTGTAAATGAAAATACATAAAACAGCATATGTTTTTAATTAAGTTATAGGTTTAAATTTTAAAATGATATAAAATTGTTTTTATATTAGGTTGATTCCGTCAGGACCTTACTTAAGAAATATGACATCCAAATTCAAAGAAAAGATTGATCTTAAGGGTTATATATGGAAGAATATCTCTCAAACGAAAAAGGATTTTATTATCTAGAGTTTGAGGTACAAAACATATGTTTTGTATTTTTTATTAATTTTTATACATTAATTAGATAAATGTTGTAGGTTATAAGTATTTATCACATGTTTTTTTTTTCAGAAAGAATTTATTGAGAATCTAAATTTGACACGGTTATTTATAAAGTATGAAAGAAACGAGCTCATACATGTTATAGAGACTTTGTTGGTGTTATATACAAGATTGTTTTACGACCTCCTTATATTTCTGAAGAAATATTAGGTCGTTGGCAGTAGTATTAGACATCACTCAAGGCAATGTCTATTTCAGAGCGTATTCTACCAACAGACATGGAGGACCGGAGTTAGAGAGTTTTTCCGTACATAATAGAGGATCTATTATCCATTATGATCATGAAGAGAGATTTGTAAGTATCTACACTTTACACTTATATTTTGATTTTTTTTAACTTTGATGTATTTCAATTTAATTTGATGTGTGAATTTTGGAATAAAAATATGTGTATTATGGAAAATGGTAATGTTATAAATGTCTGGTGCTATATATGGATGTATTGTTGAGTTACTTTCTTTGTTTAATAGAGAGTAAATATCGTAAAAATAGAGAAAATTTTGCTGAAATTTTTGTAAATTATAGTTCACTTATAACATTTTATTATGACGCAAGAAAAGTCTATGGGCAAGAAGCCTATACCCCGTCAGTTTTTTTTGTATACTCACACTAAAAAGCATGATGATGTGACCTTTGTTAACACCCGATATAGAGAACTAAATATATGTGAAATTTATGCATTAATATTAATGCTTAAAAATTATCACTTATTAAGATAAGCATTGCCTTCTGATATGACCAAATACAAGAAAGCATTTAATGACAGTCTTAACAGTCTGAAGATGTTGATGAGAGTCAAACCTATCTTTATGCAGTGGGTGGTAGGGACTGTCATGGAAGGATCTTCGACTTAGATTCATTTGCGAACATATGTTATTCAAAATCCTCTATATCTAGTATAGTAGCATCTAGTAGATAGTCTACATCCAGTGAAGTCTATGAGTTTCGGAGCACAGCACAGGCATTGGCAACTTAGTTGCAATAGTTAATGGAGTACATAACCCAGCTCCGTAATAAGATGGATGAGTTGAAGGGGAAAAGCAACACCTTATCACAACATTCAGAGCATCCACATTCACCAATTGAATAACATAGTTTTAGTCGTTTTGTATGAATTAAATACTATTAATAATTTTTTTATTATCAATTAAGAAAAGTTTTACTTTATATCATCAATCAACTTTATGTTTTAACAAGTTAAATGTTGAAACAAATCAAAATATTATCAAATGATAACTGATAATTGTATAAATTATACATCAATCATAAGATTATCAAACAAAATTAAATGCAGATAAATAAAAAAACAGTATCAGTCAATTTACTGATGGAAAAATAAAATTCATCCGTAAAATACAATGAATTTACTGACTAACGACTAAAATATGTCGGTAAAATGCAGTAAATTTACCAGTGGACAATGAAGTTCTATCAGTATAATTAGTCGTGAACTTACTGACAGAGGAGTCTTGTCTGTCGCTAACTTACTGACAGAGGAGTCTTGTCTGTCGCTAAATTTACTCGAAGAAACAAACCTTCCGTCGCTAAATTTACCGATAACACAAAAATTACCGTCGTTAAATATAATGATGGGACATAAAATGTCCATCGGTAAATTAGTGACGAACAATTTGTACTTCGTTACCAATTTTTATCTATGGTCGTTTCTTCAACAACTTATGCCTTCGGTAAATTCCATCGCTAACTTAGTGTACCGATGGTAAACTTTCATATTTTGTCGGTAAATTTCGTCACTAAATTCTATTTTTCTTGCAGTAAATAAAGTTCGAGATGCTTAAGTGCATTTTATCCAAAAATTCTCTTATTGTGTTATTATATAAACTCACAACTATAACCCATTTTATATGAGAATAATTTAACCATAAAGTCATAATTATAACTAACTTTGTAAAACTACATAATTCAACTTTAAAGTCATAACTGTAAATCAATTTGTATGATTACATAATTCAATCGTAACTTCTTAATTATAACCTATTTTGTGCGATTATATAATTTAATCTTAAAGTCATAACTATAACTCAACTTTTATGATTACATAATTTAACTAGAAATTTACAACTATATTACATTTTGTATGATTATATAATTCAATCATAAATTCATAACTATAACCTATTTTATGCGATTACATAATTTAAATATAAACTTATAACTATAACTCATTTTTGTATAATTACATAAAATCGTAAACTCACAATTACAACTCATTTTGTATGATTACATAATTTAATTATAAGTTTACAATTATAATATATTTTATGTGATAACATAATTTGACCGTAAATTAATTCATTTTGTATGATTTCACAATTTAATTTATAAACTATTTTAAGACAACTTCGTTATAAGGATAATATTTCATCACTAATTTTAATTAACATGGACAAAACTACCAGAGAGACGACACATTTTTTTTTAAAATGAGAGAACTCAAATCCCACGAACAAATACGTGACTTCGTGAGAGTGTGAGACCTGACACAAAACTTCATTATGCTTTACTTCATTAAACTATCAATAGATCCAGGAGTTCAGCACAGACAACAATCACAAGTCACAACACAATAGACGGTTGGCATTTAGCAACCTTGAGGCAACTGGGATGGCAGAGGACTAAGGTGGAGGAAGACAGCGAGCTATGTGGGTTACATCACTTGCATGCAGAGGATGAAGGTGGAGCTGAAAGGACCGAGGAGAATAGATAATTGTGTGCGGGGCTGTGCAACGGTGCAACAGGGTAACGGGCTGACCAAAATGCGAAGGATGAAGGCAGATTGGGGAGGACGAAGGCGGACTGGCTACGACACAGGACGACAGGAGACAAGCAGTTCGATGACTGGAGGTTGAGGTGGACGCGAGTGAGTAAATTGCAGACCAGAGAGTGAGCAGAGAGGCGGCGAAAAATGTAGGGGGAGAGGCAGACTGGAGAGTGATTGCGTGAGGGTGCAATTAGGGATTTTTTGTACAAATTAGTCCTCTAATTTTTTGAAAATTTCAAATCTAACCAGTAAGAAGGAAACAATAAAAATCAATCTCGGCCCTTGAAAAGGATGAGAAAAAACCAAACCCCAAATAAGGAGCGGCCAAAAGCCGGCCAGACGTTGCCGTTTTTGCACTCCAATTTGAAATTTTGAAATACAAGGAACCAACCAAACCCCGCCCAAAAAGGACAAACTACGGTTAAAAAACAATAAAAATCTAGCTGGCACTCAAACCTAACTATGGTTAAGCTAACTGCGGTTAAAACGAAACCCGACTACTCGTCTACTCTCTTCCTTCCTATAAAATCCAGCAGAGTTGAGAAACAAACTCACCAGTAGATCTAGCAAAAGGAAGGCGTCTTAATAAACGCCCCCTTTCTTCATCGTTTATCTTACGATTCCGATCTCTTTTTCGGCGTTATCAACAACTTCCAGCGAAAATGAGAGAGTGCATTTCGATCCATATTGGTCAGGCCGGTATTCAGGTCGGGAATGCGTGCTGGGAACTTTACTGCCTCGAGCATGGCATCCAGGTAACCGTTTCTCATGATCCAGGGTTTTCGGTTTGATCCATTCCTAGTTTGTACTCAGATCTTAGTTTTCTCGCTTCCAGTGGTGTAATCTGGCTTGAATTATGTAGATCTGGTGTTCTTCGTGTAATGTACTTGATTTTGACATTGGATCTGGATTTGCTTGATACATTTGAATTGATAATTTCTTCAGAAAGAAATTGCGAGAATAACTTGTTTCTAGATCCAAATCGTTCGTGGTGGATGCATTTCGATTGTTGTTTTTGGGAAAAGTGATTGTGCAAATAGTTTTCCTTTTCCTTGTTGCATTGTGTGAGATTGGTACTGATTGTGTGAGAGTTATGCGTTTTTGGGCAGCCTGATGGCCAGATGCCAGGTGACAAGACCGTAGGTGGAGGTGATGATGCCTTCAACACCTTCTTTAGTGAGACTGGTGCTGGGAAGCATGTTCCTCGTGCGGTCTTTGTAGATCTGGAGCCTACTGTCATTGATGAAGTCAGGACTGGCGCATATCGCCAGCTTTTCCATCCTGAGCAGCTCATCAGCGGCAAAGAGGATGCCGCTAACAATTTCGCTCGTGGTCACTATACCAGTAATGATCTTACATCTAATGATTTGTCTCATTTGTTTTAGTGATTAATTGTGTTGTAATATGAGTTGCTAATATTTGTTCTCTTGATCTCAGTTGGAAAGGAGATTGTTGATCTTTGCTTGGACCGCATTAGAAAGCTTGCTGACAACTGCACTGGGCTCCAAGGGTTCCTTGTCTTTAATGCTGTTGGTGGAGGAACTGGATCAGGGCTTGGCTCTCTTTTGTTGGAACGTTTATCAGTGGATTATGGCAAGAAGTCTAAGCTTGGCTTTACAGTGTATCCATCGCCACAGGTTTCAACATCGGTTGTTGAGCCTTACAACAGCGTCCTTTCCACTCACTCCCTTTTGGAACACACTGATGTGGCTGTGCTACTTGATAACGAGGCTATTTATGATATCTGCAGGCGCTCCCTTGACATTGAGCGCCCTACCTACACCAACCTAAACCGCCTGGTTTCCCAAGTATGAACTTTCACTTTCGCAACACAGATCAATATTCCCCAGTTTTTCTTGCTTGTTAAAGTTTTGATCTAATATTACCTCCTGTTCTGGTGATGATTGCAGGTGATATCATCTCTTACTGCCTCTTTGAGGTTCGATGGTGCCCTGAATGTGGATGTGACTGAGTTCCAAACTAACTTGGTCCCATACCCTAGGATTCATTTCATGCTTTCTTCTTATGCGCCTGTTATCTCTGCTGAGAAGGCTTATCATGAGCAGCTCTCAGTTGCCGAGATAACTAACAGTGCTTTTGAGCCTTCATCTATGATGGCCAAGTGCGATCCTCGCCACGGCAAGTACATGGCTTGCTGTTTGATGTACAGAGGTGATGTGGTACCTAAGGATGTCAACGCCGCTGTTGCCACCATCAAGACCAAACGTACCATCCAATTTGTTGACTGGTGCCCAACTGGTTTCAAATGCGGTATCAACTACCAGCCACCAACTGTTGTTCCAGGCGGTGATCTTGCCAAGGTGCAGAGGGCTGTTTGCATGATTTCCAACTCCACCAGTGTTGCAGAGGTCTTCTCTCGTATTGATCACAAGTTTGATCTCATGTATGCAAAGAGGGCTTTTGTGCACTGGTACGTTGGTGAGGGTATGGAGGAAGGTGAATTCTCAGAAGCCCGTGAGGATCTTGCTGCTCTTGAGAAGGATTATGAAGAGGTTGGAGCTGAGGATGTTGAGGGTGAGGATGATGAAGGCGACGAGTACTGAGTAGACTGACATCTCATTTATTATCCATCGCCTCTTATTTGATATCCCCATGTATCAGTCCCTTTACATGGTGGATTGTTGTTGGCTAAACTTTGGTTATTACTATCTTTCACCTTTGGGTGACTGCTTTATTTCTTCCAGAACAAGACATGAATATGGTTTATCTGAATGTTTGTTGTTTAAAATTCTATGATTTCTATCTTTGCTATTGTGGTAATGAAAGGAATGTGTGCAAAATCACCTCTTCAAATTCCAAACTCATGTAACAAATCAGTCGGGCCTACTCAAGACTGAAATATCCCCAATTCCTGCATTAAAAGACTTCCAAGTTAAGCTATAAGAGATTCTATTTCTTATAAAAAGGAAAAATCAGTAACAAGCCAACAATTCACATAACATGTCTAGAGAATACATTATTTGAACCATTAACGTGCACTTCAGGGTATAATCCGTATTAAAGAAAGTAAAAAAAATCTTTGGTTTGCCTAACGCCAGGCCAACGCACTGTTTAGTTTTAGTTTTAGTTTATAACAAAATTTTATTTGGTTGTTGATATTAATATAATCACATTTTTATTATTAATTATAGTTATAAATTAGATAAAATTTAAAAACAAATTATTTTAATTAATTACGTTTATTTAAATTTATTAATATAATTATTAAATTAATTTTATTTAATGTAATTATAATATTAATTATAATATTAATTATAATTTTTATTGATAATTAATTTAATAAATAATTAAATAATATATATTTAGTTAATAATAAATCAGATTATTAAGAAAAGAAAAATAGAAAATAATTTTGAAAACTACAAGAAATCAATACTAAAAACAAAAATGAAATTTTTTTTACTAAACTTAAACACAAAATTAGAAAAATAAAAAATAAAAAACTAACAAGGCTTTAGTTTAATTACGTTTAGATTTAGAATAACATTTTAATATGATTAATTATAAAAATTAGATAAAAAAGAGTTTATCACTCAAATTATTAATTAAAAAATTGAATTAATTACACTGATTGATTATCTTAAAATTTTTATTATTTATTTTTATATAAATGATTTTTCTATATTTAATCAATAATGAAATAAGAAGAAATTGTATAATCATTAAACAATACTATAATAACATCATCACACTCAATCCGAAGGCCCGTAACGAAGTGGGGTTTGGGGAGGTCTGATAATACGTAACCTTACCCTTACATAATAGAAAGATTATTTCCGATAGACCCACATGCAGATGAGACAATAAAAAAATGATGCAGGTTAAAGAGTAATAAATAAAATTACATTAAATACATAAATAAATAAAAATAAAATATAACCAAAAGATATATTTGATATAATGTCTAGATCTGTCAGTACCTAATAAGCTGCAAAGTTCGGCTCTTTTCGTCTCTAGTTAAGCTAGGAGTTCTTGCTCAGGAACATTAAATGCTTGACAAATCCTATGGTTTTAAACAGTCTTGCAGGCTCTTTCCCCATACATCTGTCCTGAAAAATCAAGTTGTAGGCCCGAAAGCCTTGTCCAGGTCTTACAAGTCGAAAAGATAGAAAAGACATTGAATTGAACTTCCTACGCGATAACTACATAGCGTGAGCTTTAAAGTAAACATCTCCTAATAACTAAGTCAACTGTATTGGTGAACTTTAAAGGGTGTATTTTACTCTTATCCGCTCACGCCAAACTTTTCTATTTCTAGCCACTGGCTCAGTAATTGTCAACTCTAACATATCTTTCTTGATCACTTCCTTCTAGTTCTTATAAGGCCACCTTTCTCTCCTCTTATAGTCATTAAGGGTTATTTTTTCACAATGTCGTACCGGAGCATCAGAAGACCTCCTGTGCACACGACCAAACTACCTAAGTTTGGTCTTTCTCAACTTGTCAGCAATATTAGCTACTTTTAGTCTGTCTCCCACCACACGATTCAGGATGATAGGTCCCGATCAGAAGTTGAAAATATTTAAAAAGTTTTCTTGTTTGGGCGAGAATCACCACAGATAATATTGTTGAATTAAAAAATCTCCCTTTTTATTCATACTTTTGGTAGTTTAAATATAAAATTTTCCAACTGCTCTACCTAAAATAAAGGAGCTTACTTTAAATGTGCCAAAAGGAATTTAAACATTTGAAAGGATAAGTGAATGGGTAATGTTAGCAAATATAGTGGAGGTGTTGACTGTAGGAATTCTATTCTCTTTAAAATCCAAGATCGATTCATATCAAATCATCAAGAATAAAATAAAGCGGAAGCATACCTGAATCCATTATGAA
>JANIJH010000223.1:63582201-63612646 GCA_024520975.1 Erythroxylum areolatum | reverse complement strand
ATCTGAAATTAATACCAAACTTTACATAAGCTGTATGAAAACTTCATAGCTTTAATTTCTTGATGCTATAATATTAATAATCCTATCAGCTCAAATTGAGAATTGAGTCAAAATTTTAAAAAATCAAACCAGAAATCATAAATTTTTTTGACTCAAAACTCATTCCTCGTAAAACTAGTTGTTATAAACATGAAGACTTTGGTTATTAGATAAAATAAAAATCACTAAAAGCTTTCTGGAAACAATATTTATCTAATGGACAACATCTATTGGATAAAACTTCACTCTTTATCCAATGGCCAAAATGGGATTCTTTATCCAGTGGGTAAAACTTCAATTGTTATCCAATGGGCAACAAAAATCCTTCCTTATCCAATGATTTACGATGATAAAACAGAAACAACGATATTGGTCATTGAATAAAGACAAAAGGCTCCTGAAAAACAACTTTCAGCAGATATAATCATGATCTAAGTCTTTATCTACGGTAAAACTCCAATCTTTATCTATGAAATTAAAACACCGCAAACGTTTCTTTAAAAAGTTATTGCGGAAAATCCAAAGTTCACCGAACACATATACGATTAACAAGACCTCCACCGAAATATGATCGTTTCATGTATGCCAAACAAAAAATGTTCTTCTGAAATCTAAGAACACCGAAACATAAACGAAGAACAGATCTGAAATTGAAGGCTACCGAAAACATAATCATATATGTCAAACAAAAGAAACTCCAATACCGAAGACAAAATGGAAACCAAATAATCATTCTTGATGACCTAATTATGAATTTGCTTTGATACCACTTGTAGGAATTCTAATATCTTTAAAATCCAAGATCGATTCATATCAAATCATCAAGAATAAAATAAAGCCGAAGCATACTTGAATCCATTATGAAATCTGCACTGAAATTTTGCGGTTTTGTCTTCCAAATTAGAACGTAGCCCTTTTTCCAGAGTTTTCCGTAACTCTCTGTTTTCTTTCTTTGATGATGGGATTTCAGACAAGAATTTAGGTTACGTTTAATTTGAGAACCATAACCATTTATATTAGGGTAAAACCCTAATTTAATTTCTAGTTTGGCCCATCATAAAACTAGAAATATAAGCCCGGTCTCTACACATACAGAGCCCACACTTAAAATAGATGCATGAAGCCCAAATACTATAAACATATTAGATCACTTTAATTAATTGGGCTCAACTTTATATTATAGCCTTTATATACAATTATACACATATAAGCCTCATGTTTGATTAAAAAATTCTTTCATTGACAATTTCCTAGCTCCTCACTAGCTGCACATTTCTTTTGCAGTTAGGATCTCCAAAACTTATCATTGCCTCCCCCTTTTCTTGGAACCTTGTCCTTAAAGTTCAGGATGTTATTTGCCCATGTAGTTTCGTCTTCGTCACCTTTCAATAATAGTAGTTTGGGTTTGCGACATTGGTGGCTGGGGGTGAACCGCTCATCACAGTTGAACCATAATCCTTGTGTTTGACGCTTCTGCATTTCATCCCAAGAGATTCGTTTGGTAGATGCAGTGGGCGAAGCTATGGGTTGTGACGATGGAGTTGCTACTACTTGGTATGGTTGAGTGATCACACCTCGTCCGGATTGGTTAGACCAATGTTGTCGATTCAATTGATCCTCTCGTATGCGGGCCAACCTAATCACTTCCTTCAAAGACTTAGGCCGGAACATTCTAATTTCATCTGCTATTTCAGATTTAAGTCTATCGATAAACATTTCCACTAAGGCCCTTTGCGTCCACCCTTAAACTCGGTTACCCAATCACTCAAATTCTTTTTGGTACTCACGCAATGAAACCTTTTGTTTTACTCTAGACAAGGCTTCATCAAAATCTTCACCTTTAGTCTGCCCGAACCAGAGCCAAAGCTCCTCTTCAAACACTGCCCAAGTGATTTCTTTCTTTTCTTCCTTGCAGGCTCGACGTAGTTATTGCCACCATTGGTTGGCTTCGTCTTGTAGGTGATGTGACTCCAACGCCACCTTTTGATCCGTAGTGGTATTTTGGTGTTCAAAAAATTGCTCCACGTGGTTAAACCACTCCGTCGAGTCATTGCTGCTATAGGAAGGAAACTCAAGCTTTGCTAACTTAGAGCAAAATGGTTGACAACCCCCCTCAGTTCTCTCTGCTCTCTCTGCAAGTGACGATCGACCATAACCAACCTGACCAGAAGTATTGATGTTAGAACCTTCTAAGTTGGAGGCAATGATGTTGGTAAGTAGCTTGAGGTTCTCTTCGATGATACGAAGTTTGTCGGCCATCCCGAGCTCTATCCGACTAAAACTGTCTTGTAACCCGCCAAGGCTTACTTCCAAGTTCTCAATTCGTTCTTTGTTGGAGACCATTTTGATTTAGCTCTGATACCAATTGATAGGTCCCGATCAGAAGTTGGAAATATTTAAAAAGTTTTCTAGTTTGGGAGAGAATTACCACAGATAATATTGCTAAATTAAAAAATCTCCCATTTCATTCATACTTCTGGTAGTTTAAATATAAAAGTTTCTATTTGCTCTACCTAAAATAAAGGAGCATACTTTTAAATGTGCAAAAAAGAGTTTAAACATTTGAAAGGATAAGTGAATGGATAACGCTAGCAAATATAGTGGAGGTGTTGACAATTTCCTAGGTCCTTCCTAGCTGTACGTTTCTTTTGCAGTAGGGCTCTACTAGAATTCTAACTTGGTCATCTAGAGATGCCTATAAATAGCTCATTTTAACCTTGTTCTTAAAAATAAATGAGTATGGGAGACACTTAGAGATGTGAGAGAGCATTCCTTTGTATACTTTGAGAGAATGAATAAAAGTTGGCGTTTGCCATATCGCTTTCTAATGTTCTTTTTTTGCTATGAATATTTAATTCTTTCGTAGTTTTCTTGCAAAGGTGTGAGAGAGAAATATTGTGATGGATGTGAAGCATTCAAGAATGAATAGATTGGTCATGATCACGAGACAAGGCTGAATCTTGCTTTAATGGAACTAAATAGTATTGTCGTACAAAGGGATTGAAACAACTTGTGGTACAAATTCGTGCTTGAAGAAAAACCTTTGTAACACTTGGCATGCTTAGTGTGGCTGGAGTTGAAAATTAATGTTTTAAGGTATTTCTCAAGTAAGCATTGAACTTTCTTATCATCGTAATGTAATGACAATGCAAAGATTTCGTATTTGAGAGGTTATGGTTTTGTTTATTTGCTAAAAAGGAAAAAAAAGAAGAAAAAATTTACCATTAGCATCCTTGTGTAATATAAATTTCCACATTATGAAACTTTTTTATTGTTCTTTATAAATTAATAGCTTAAAAGTGTGTCGTGAACTTTACGTTTATAATAGAATACAGAATATATCTTAACGTTTCTAAACGTTCAAATCAAACCTTAACATTTTCAAAACATTTAAAATAAATTTTAAGTAAATGAAAAATTTAATAGGTTTAACTTTTCATCAGTTTAATTTCACGTATATATTGATAAGATATTATTTATTATTTATTAAATAAAGAATGAATCCTTCCTGTCACATGACAATTGAGATTTATTGTCTTAAATATGTAATAATAGGTTTAACTTTGACATGACAAGTGAGATTCACTGTCTAAAATATGTAATAGTGAGTCTCACTGGTACATAACAAGGGAGACCTATTATATAAAATGTGTAATAGTAGGCTTTGTGAAATCTAATTTTTAATTAATTTTTAAAAAGCTACTTATATTACAATGAGATCTACTTTTTATTTAAGAAATATAAAAATAATGTTATGTCAACATTGATATAGCATTTAACTATCCGTTAAATTTGTTGTCCATTTAAAATCTATTCTAAATATTTTAAAAATGTTAGGATTCAATTTAAACATTTCAAAACGTTAGGATTTTGAAAATATTAAGATTCAATTTGAACATTTCAAAACGTTAGGATTCAAGTTGTACACATGCTTGTTCCGATAGTACATGCACTTATTTAAAAGAAGTTATTTCCGAAGACTATTGCAAGCTTGACAAAGATAAACACTTCGAATTCGTATGGTAAATGGATATTACCGACGTTTGAACCCAAACCAAACCAGGCCTGAAGGCCCAACCCAATCGAGATTAAAATTGCAGAATTCAACGTGAACTAAGCTGTTTTCAGCAAAGTTGTCACATTCAACAGAAAAGAGCCGAACTTGTGTGAGAGAGAGTAAGGTGATGATGAAGACAAAGAAGATCCCACAAGTTCATCAAATTTCATCTCCTTCCTCATGGCGTGAAACCCGTTTCTTTTCTCGACTCATAACTCCATTGTACTTGGTTCAATGGCCGAGTCTTGTTCAACAAACGCCACGTCCGAAATAGTAATGGTGACTGTTCTATTTCCCCCTTTTTTTAATTTGTACAGCCGTTAATTTGTGTACTTAGTTGCATTTTACAGGCGCCCATATGTAAAGATTGTAACTTTTTATGGATTTCTGTAAATTTTGTTTAGATATGCAAATAAGAGCTTTTTTATTACACCATTGAAGCTAGGCATGCATGTTGGTGCTCAATTTTGCTTCTTGTTTTTGTTTGATGGATAATTGATGAAGGCAGTGATAAGTTGTAAAAGTTTTAAAATAATCCATAGAGAAGGATGTTCAAAGATTAATAATATTACGGACATTGAAGAATTGTGAAGCTGAACTATATTAGAGTTCGTCACTGAATCAGAACGGACGTTATTAGGTTTTTAGAAGGGAAGCTTTGAATCATTCTAACATCACATGGCTCTTTACTTTGACCTCTTAACATGGAATGTATTGAAGAGGCATGTTAATTTGTTCATTTGATCAAACCTAACTTGCCAGTCTTGCTTTTCTCTTTTAAGTTAGTAGGCATCAGGTTTTTATCCTCTCATAAATCATCTTCCATTCGGGTTTAAAAATTTAGATGTCGCTCTGACTAGGAGATTGGGTTGTATTGTACTCTCTTTCACAAATCATCTTGGTTCCATAACAGAGTTGCTCTTGTAACTTTTAGAAATTCTTGTTCTGTCAGTAGGTAAATATGGATGGAGGTCTTTGTTCTGTTCTTCCTTCTAATGCTTCTTTCTAAAGACTGGCATCAAAGGCAAGGTCAGTATGAAAGGCACAAAGTCTTGCATTTGGTGAAGCAGGGGGAAGAATAAGTCTTTGTCCTAATAAAATTTACTGGTGATTTTCTGTATTGCTTAGTATCAATATTTAGTTGACATTAACAATTATCGACTTTAGATCTTATCCAAGTAAACAATGTTGAGTGCACAACATTTTTGTTTTGGTAACTATATCCACCTTTTGCATGTTTGATTAGAATGTCACCAGCGCTTTGACATGATTTCATTATATTTAGAAATATGCACTTTCACATTTTCGAACTATGTCATTACATAGAGTATGGCTCTAGGACATTACGCCCCATAAACGACAAACACACTTTTTATTTTTGGTTGGTTTGGTATGCTTTTATGTAACATAACTTCTATTTAATACTAGTTACCAATAATGGATTTTCTTTTGTATAATTAATTCCACTTTTTGACTGGATATATTTAGTTTTGCAATTGCATTTATTAACGTAGGAATGCGGACGCGGATATAAATTGTGGATGACATGAGAGTTGACCTTGCACTCTAAAGTTTTCTGTTCTAATTGAGCGAGTCAATCTTTGTTTAATCATCTTTCTGCAGGAACAATGACGAGAGGTCGCCAAAAGATTGAGATGAAGCTGATTGAGGCAACAAAGGCCAGGCAAGTTTGTTTCTCGAAACGACGAGCAGGAATCTTCAAAAAGGCTAGTGAGCTCTGTACCTTATGCGCCGTTCATATTGGTATGATAATCTTTTCACCTGGCGGGAAGGCCTTCTCATTTGGCCATCCAAGTTTGGACAAGATTTTCAATAGACTTGTTCACCATGAAGATGCAGACGCTTCTAGCATCCAGCGACAGCCTGATCACCGCGCTCATATACTGGCCAAACTTAACAAGACTTGTAACGATTTATATGAGCAATTGGAATCTGAAAAGAAGCAAGCAGATATACTGAAGCAGCTCAGTGAAAAATCACAGGGCAAACCTCTGATGGATTTACCGCCAGATGACCTCAGCTTGGAGGAAATGCTGATGCTAAAGGGGTTGCTGGAAGAAAGACTGGGATGTCTACAGAAGCACCGCGAGGAACTTGCTTCTCAAACTTCCAATCCACCTGGATTCTTTAAGCATTCTTTTGATCTTAACGTATCAGCAAGTAGTTCGTCGGTTGATGCCGATGATGCCGATCATCAGGGTTAACCTTTTGAGCATGTTACTGCAAAACCATATGAAATTGCTATATTTTGCTGTTACTGTTAAAGTTGTATGAGAGTGTTTCAGGGCATTCTTTCTTGTCATCAACTGAGCTCTGGGAAAGTAATAATAAGAGAATGCATAGTCAAGTAGTAAGGGAATGCATAAACCATAATTCCTAGCTTTCTTCATAGTGACAATTCATTTGGGGATTTTAGGTTGCAAAGGCTTAATCAAGGAAGACTTTAGTATCATTTATGTGCTTTTTTTTTTTCTTCTTCCCAATTAAAAATGAACATGAAAAGGAGTTCTCAAACTTGAGATAGAACATGGCCTTTTTCACAGTATTTTCTTTCATATAATTATTTCCATTTTGACTGAAGTTATTGAGATATGCCATTTGCATTTATTAACAGAGAAATGCCCTCTTAAAAGGACAGAACTATATGGAAATGGAGTTTATAGATTTTATTTTGGTAATCATTAATTTAAGATACAAGTGAAGATAGCAATAAGCCAAATCCCTTTTTTCTTTTCAACTAATTTTATTTTAATTTAAAATTAAAAAAACAACAACAAAAATCTTACTAATATGCTGAATTTAGAGAGATTTAGTATTATACAGCCTTACTTCTAACTAATGGAGAATCTGTCTCTGAATAACCAAAAGTTTAATTATGTTATAGTTAAATTATAATTTAAAATATTATCTAAAAAATTAAGGTAAAACATGATCATCATCATCATTACATCCAGTTTAAAGTTTCACAATAAAATAGAGTCTAAAAAATCTGATAGTACGGAGCCTTACACGATAAGAATGTGATTTACACGTTTAAAATTTGAAAGAATCAAACTCAAGACATCGGCATTACACTCTTTGAACATTTGGGCCATTGA
This sequence comes from Erythroxylum areolatum, assembly GCA_024520975.1. Taxonomy (NCBI): domain Eukaryota; kingdom Viridiplantae; phylum Streptophyta; class Magnoliopsida; order Malpighiales; family Erythroxylaceae; genus Erythroxylum; species Erythroxylum areolatum. Next base: position 63,605,431 of record JANIJH010000223.1, on the reverse strand, counting down.
CCCAAATATTTTCAATGGGTTGAGTTGGGTTGGGTTTGATGCTCCTAAAAGCCCATGTTTAGGTGTATTTATTTTCCTAATTAACAAAGAACGTCAAGGGTAAAGTCGTCAATTTTCTTTTCGGTAGGTGTAAGAAATTAAGAATTGGATTCAGGCCTTTGCGAAAGGGTTGCATCATTTACCGTTTCAAACCGAAAACGAAGAATGGCGTCGGCGTTGATCCGTTCTGGTGCTCTCCGGACAACCCTTCGCGGCGGTTCTAGAGCGTCTCCCAAGCGAGGCTTCTCTTCCTCTGCTCACCACGACGATGCTCGTAAATCTACTTCTCTTTATTTTTTCTTTCTTCTATAGCATCTAAATTCCATATTTAAGGTCTGTTTTCTTAATCTGAAAATGATTATACTTTAACTGCCAAATTTGTGATTCATAGTTGCAGCTGCATCAGGTTTTGGAATTTGATTGTTAGGACTCTTTCCTTGTTCTACGTGTTGATTGTAAATTTTTTGATGTTTGGCTGACGAGATATGTTATGGATATAAAGAATCTCGAATAATGAAGAAAATCAAGTTCTTCATCAAGCTTTTTTTATTTTTTGGTAACTAGAATATATTAATTCCAAAAGGAACTGTATTTATCAAAATTTATCAAGCTATGTTTGATCTTATCTCATAAGTAATTGTATCTTCTGTTTCTTTTTGGTTTTGATTATTGACAATTGCTTTATGTTTTAATAGAGGAGGCGGCTAAGTGGGAGAAGATAACATACCTAGGCATTGCTACTTGCACACTCTTGGCCATTTATAACCTGTCAAAGGGTCATCACCACTTTGACGAGCCTCCTGTGAGCTTTCTTTTCTCTTCATATTCTTGTTTATGATACTATTGAAATACTATGATTTACATTTCAACCATTGTGATTAAATTTCAAACTGGTTAATTTTCTTCCATGTTTTTTTCACGAATCGTCAATGACATAACTTTTGTACCTGGGTATTGTCTGCTAATTGTTGTCCCCATTGGTGCAGGCGTATCCATATTTGCACATTCGCAACAAGGAGTTTCCATGGGGTATTTCCTATCGCTTTCCTTGTTTTATTTTATATTTCCTTCTCAAACCAGCAAACTAATTGCTTTGCTATTAATCTGTTATCAATTTTACTTATGGTGGCCCAAGCATTAGATTGGGGCTTAAATCCATATGCTTCTGCTTGCTAGAAGTCAATAGGGCTGAATTGATTTGGTTTAACTCAGTACTCTGATGTATGATTCATGAATATAAAATGAAGTTGTAACATTGATCAAGTACATTTGATCTCATTTGGGAGGCTATAATATTTTTTTCTAGCTTTTGGGTTCATAATGTTTGGTTTGTAGTTCTGCTTAATCCAGAGTGGGAATGCATACTGCACCAAATTTAGTTGTTTGTGATACTGAAGTTGTTAGAATGTCTGAACTTGGTTGGGGGTCGGCTTAGTTAAAAATTGGTTGCGTTTCTCCTTTTACAAGTTTTATGGTCATAGATTTTGCTTGATTCCTTTTGACAGATTTTCGATTTTTGTGAACACAGGACCAGATGGACTCTTCGAGATTAAGCACCATTAGATGGTGAGGGCACATATGAAGATATGAAAGCTTTTGCATATGCCTTCTTTTTTCAAGCTGAACTTTCCAAACCAGTACACAACTTTGGTTGCTATTGTTGATCTTTGGCATTTTATTTCGCATCGCCATTCATGGATTATAAGACTCTGTATGCGGAAAATTGTTCAGTTTGCATGCTCTTCTTTGTCCAGAATTTGTTTCCTGCCTGCTGCAAAATAAGATTGATTAGTGATGTGGAATTTCCTTTCCGTGATCTGTCTGTTTAAAGTCGCAGTGATTCCTGAACTGTGGTTGGAAAATCTTATGAAGTTTGGGGGATAGTTTGGAGGATGGCCTCCAAATGTGAGGTTTCAATATTAAATATGCGAAAACAAAAATGATTATTGGAAACAGATGGACCTTTTTATTTAATAAATGGGAAAGCAGAAATATATACAAACTTATTCATCCGAGCACTTACCATGAATCAATCGAATTTTGATAAGAAAAAAAATATAAATTTGATATCAAACTAAACCCACCCTGATGCTGAGATTTGTCAGGGTAGTGCATGACTTCATAGGAAGATGATAAAATTGTTAGCTCTCAGTGGGAAGAAGAAAGAATAAAAAAATTCCTTTAATTTTGTATAATAATTTTATTTTTATCCGATTAATAAAATGTAAATTTCATAGAATATTGTTTGCTCCTGAGGAGACTTAGATAAAATCAATGATTAAAGGACTTAATCGTTTTAGTAGGTTTAATTTAGTTTAGCTTTTAATTTTTAGATTCACTTTATTTTAATAATTTTTATTGTAAAAAATATTAATCTATTAATTAATTAGTCAATTTTAATAAATTAATAAATTCTTATAAATTAAAATGATTCAGTTAATTTTATTTAATATTCTTTTTTAATTAAACTTTAAATTTAATTTTTTAATTTTATTCAATATTTAGTCAATTTTATAGCGGTTTAATATCTATTGAATCTTTTTAATCTTCTCTTATTCTATTAATTTAATTTCTAATCTGATTTTTAATATATTAAATATAACCCTCCTATTTGACTACTTAAACTTTAATGGGTAATGAATAGTAAATTTATTTAGGGTTAACAAATTGAATTGCCTCTAATCAACAAGAAAATGTCTTAACTGATTGAATTTTGGACCGATGAGTTGGTTGAATTTTAGGACCAATGAATTAATTGAATTTTAGGCTAATCTGAATAGACTTAAACAGGTTTGATTAATTTCATTTTAACTCAAACAATTAGACTGAACTTGACTTTAATTTAGCTTGAATTAAAAAAAAAATTAACATCCGACCTGTCTATTTTCATCCCTTATATTGCAATCTTGTTGAGTACTGTGCTTCATTTCCTTGGAGAATGTTGACAGAGGTTTTTAGGTAGGTACTAGGTATGTGAAAAGTAAGTGCTATCTATTTTGCAATCCAACATCAAAGCATCATAGTAAAGATTTCACCTAAGTGGGCATTCCTAGCAACCATAGGTGACATTTGGACAACATTCACTGATAGCAACTTCACTTTAGAAAGGCGCAATGAACAAAGAAAGAAAAACTTACCTAAGAACAAAATCTCATTCATGTTACCAATGTGAGCTGTTCCTTTCATGAAGATTGAGTTGCTTTGTCAGAGTCATTATTTGGAATGAGAAAAATCTTGGAGTTTTCAATGTCACCATCGAATCTGGTGGCTTTGTCAGGTTTCGGATGCCTGCCTACCAAATTCGGATATTTCACTTTCAGACTTGCAAGAAACAGGTGTGATGCACGTTTACATGAAACTCTTTTCTATATTAACACAGTAATACAAGAGAAAGAAACAAAAGGAAAAGCTTTCAAATGAGAAAAGCTGCGAATTAGACGGATCATTAAGGTAAAGACCAGGATTACAGAGAAGTTGGAAATTCCAATTGCTTCAACTTGCATGAGTTCTTAACTTCCTCCAGAGAGTAATTCTTACATACTATATATATAACTGATTAATGCACATGAAGCAAGTAGATGACCTCAAAATTCTGACTGATCAGCTTAGGGTGACAATAAAGGCGAAAACTTGGCTGTAAGTAAACTACAAGCCATACATGGGAACTTTACTCTGCTGCTTTGTTGCCAACACCCAACCCTTCATTTCCAGTTTCAGGCAGAGTTCCCAAATCCGTTCGAGCATCTTTTTCGTCTTGAGAAACTGAAGAATCTGCAGAGTCTACAGAAGTATTCTGGGAGGAATCCAGGTCATTCTGGTTATTGTTGATGCCATTGGTGTCCGAGGATGCCACCTTGTCTTCGTGGGATTCTGAAGAACCAGAGGAACCAACTTGCTCTTTCTGGCTTGCATCTGTATCATCATTTGCTTTTTTGTTGTTCTTTCCATTGCTTTGAACATCATCCTTGCTCTCATTCTGGCTACTGTTGCCATTGCCAGAATCAAATTGTTTCTTTTTGTTAGTGTCAGCATCACTACGTAAATCATTTTTCTCAATTGTGTTGCTGCTAACAATATCATGGTTGTCATCATGGACACCATCATTATGGCTGGAACTGTCCTGCTTACGCTTATCAGAATCTGTGTTGACATTTGAATTGCTGTTCTCGTTTGTGTTGCTCTGAACATCAGCATTGCTCTCATTCTGGCCAGTGCTGCCATTACTTGTATCAACTTGCTCCTTTTGGATTGTACCAGTGTTGCCATTTGAATTGTCATTATCAACTTTGTTATTCTCAATAGCATTTTGGTTCACATTCTGGTCAACATCACCGCTGTTCGAATTTGCTTGACCTGCATTTTGGTTAACATTTGTATAACCATTGGCCTCTTTCTGACTCTGATCAGCATCTCCACCATTATCTACGTTGGAGGGATTTCCTTCCACCTGTGTGGTTGACAAATCAGAAGAACTCACTTGTTCCTTCTGGCCAGTGCTAGCATCTTTTTTTATGTTCAATGATGTACCTTTCTCTTCTGTCTTCAAAGAATTAATCTGGTCCTTCTCCCCAGCATTACCATTTGTATTCATGTTTGAAGATGGAACAGTTTCATGGATACTCTCCACTCCAGGCTTGCTGCTAGAACTTTCATTCTGAACTGGATCCTTGTTTTGGCTCATTGTAGAATGAGTATTGTCGTTGACTGTTTCTCCAGTAGATACAACAGATTCAGAATTGTTTGAATCTATTGATTCTTGATTAGCCGAATCTCCATTTTCAGTTGCAGTAGAAGGCCTTTCATTCGAATCCAATAGCTTGCTGCTGGCATTGAAGTCAGATTTCTTACTTTCATCTAGCATATTGTTATTCTTGGAATCCTCCTCCTCTTGCAACTTGTTGTCTGATGCTTTGTTTTGATCCTGAGTTGTATCGAGTGAACTTTGCAGGGATGAATCAACATTTTCCGAAGTAACAGAATCGGTATTAGAATCTCGGTGATGTTCATTCAGTTCTGTTGCTACAGTAGAACTCTCATGGGACTCGTTGGATGACTCTTGCTTATTGTTTTTATCATCACTAACATTGTCTTGGCTGGCTCTGACATTCACAGTATCATTTGTGTCAAGATCAGATTCTTTTGCATCTGGAACTCCATTGGTATCAACTTCAGCAAGATCCTTCTTATTTTCCTGGTTAAGCTCTGCACCACTAGATTTCGTGTCAACGCCTGAATCCTCTCCAGCCATCTCATTCTTTGCCTCATGAACAACACCACTAGAAGCATCATCTCCCTTGTACTGTTCCTCTCTTGCCTCCTCACTATGGCTCTTGTTTCCATTATCAACATCATTTGTTGAGCCCCCATCTTCATTCTTATCTTCAGTTTTTCCTGTATCTCTATCTTCATTTTCCTTCAAATTGCTTTCTTCTGTTACTTCTCTAATTTCTTTCTCTTGATTCTCTCCTACCATCTCCTTTTGTTCACTGGTGTCCTCAGTTGTCTCTTGATTTTGTTCCGTCTCTGTCTTGTGGCTCCCTTCATTCTGTCCATTATTACCATGGTGTCCCTTATTCTCTTCATTTTCAGCATCTTTACTCCCTACACCAACACCACTATTGCCTTCATTCCCTTCCGTCCCTTCAGATCCCCTATCTTCACTAACGTTCTCCTTGCTCTCTTCCCGCTCCGTTTCTTCGCCAACATTCTCTTTGCTCTCCTCCGTCTCCTTGTCTCCAGTTATGAGATCTCCGTCTCCTTGTTCTGTAGTGTCATGAAAATGATCATGTATCTCATCGTCCCCAACAGAATTTCCCATGTTATCATCAGTTTTGCTTTCTTCGTCATTCTTTGTTCCCTCTTCTTTTTCCTCTTCTTTTTCTCGTTTGTGTGTCGCATCCCTGATTAGTGGTTCCTCAACTTCAGGACGGAGGTCCTTTCTCCCCAGTTTTATAATCTCATTCCCAGTTTTCAGATCCTCCTCATATGTTGCTTTCTTATCATGGGAATGCCTGACTTGGTAAAGCAGCCAAATGCAAACACCAACCAGAAGACATATTTGCAAAGCATGTTTTACCTTGAAACCCTTTGACCTCTGGTTTCTACGAGGAGATAATCGAAACATATCGGATTTGTATTGACTCCGGTGAGTGAATATGTTCCTTCCAATTACCTGCCAAAAGTTTCAAACTTTCATTACCGACATGTCAAAATTGCCAAAAGAAGTACACACATCAGAAGAAGTTAACAAATCTCCATGTTCAATGTCAAGAACACTTATTACACAATCAAGAATCGAATTTATGTGCTAGATAGTACACAGTCTCCTAAGAAAAGGAAAACTGACGATTAATCAAAACTTTTATGAAAATTAAAAGGAAAAAGAAAATTTGGAAAGAAAGGATCCGAGTGACACATAACATTACACAAGTAAAACGGAAAAAGATTGACAATATCAGAACACAAAAACAAATCTAACGAAGATACAAACAAAAAACGCTCCAATCTTCCAGTTCTTTGCACCGATTGCGAGACAACTGTAAATTCAAACAACCTGATCTGCGCATGGAAGGTTTGATGATTAACTGGATCAATAATAGAGGCAAAATTAGCAGGTAAGTTCAGACCATTAAAAACAAAATCTTCGTCCAAGCAAACACTACCCCTGTTTTCCATATTCTTCTGAAACCAAACCCCTGTTCACAAATTTGCCGATCTGCACTTGAAACGAGAGATCTAACCACAACCCAGTTTCAGAAAGACAAGAATAGCAACAGGGTTTCAGGCAAAAAGACAATACAAGAAAAGATACTTACCAAGAAAAGCCAGAAAATCCCACTACAGATTCTGTAAGAATTACGAGAAGAACAAAGCACCTTTCAACTGCTTAAATCTCAGAGGTTGGTGAAGTTCATTGCAAATGCTTCTCGTTTCTTTCACAAGTGTTCCTATTATGTCTCTCTCAGATTGGATCTCGAAATGGAAGCATACCATGTCAAAAGACATGCCAAGTTCACACCTTTATATAAGAGAAAACACTAGCAGAGGGACATCTGACATTAATGACAACAGAGACGGATACGAAGCTAAACGGCAACGTCTCTTGTTTTTCTGGGGATCATTGACTTAACAACTGCAGTGCCACGCGTATGAAGCGGACCTCACTGAAATTTTTTTTTATTTTACGTTTTTTTTCCTTCGCTGTATTATTAAGCGGAGTACTAAAGAAGTGAAAATTACACAGTCGATCCAAGGCTACAGCTTCCAAGCTTGTAGCTTCTGCTCTACGCCAACCTCCGAAAGAGTCCGCAGGGAATTACGCCGTCGGCCACCTCTCTAGCGCCGCAGCTTCCGCCTTGTACGATGCGTTAGCCATGAAAGGCGTGAAAATAGCGGCTCGACCGCTCCAACTTGACATGCAAGTGACTGCTCCGATTGGGATACCCGCACTCTCGGACTCACCCCTACGGCTGGGAATCGGGACAGGCGCTGGAAACCGCTGGCGAGTAGGTGGTGGGTTTGATCGGAACGTTGGGCAAAGAGATAGTGTTCATCTCCGGAGCGACGGAGTCTAACAATGTATCGATTAACGGAGTGGCGGTGTTCTACGAAGAGAAGAAACGTCATGTCGTTACGACTCAGACGGAGCAAAAATGCGTGCTGGACTCTGGTCGTGTAACGGACTTCCTTGCGTAGCGAAGCTATACCTTATTAAGGAACGTTTTGATGAAGAAATATTTGAGGAGCCCAATGGGGATTTTAAGGAATTATAACAGGAAGGAACGGTCCAGTATCGCCCGCAGTTCGACAAATACTCCATTCTACTGGCGCTTACCGAAGAATACCTCATAGCATTCTTCCTTAAAGAGCTCTTGCGAGAACTGGGGTTGATGGTTAAACTGTTGGATCCTCAAAATCTCCAACAAGTCTACGTACTCGCCCGGAGGCACGAAGCGGTGATAGCAGCCAACACGATTCCCTGTAGGCAGAAGGGAAATCACAAGACAGTGGGGTCAGATGTAGGCAACAACAGCGGAAGATAACTCCTGCACTCCGCAGGTCAAGCAAAAGAACCCGAAATGTACGGCCAACTACAGCTGCCCAAAACCTCAAACCCCCTTGCAAGAGAAAACTGAGTGGAGCCCACATTCACATTCTACAAGAATGATGAACAGTAAAAAGTTTGATGAAAAGCGGACCCAGTGCGTTTGTTTTTGGTTTTACTGAAGCTAAGATGCCACCAACGATACAGAAGCTTCGCATGGGACATGCACCGAACGGAGTTTGTGACAGACGCTTGGGCATGGCAGTTAAGAGTAAGATTGGGGTTATTTAATCTTTGGAGGAAATTGGGATAATTTGTGAGTATGAGATGGTGAACGAAGGGATTAATATTAAGCAGATTCAACGGGCACTACACATCAATTTTTAGGTGATGCTAAAGAAATTGAAATAGAGTATGTGAGGCAATTGGGTTTTGAATTGCATGCCAGACGAGGGCTTCCTAGCTAGTGACGTATAGCTGAGAATCTGAGATTCCTCAGATAGCGCATGATGAGTCAATGGAATATCATACTGTTTTAACATCAATTTTCCGCGTATATATATGACTTGGTGAATTGTCATAATTTGTCCATGATTGAATTAAATCAGTTGTTATCTTGTGTTTCTCTAGGCAAGCATCATATGTGAATTGAGATCAAAAAAGGATGAGATGGTGTTCCTATACTGTCTACATTATCTCCGCTTTGTCAATTTTAGTTATGTAATACGGTGGAAATGATTTTCATGTGCTTGAAATGTTCTATGATTGCTTTCTGTTTACATATCAGGAATTGAGAATAATTCATAAATCTCATTCTTGATGAGCTTGCTTTCCTCAAGCTTGTAATACTTTGGCGGTACTTTGTTCTTAGTTAACTCTTTATATTCTTGATTCGGCTGCAAAGGAAAGGACTTTAGCAGAAGCGACATAGCTGCCATTTGCTGGCCTGGGAAAGCATTTTTAGCAATAGAGAGAGTATAGGTCAAAGCGCTGGCTTACAGGCTGCTAAGTTAAACTTCACTTTACTGAGAATCAGACATATTTGGTGCTCTTCTCCTTTCTCTTCAGACAAATGAGGTGTCAACATCTTCATATTCCCTCAGTCATGAGGAAAGGTTTTATGGGGAAGCGATTAGGACAAAAGGAAAGGGGCTGTGGGTAAGTCCATGAAAAACTCATGCCACCTTGCAGGGATGCATACATATGAAAATAAGATAGTGATCAGTGGTTATACATATTTACTTCAAGTTAAAGTAAAAAGCATGTTTGAGCTACTTTGTCTATAACAGGTTGCTTGAGGGCTGAGTCGGCTGACCAGGTACTAAAGGCCATATTTTAGAAGGCAAATGTTTAATTATTCCTCTCTTGATGTTTTGCTCTTCGTGTATTCATTTGAGGAACTTCTGCATGTAGAACTTGGAGGTTCTGTTTGTTTTCCAACCTTAGCTAACTGGTGACTGAATCGGAACCTGAGTTGGCAATTCTGCGGATTGGGATTATTCTAACATTTGGTCTTAACTTCACTTAGGGGAATTGGTATTCGGTGAGCTATATTAAACCACAAGATCACATATGTATTTATTCTTCAGTAATTGTGTTGACTCTTATTTGGGACCTTGTCCATAATGCCTATTGTTACAACTTACTAGAGACGAGTCTGTATGATCACCGTTCTCGTATGCTGTGGAATGTCATGGCAAACATAGTCTTCACCAGGACTGGACCTTATAGGCTTTCACATTTGTTTTGGATTAGTATTAATTGGACTTGTTTGTCTGCGGCTTATTGCTTGCAAGGTCCAGTAAATATGATGCGCTCACCATCTCTAACTTCAGCTTTATGAATTCACCATAACTAGGTTCCATCTATCCTATACATAAAGGCCAAGCCTTCCCATGTTCCATTGAGTGCAATGTTTGTTTCCTAGTCGGTTTTTATAATTTTGATGATTGTTTTCATTAGCAATTTTCATGTCTGAAGCAATATTTCTCCACTCAGCTCCTGCATTGCATACCTTGTCTTCAATTGCATCTGCTGAAAAGAAGATTGGCAGCTAGATGCTTCCAACAGCAGGGCCAACGTACCCTGCTCCATTTGTGTTTGCTCTCTATAGAATCTTTTGGACTTGATCCAATCTTGTCCGTTCTTCAGAACCCACCACTATATATATATATATATGTATATATATATTATAATGCACTAACCCTGGTGAATTGACTTGTACATCAAAGGTCAGTTTCCAGGAAATCTGATGTGAATGTCCTAACAGATGGCAAGTAGTGGCTATGATATTTCAAGGTCCGCCTAGCATATTTTGTATGTGATTGAAGGATGTGGATTTGTCAGTGCTATTTCAAAGTTGCTATTAAATGCTAGTTGTTGGAATACAGCAACAAAACACTTGTTAACAACAGGCGTTGGGAATCAGAATCCTGATAGCACCAATACTCAGTTACTGACTACTCAGCTTTTTCAGTTTGTCTGTCTTGACTTTTGCACCAACATTCTATTTTGGGAGTTTTAGGACAGTTTGAGACTTTTGTTTTTCCCATCACTGCTCGTGACTGTTGCATCTGATGTGCTCGTAGTAGTTGTACCACTCTATTATATTCCCAAGGGACTAGCACCAGCTTGAAGTGATCAAGTATATCATTCATCTAAGTTCATGATTCAACTTACTTCAGATCAGGATTTGCTGATTTTACAAGGTCATACCTGCAATAACATGAGGTGCTCATAAACCTAGTGATCATATTGCTTCTCAGCCCTGACTTCATTAAACAAGATAACGCGATGATCACATATGACAAAAGACAAATACTCGAAGAATGCTTTGTCACTTGAATATATAGAACTTGTCATATGTTTAACACTGTAGATTTTACAGAGCTTTTTGAACTAATTCGCTTAATACATACACTTGTTTGTGTGTTAAGAATTCATTTGTTCAACTAATTGCATTTTAACATAGAATTAAAGCGGGAGTAAACTTTCTTCCCAGTATAATCTAAACCCATGTATGTACTGGACGCTTGTAATATGATTATTGATAGAACATACCACTTGAGTTTAAGATAAATGATGAGTACTAATGTACAATGAATTTCAATGAATGCATGTTCTTAAATATTGAAATTGAACACAATGATGAATCCATAGAAATGAAGAAGGATGAGAATGAGAATTAATTTTTTTACTTGGACAAATTAGAATAGGGTTGGACCTTAATTTGAAATAATTAGGTGGTGGAATTAATTATTTTAAATAAGTGGATTTAGACTTCGATCGAATATCTACTTAATTATAAAAATATTAATTGCATATCAAGCATGTCAAATGGGTTGGAATTGACAAATTTAAAAGTTAATCAAATTGAGACAAAATAAAAGTCATTTTGATATAATTTAATAAAAGGTTGTCAATAAATTATGTAAAAATAAATCATTTTATTTGAATTAATTTAAAATTAACCATTTCCAAAATTTAATTAACTTAAAATTGGTTGGTTAATTTTGGGGAGACTAAGATCATATCAAAGTAACAAGTTTTTTATACAAGATGTGTTTCATCAAAGCTGATATGATCTGTTTGTGTCACTTCACTTGGCGTTTTTCCTTCTCTCACGGAGACAATGAAGAGTAGTCATTCAAAAGAACGATATGTGCCTCTCATCACCACAGTACTCCTGATTGATTTGAATTCTTGGTGTGGTCTTCGTCTTCGGGGTGTCAGTTGTCAACAAGAAAGATGCATGGCGTTTTCTGGTTATAACAATGAAAGACGAACCCAAGAGATCAGCGGAGCAAACACACTCATCCTCATGTAACATCCCATCACTTGTAGATTACGATCTTTTTTATGACAACGAGTCTTTTTCCTCTCTTCCATCCCCTCACTTTCTTCCTGTTTTTGTATCAAAAACCTGAAATGAGAAGATGATTCTGACTGTTTTTGGTCACCAAAATGGAAGTATATTTTCCTTAAACACACTCGCTGACAAAAGAGTAACATTAGTTGATCCAAAGAACCGTCGTTTTGTAGCCTCTTTTCCTCGTAAGAACAATAGAAAAGCACAAGGTAAGGGTGTGGGCATCAGAGGATCTGTACCAATTGCTCTTCTCCAATCCGAAAATAGGGTTAGTACAGGATAATTGAGATAGAACATCTGAACCCAAGAATGGAAGAATCAGATTCAAAGAGCAAAACAAACTTTTTTTGAAGGTAATGAAAAGATGTGTCATCGTATTATTTGATCACAACTGTTGCAGTATCCGCCGCAAGACCGTATACTTGAGGTTTGGGAAGAAAACTAGTGATTTTACGATTTCTTACACGACAAGTAATAACTTTCAAAACCCAGATCCTGGTACTTTGTCCGTAGGTTCAGGACCTTGGCCACTTCTCACCTGGAGCGAAGACTGGAGGACTTACATTTAGAGCAAACTGCTTCGATATGAAAGAAATCTTTGTTTTTCTTTTCAAGGATATAGAAGATAGCGTGTTGCAGATAGCCATCTCTGCCCACCAAATCTCTTATTCTGCTCACCTGGATTTGTTTTTGAAGATAAAGTAAACTAGCATATAAACACTCGCATACAAACACATATATTTATACATGCATGAGTGCATGTCCAAAAGGATATTAGAGATCAGACATATCAGTATAGAAATGTACATTGTCCAAAGGAAAAAATATATATTTCCAGCTACAACTGAGAAATTTGACAGTTGAAGCAATCAAAATTAAGGGTTTAAGATTAAGTTTCCACATTTGCATTTCCAACTCATTGGCTTGTAGTTGGAGCTATCATCTCCTCTAGCATAGGCAATGGTGGAGACTTGGGGATTTGTTGGAACCTGGATAGCTTCACAGTGCCCACATGAGGTGCACCTGCCCTCACATCTTGGTGGCCTTGAACCTATCTGAGATCTTAGAATCATCCTCTTGTCTTCTTCGTTTACTGTCTGACCAAACTCAAGAAATAACTCAGCAACGGCTCTTGACTTTGTGTGTGAGAAACAAAAAGTTCTAAAAGCTAACATGTTAAAGCTTATGAGAACAAAAAGAATTACAGTACTGCTCACCTGTGAAGGAGTGAGTAATGCAGGACTTGCTCTACCTGTTAATAGAATGGAGTAGTTAAATTCAACCTTATTAATAAAATTTCTCCATTGAAAACAGATATTAGTTGAAGTTTGGTTTACCTTCAGCCACGAATCTGACTTGGGTCGAGCTTGAAATCCAGAGAAAGACAAAAGAAATGGCAAAGCAGCCAAGTTTTTGAGACAACAAGAACTTGTAACCACTACACCCCATTTCTGGACCTTGAAAAGAAGAGTTTGCACTGCGAGGAGAGACTGAAAGATAACTTACATATAAGAAAAGGATGAAGAAACAGTTTTCTAAAAGATAACAAGAAAATCAGTAATTGAAAGACACATTATAGCAAAGTGCTTTTCTTTCACTTATCTCTCTGATACTTTGAGGTGATGGAACGTGGAAAGACAAGTAAGACATGGGAAGAAAGGCGAAAAGAAAGATTAGAACCAAACCCCAAGAGACAAGAAGTTTAACATTGGTTCTTGAGCCCCCCAAACCCAAAGAACATGAACATGTATATCCATATAATAGAAGAAAGAGAATGGTACAGGAATGGAGGTCCCTAGTGCATGTGTCTGTGTGTAATGTAGAGGAGACAACAAGATGGGATGACCATAAATCATTACAGAAGCCTAATAACGTAAGATTTTAGCCGTGTCTCAATTGAAAACCTTAACTTTGAATACGTTTTAAAAGGACAACTAATGTCCAAAGCAGCAAACAAATTCCTCCACAATTTCCAACCAGAAGATGACATGAGTGACAAGTTCCCACGAGCATTCATTCCTTTCAACATATATAGTAATGGGTTGTTTTCCTCTGCTATTTTACTTCTGAAAATTTGATCTTTGTAGTTGCAGTTCTGGTGATTGGCCTTGGGCAGTGCCACCATATCTCTGTTCATATGCATATTTTTTCCTCTATTTCTATGCATTCCCAGAGTCTTCAATCAGACTCTCATATTTTTGTAGGCTCATGCAACCATTGAAGCCCAAATTTCTTTTTTAGTTCCCAACCCGTTTTGTAGTTGTTATGATGACGATCTCAGATTCGTAGGCCCAAGTTGAAGACTTTCTTGCCAGTGTGATACAAAATTCAAGGAAGCTTTAAACTTCTGGTGCGATGTAATAAAGTGGAAAAAGACAGATCTCATTTAGAGTATTCTATAATTTACACAGTTCGTTTCAGCTAAATCATCACTTAGTTGTCGGACTACATGACCATCTTTACTGATAGCTATGCAAGTTTGGAAATCACTAATCATACCCGTCTATCATAATTTAATCATCCCTTAATTTTGGGACTACAACAAACCAAAGTTACCTACTAAATTTGAGTCGGTTCAATTGATCCCGAACTATTTACCAGCCTCGCCCAACTCTGATGGTAGATCATTAGCATGGCCATCTCGTCAGAGGATTGGTTGGAGAACTTAAAAATAGCTTTCACCTCCGAGTCAAGAAATTAATGCATCTCATGTTTGGTTTGCTATCGATAAAAGCACGCAATAATGTTAGAAACTTGAAGCCAACTCAAGCCAAGGGGCTCTTGCTTCTGGTGAGCCTGTCAAGAATTATCCAACCTGACTCTTGGCCTTAGCTCTCCTCTATACTCAATGCATCTCATTGTCGTAATCAATTTCTCATACCTAAAAAGTTAGGAAAGGAAATTTAATGGTTTTGTACATTGTGTTTCCTGGATTAATGAGCCTGAAACAGAGTGCAAGGGAAATTATTGAGAGTCTTTATAGAGCTATCTTACAGAGATAATCACCATGTACTTGCCTTGGAAGAAGAGAAGACATTACAGGCCAGGGTCAAAACTTTCATGTAAAACGACAAGCTTTTCCCGTACAAAAAGAAAGTTATTCATATTCACTAAACATAAGATCAACAATTTAAATAACTATTTTTAGTCTGACAATAATTAACTTAAGTCTAATTATCATTAGTGAACTCTACATTCTTATGGTTTAAATGTCTTATCCTTTGACACGATTGCATGGCTGTGGTTTATCATTAACTACACACCAATATCAGCATCATTTCCTTTCGTGTGCATTGAATTGGTCACCTTCATGCTTATCTTTTACCAATAATGATCACATGGTTACAGATGAACACAACTGGACATGATCTTAGATATATACTTGGAGGAGTAGTAGTTCTCAAATGGTCAGATACAGTGTCTAAGCAAAAATTAATGTTTGTGGATAAGTTTCCTGATCATGAAAGCACAAAAAAAAAAAAAAAAAACTCTTCTGAGTTCTCGAATGGGGATTTCTTTGGGAAGATTAGGATTCTAACAAGAACTTGGATCATATTTCAAAACAGGAACTGAGCTTTAATCTGCTATCAAAAAATGGAGCAGCATAAACAAGAGGGCCATATAAATGGAGCTTACTACTGCAACTTGGTATCTTTTGTTTTATCCGTGTGTATACACACTAGGGCCGCCGGATTTAAAAAGGAAGAAACATGAAACAGTATTGTTCATGTTCACTCTTACGGTTTCCTTCCTTGCAAAGAAATCCTTAGAATTGTCCGTCAAACTATTGAATTTTCCCTTCTCGTTGTTTCTGACAACTGAGCTTTCACGTACGACATAGGAGAGTCCTTTTGCAGCTCCAAGCTCAAACTAAATGACAGGAGCAATTGGGGATCAAATCTTCCGTGTCTATAACCCTATGTCAACTATGTTTCTGACAATCCCATCCATATAAATTTGTGGGATTTAAAGAAATGTATAGATGAGATTGTCTAAAATAGAATTGGCACATGGTTGTTATGGGTACAGAGAATTTTGTTCCGAAAGATTGATATATATTTGCGTATAACATTTTTGGAGTTTCGTAAAACTCAAAATTTAAAAATGAGGTCGTTTTCTACGTTTTGGACGAGCCACGGGTTGGGTCAAGCCGGCCCATTGTCCAAAAAATTCGGGCCAAGATTTGACCGAACTGAGCCAAAATTAGCCTCCTTAATTAAAATAGCAGTTAAAATTAAATTAAACTTAATAAAATATTTATTTGAATAAAATTATATAATTTCTAGTTTATATATAAATATATTATTGTAAAGTTAGCTTAATATAATTATTTAATAATAAATTATCTAGAAAACATAAACATACTAAATTAATTGAACTTGTTAAAAAAATGAATATTTATATTTTTTCATTATGCTATTTTTACTATTTATTTTCTCAACAACTTACATTAGTTCCTGGAAATAACATCAAGCCACTACAAGTATTACCAATTTTTATAGTTAAATGTTTTAAATTACATACTATAAATTACAAGTAAGCATCTTAACTACAGATAATACAAATAAAAATAACAAAAAATGACAACAACTACAACTAATATTTTTAAAAACATAACCGATTCGTAAGTTCAATATTGAAAATCTTAAACCAACTAACTTTTTCATTTAGTTTTCAATTTTTTGGTTCAATTAGTTTAATAATTTTTGTTGTTAAAAATGACATCAGTTTATTAATATCGGTAAATTTTTATAAATTAATCAGATTTATTAATTAAAATAAATAAATTAATTTTTATTTAATAAATTTTTAATTAAAATTTAAATTTTTAGATCGGTGAGAACCATACTATCAAATATGAAATATCAGTGACTGTTGCAGCCGTTGTTGGGAATAATATCAATGTTCTAGTGTCAACTTGGAACTACAATGTCGTTGCCTCCAGAGTTCTGAATCGTTCACCTTTCGGTATTTCACTCTTTACCTACCAGAAGCTGTCGACAGGGACAACGTACTAATAGTAAAAGGACACCTCAAATCTGTGGGTGGAGGTACAGAAAATTTTGATTCACAGACATTCGTGTGCATAATGCTCTTTTCTTTTATGATCTTTAAAAAACAAATCGAAGGTACACATCTGTATTCTCCACTCTATGAACTATTAAATGAAAACTGGATTGGTACTATAACTAGGAAAGTATTTTTCCTACCCTTGATCCAATTCACTTTAGCATATATTGAGGACTTCGCATTTTCAACTACCCACAATAATTGCAATTACTTATTATGCATATTAGATTATATATATTTTTATAATCTCTCTATCAATTAAAGTTAAGACTGCCCAGTTAGGCTGCATATATCTGTTAGATTGTTATTGTTATAACAATAACTAATAAATGTAATCTATAATTTAAAATATTGTGGTATATAATATGACTTAGATTAGCATATATCTGTTATGTATATCTGCATTGATACTGTATCATTCGTGTACATCCTCGTAGATACTTAGTATACAATTTGTGACAACAATAATCTGTATATATATTTTCATACACATTACGCAATAAATAGACTTCTCCTGGAAACTATTCCATACCCTTTTATGGTATAAGAGCCTTTGACTTAATGACAGTATTTTTTTTCTCTACCACTTTTCTGTTCGTTTAACCTCCACTAACACAACCATGTCTCACAATACTGAATCAACTGCAACCGCTACGCTTGTTGTCAATATTGAAGCCTCTATTCCTCAAAACTTGATCATGTTCACCACAAGTTTTCCATCTGACTCCAAATTAAATGGAGCAAATATCCCTGCCTGACGAGTCCAGGTTAATGCCCTACTCATTGGCTACAATGTCAAGGGTATGTTGACGGTGCCATACCTTGCCCAATTACAACAGGTCTGGAATTGGACATCTGGATCAGACAAGATCAATTTGTTCTCCACGCCTTGATAACCATTGTTGTGCCAAATATAGCTATTCTCCTTGGCGCTGTTCACTTTTCCAAAGAGGCCTAGAATCTGCTTGCCAAAACATACGTAGGTACGTCTCGTTCCTGACTAATGTCCTTAAAAGAAAAACTAATATGTATACGGAAGGGCAGCAGAACAATTTCTGAATATCTGAAGGAAATCAAGAGCCTTGCGGATGAGATAGCCCTTGTCAGTTCTCCCATCGACGATACGGATTTGGTAATCCACACCCAGAATGGCTTGACTATTTATTTCAAAGATGTCAGTGCTGCCATCCGTGCTCGCGTAACTCCAATCGGTTTCGATGATCTACATGAAAAACTTGTCGACTTTGAGAGGTTTCTAAAACGGCAAATACAGCTTGAAGATTCGGTTCAGGCCCCATCTGCAAATGTCTCATGCAAACAAAGTTCTAGTTCTGAACGTCACTATGGTCGTTCCAATACCAATGGATCCTTAAGTCAACCACCAGTTATCAAACTCCAAACTCCCAACTCAATCGTTGCCTTTGGAATGCCTGACCAGCCCGAGATCATATGTCAATATTGTGACAAACCTCGTCACATAGCCAAAACCTATTGGCTACTACATGGGAAGCCCATCGGAAATCAAAACAGGCATACATCGTCCTCTCCACGTCCACATCGTGGTCCCGGAGCTTACACTATTCCCACGGATGGATCATCCTCCAAAGGCCAGTGGACTCTTGCTTCGGGCGCTACTCTTCATGTTACTAATGACTTGAAAAATTTGTCCATGCACTCCCAGTATAGAGGTCCTGATAATCTGTAGGTTGGCGATAGTTATTAAGTATCCATCGATCACACGGGTAGTTTCTCTCTTCCCATTACATCCAAATCGATTGTCTTTGATAATGTTCTGCATGTACCCAAAATAAACAAAAATCTCTTCTCAGTTAAAAGGTTATGCATCAGAAATAACTTATCTATTGAATTTTTTCCCAATTGTTTTCAGGTGAAGGATCTGTCAAGCAAGACAGTGCTTCTTACAGGTTCTTGCCACAATGATCTTTATGATCTATGTCTCCCGCTACTCAAACCAGTTGTTTTCTACACTAGTCTTCACAGTCCTCCAGTACTCCATCATATATTAGGTCATCCATCAAAAAAGGTGTTTAATTTTCTTTAGTCGACCCACAAGTTAGGATCCTGTATGGATTCCTTAGTTGTGTGTGTCTCTTGTCAGTGTGCAAAGAGTCACAAACTTCATTTTTCAGCTATTAGGCTACAAAGTTCTAAACCTTTAGAAATAATATTTTCTGATGTTTGGGGCCCTGCTCCATCGGTTTCTGTCGATGGATTTCGCTACTATATCATTTTTGTTGATCACTTCACCAAATTTACATGGGTTTACCTATTAACGAATAAATCTAATGTTTTCTCTACTTTTATCAAATTTCGCCAGTATGTTGAAAATCAATTTGACACTCCTGTTAAAACCCTCTACTCTGATAATGGAGGGGAGTTTATCAAACTAAAACCATTTTTGGCCACACATGGTATAAATCACCTTACTACTCCACCCCACACACCTGAACAAAATGGGTTATCTGAACGTTGTCACCGTCACATTATTGAAACCACTAGAGTCCTCCTTCATCAAATCAAACTTCCTGCCAGTTATTGGTCCTATGTTGTCCGAACAGCTGTTTATCTTATCAATCGGTTACCCACACCAACACTGCATATGCACTCTCCTCTTCAAAAACTATTTCATTAGAAATCTAGTTACAAACATCTAAACTCCTTTGGTTGTCTTTGTTTCCCTTGGATATATCCCTACACCATCAATAAACTTTAACCCCGATCTACCCCATGTATATTTTTACTCCTCCAATCAGTTTGCGTATCTATGTCTTGACCCGAGTACCAACAAAATATACACTTCCCACCATGTTGTTTTCATTGATGATCAATTTCCATATACGTCACAAGATCGACTATCTATCTCGTCCATCAGCTATTCAAATAACCCTCCACCCCTATCTCATCAACGTATTCCCATTATGGCTTCACCTGTACAACCAACACTGTCAGGCCCTGCAGAATCTTCATCATCACTTCCTCCACAGCCTTCCCATTCATCACAACTACCACAATCTGCCCTTCCCTCCTCATCATCTGAACAACAAAACCAACCTACCAATCTCCATCCCATGATCACTCGTTCTAAAAACAACATCCATAAATCAAAAATTTTCAAGGCTACCCGTCACCCTCTATCTCCACCAAAGGAACCCCGAACAATTCAACAAGCACTTCAAATACCTCATTGGCGTGATTCTGCTCTTTCAGAATATGATGCCTTGTTACGGAATGGAACTTGGACTCTCGTTCCTGCCATAGATGCTTCAAAAGTCGTCAGGTGTATGTTGCTTTTCAGAACGAAATGCCATTCGGATGGCTCAGTGACTCGATGTAAATCTCGATTAGTTATGAAAGGCTATAGCCAATATCCCGGGATCGGCTATAGTGAAACCTTTTCTCCTGTCGTGAAACACCAAACCATCAAAATATTCCTCACTTTGGCATTGGCCAACTCTTGGCCGCTACATCAAATGGACGTGAATAATGCGTTCCTATAAGGCCGACTCCATGAAACTGTTTACATGAAGCAACCGCCGGGTTTTGTTAGCAAGGAGCATCCAACTTATGTTCGCAAACTCCATAAAGCCATCTACGGCCTAAAGCAAGCTCCATGTGCCTAGTATCAGGAATTTCAACTATTCCTCCTTCGATATGGCTTTCTCAGCAGCACGTGTGACTCTTCTCTATTCATATATCAGTGTCGAGGGATCACTATGTATTTTCTAGTATATGCCGATGATTTGTTGCTCACTAGAAGCTCTCCGACTACACTTGATGGATTTATTAAAGAACTATCTCAAACATTCTCACTCAAACACATGGGCACTCCATCTTACTTTCTTGGCATTGAACTCATCCCCAATGTCGATGGTATTTTTCTCTCTCAACAACGTTATATCCATGATTTACTCACGAAATTTCATATGGCAGATTGCAATCCATGTGCTACTCCTATTTGTCCATCAGCAACCCTCAAACTGGATGATGGTTCAGCCACTACTGATGCGTGCCTCTATCGCAGTATACTAGGAGTATTACAATATGTTCTCCTGACACGCCCTGATCTCAACTTTGCAGATAACAAACAGTTTCAATATATGCATAAACCAACTGCTCTTCACTTCCAACAGCTGAAACGCACACTGCGGTATCTCAAACATACCCATGCCTTTGGTCTTCAACTGCATCGCCCAACACATTTTCGACTTCAAGCCTTCAGTGATGCCGACTGGGGAGGCAACACTGACACTAAAACTTCTACATCTGGTTATGTTATTTATTTTGGAGGCAACCCCATTTCCTGGAGCTCCAAACGACAACGTACTATTGCTAGGTCCTCCACCGAAGCAGAATATCGTGCATTAGCAAATACTGTTGCAGTGGTCATGTGGATTCGCAACCTTCTTCGAAAACTCCATGTTCATTATTCGACAGCACCAACTATCTATTGTGATAATTTGGGAGTTAAGTATGTATGCTCTAATTTGATTTGGGAGTTAAGTATGTATGCTCTAATTTGGTCTTTCATTCCCGGATGAAACATCTTGCTCTGAACTATCATTTTGTTTGCGAACAGGTACAAAAACATCATGTAAATGTCTCTCACATTTCTACACTGGATCAAACTGCTGATGCCTTGACCAAACCGCTGCCCAGACACAAGTTTGAAGCGTTTCGGACCAAGATGAATGTTATGTCCCGTGACTTCATCTTGCGGGGGCATAATAGGACTTAGATTAGCATATATCTATTATGTATATCTGCATTGATACTGTATCAATCGTATATATCCTCGTAGATATTTAGTATACAATTTGTTACAACAATCCTCTGTATATATATTTTCATACACATTACGCAATAACCTCTGTATATATATTTTCATACACATTACGCAATAAATAGACTTCTCCTGGAAACTATTCCATACCCTTTTAGTATATACTATCCTCTTAAACCTTTTTTGCTTACAACTATCCCATATCAAATTGTCAATTAGTGAAATTATTTTCTTGATTTGGAGTAGTATTAGTATTTACTTCAAAATTTTCTTTTCTAAAATGTTAAGTTCGGTTTCATCATAAACAAAATTGAAATAAAAATTAAAATTATGATGAGTCAACAATTTAAACTTAATTAAACAACGAGTTTAAATTAAATAGTATTTATAAGTTTTGGTATTTTTGTATGTTTGACAAGTTATGTTTAAAATTAAGATAAGTTATAATTTTTTCACCGTAATTTAAATTTAAAAGTTATTATATTAAGAAACTTTTTAAAGGGTTAAGTTCACCATCTAAACTGCTCTTAAGAGCTTAATAAGAATATTATAACTAAGCTATTGCCGTAATTTAGCTTAGATATGGCATTTATTGTCCATGTAATGAACTTTTAATCAGACTAATGCTATTGAGCTCCATTGCTGTTATCTTGAGGAATATTTAGTTCAAACTCGTCTTTCCTTCAAGCACTAGTTGTTTCAAGATACCACTGACCACAATTACAAGATCAGACTAATGACCTCCATTGATGTTATCTTGAGGACTATTTAGTTCCAACTCGTCTTTCCTTCAAGCACTAGTTGTTTCAAGATACCACTGACCACGATTACAAGATCAGACTAATGACCTCCATTGATGTTATCTTGAGGAATATTTAGTTCAAACTCGTCTTTCCTTCAAGCACTAGTTGTTTCAAGGTACGACTGACCACAATTACAAGATCAAATGCAAGGATTAGGCTATTTTCTAAACTATAAGATGCTGGATAATGCATATCAACAACACAACATAATATAATTATGATTATCAAGTGTTGTCGGCTGGTTATCGCAACATAGGCCAGTCACATCTACAGCTGCCTTACACCATCCACCTATAAGACTATAAGAGAGGTGGTTACGATATCCATATCATGTTCAAATTTGACTCCAAAAACGAATGGTTAAAAGAGAAAATGAAGGGTTACTGAAGAATACAGCCAAAATAAAATACACAACTTGCAAGAACCCTCTTCAGTTTCTTCTCCACCCTCCTTTTAACTCTCCTCTTTTTTTTGTTCTATCCAGAGTAGTTTCTTGAGTTTCCTGGAGTCCCCACGTCAATTATTTCTTTCTTGCGAGGGTCTGTCTGCTCTAGTTTCGTGGTATGCGCAGATAAGCAGTGAAAGGAGAGAAAAAACTCTTACCC
>JANIJH010000223.1:63548866-63560583 GCA_024520975.1 Erythroxylum areolatum | reverse complement strand
GTTGACCCAAAATCATGTGGGTAGAAAATCTGAAGTGGTCAATTAGGTTATGAAATTGTTTTCACATTGTTTTATATTAATCCGAATTATAAGTACAAGTGATATTAATGAGGACTTTGATATCTGAGCGGTTTGATGATGAGAATTACAATAAGATACCAGGAATTGTCATTGAACATGCATTGTGCATATTTTATATAAGTACATGTGCATAAAGGAATATTTACTTTAGTGCAAAAATGTGATATATTGTAAATGTGTTACGTATGTTTTAGAGGAGCACATCGGATGCCAGTTGGACATTGTCGGACCATCCAGGCAATAGCTTTTTAGAGCATACTGTGAGTCAACCTAGATGAATTTCCTAGGATTGATTTGATTTGGTTTGCTAAGCTTCTAACTATTGAACTGTTGCGAGTTTTTTTTTGAATTCCGGACTTAAAGTTCATGGAGTAAATATTTGGGACTGTATTGGAAGTGCTCTAATTTGTTTGATAATTCTGTATGAAATGTGGATTCTCAACGAAAGTTGAATGCCGGACTTAGGTCCGAAGATTATAAAATTCTAATTGTATTATGTTATGCAAATTCTTAAAAAAAGTTGAATGCCGAACTTAGGTCCGACGATTATGAAATTCTGGCTGTGCTTTATAAATGATTGTGACATATTTAAATTCTGAATTGATGCATTTCATAAAATGCATGCTCAGATAAAGGCGTTGTCACCAAAGTAGCCAATATCAAGCGCTTGCACGTAGAGCTTTGCTTCGTGATATATGATTCTACACGTAGAGCTATGCTCCATAATATATGAATCTGGTTGAGCCCAATGAACCAGTATTTGTATATGTGATATATGATAAGCACTCAGTCACAACAATAATAACGAACGTGGAGTCTCATATGCGTCTGTATTTGTTTATATATGTTCTGATTCGCAATAATTTATATAAGGTACAATGACGTTGTGAGTTTATGGAATATGCATGTTCTGCATGATTAGTTGCGAAATATGTGATTTGTGTTTATGAATCCGGTGAAATCATCAATGATGGTTCACTCATTAAATTCGCAAAACTCATAAAAAATTACAACGAGACTTTTCAGGTTCAGAGGAGTTATCCAATTAGACCAATTGGAGTTCAGCCACTACAAATGAGCATGAGTTGGGGATCAGTTTGCACCTGCATATGTCTTTAGTAATTTTATTTTCAAATTATGTTCCAAAAAATTGTATTAAATGTATGTGATTAAATTGGTAACAAAATGACATTATGATTGTAAGTTTTCTTTTGTATCTGAAATGAGCCTAAATGACTATTGTAACACTTGTGAATGGAAATGTTTCTAAATAAAGTGGGTCAGATTTGATTAATAATTTCTGCATATGTGTTCATTATTTAAAGAAACAAAAGTTTTGTAATGAATTTTGACTGATTGATCGTTCTAGCATGCCACCCTTGAGGGGTACGTACTCGGATATCACTCAGGATGTCGGGTACGTATCCTGCGAGAGTGGGGTGCTATACATAGACAATGGAATCTTGTCTCCACTCATGATTCTATAGAGACTAGTTTGATCAATGCTTCTGAATATGGTCTCGACGTAGTCAGATCACATGCTCTCAACATGACTAACTTATATAATAGCAATAACCAATATGTTCTTGATAATATCAACTATGGTTGCAATAGGGGTAAGTCCATTACTGTTGTCGAGACAACGGTAGCAGTCATGA
Source organism: Erythroxylum areolatum (assembly GCA_024520975.1). Lineage (NCBI taxonomy): Eukaryota > Viridiplantae > Streptophyta > Magnoliopsida > Malpighiales > Erythroxylaceae > Erythroxylum > Erythroxylum areolatum. The sequence continues at coordinate 63,558,844 of JANIJH010000223.1, read as the reverse complement.
CAATCCTCTCAATCAGGAGGCTTTTTGATAGTATGGAAGTTACATTGGGAGGTCAAGATATGGTGTTTCCAACAACATGGGAACTAATTAGGAGAGCAATAACGATAAAGACGATGACAAGAAGTGTCGTTTAAAAAGAATTGTCAACTTAAAAGTGTTGTATCGACTTTAGTTTTTTTTATTAGCCTTTTTGCATTTTGAGAAGTGTGGTTCGTAATATTTTAAAAATCTAGAAATTAAACTGGTAAGATAAGACGTCATAAAACTGATTAAAATTAAATAAAATTTAAAAATTTGAAAAATAATTGAAAGAGATTATTACTATACAAATTTGACAGTAAGATTTGTTAAAATACATCGCATTGCATTTTATAGTGCGGAACAGAACTGCAAAATTGAAGGTTGAAGATGATTATCTTCTAGCTATTTGGATCACTAATCAAATGTAGTTTCCGATTCTTATCTCTGGCATTATGAAAATGCAAACCATCCATTTTAATTTTTAATATTAGAGGTTCAGTTTACTTGATCATCGCATAACACTCTCTAACTTGATGTACCGGTGACCCTGAGTGATAAGGTCATTTTTCCTAATTTGCAACTTAAACTACATACAAAATGAACGGGAACTTTAGAGGACAACTTATATCTCTATAACCAATTAATCCCCATTATTTCGACATTCAAATATCAATAAAAAATTCATTATATGGACAATTTTCTTGAAATTATTTAATTTTAAGATTAAAAAGAATTTTTATCTGTAACTAAAATTAGATAAAACACTATTTAGTTTTAGTCTTAGTTATAAACAACAATGATTATCAAAGAGTTTGAAATTAATATTAAAATTGTTATCAAGAAGATAAGTTACTTAGTTAAATTAAATGTCTCTTACCTAAAATTCTTTTTCTACTTTTAAGAAACAGTTTATTAAGGTTTTAACCATAAATAAATCAAGATTCTTCTGATAACATAAACATTATAGGGTTTCCTTTTTAGCATTCAATAGAGTTCCTTACCGCTCCATAGTCTTTCAAGATTTCTTTACTCTTAAGAGTTCTAACATGGACGGGGATGGACAATGGAATCTTGTCTCCACTCATGTTCTATAGAGACTGGTTTGATCAATGCTTCTGAATCTAGTCTCGACAGAATCATGTCACATGCTCTCGACATGGCTAACTCATATGATATCAATAACCACTATGTTCTTGATGATGTCAACTATGGTCATGATAGGGGCAAGTCCATTGCTATTGCCGAGAACAACAATAGTAATCACTACAATCCTCTAAATCAGGATGCTTTCCAACACAAAAGCTACATTGGAAGGTTAGGATACGGTGCTTCCAACAATATGGGAACTAATTAGGAGAGCAATAACAATAAAGACGATGACACGAAATGTCGTTCAAAAAGAATAGTCAACTTAAAAGTGATGTATGGACTAGCTTTTTATTAGCCTTTTTGCATTTTGAGAAGTGCGGTCTATAATGTTTTAAAAATTTGGATATTAAACTGGTTAGAAAAGACGTCATAAAATCGGTTAAAATTAAATAAAATTTAAAATATAATTAAAAAGATTATTTCTTTAAGAATTTGAAAGCAAGATTTATTAAAATAAACCACACTAAATTTCATAGTGCGGGATAGAACTACAGAACTGAAGGTTGAATATGGTTATCTTCTAGTTATTTGAATCCTTAATCAAATGTAGTTTTCGATTCTTATCTCTGGAACTAAGAAGATGCAAACCATCCATTTTAATTTTTAATACTTCAGGTTCAGATTAATTGATCATCACATAATATTATCTAATTTGATGTACCGATGATCATAAGTAATAGGGTCATTTTTCCTAATTATCAACTTAAACTACATGCGAAATGATTTGGATCTTCAAAGGACAACTTATACCTCCATACCTAGTTAATCCCCATTATTTGACATTCACATATCAATAAAAAATTCATTATATGGAAAATTTTATTGAAATTATTTAATTTTAAAATTAAAAAGAATTTTTATTTGTAACAAAAATTGGATAGACACTAGTTAGTTTTAGTTTTAGTTATAAACAATAATGATTATCTTAAAGTTTGAAATTAATTAAAGTTGTTATCACGAAGATAAGTTGCTTAGTTAAATTAAATGCCTCTTATATGAAATTCTTCTACTTTTAACAAGCGGTTTAGTAAGGTTTTAACCACAAATAAATCAAGATTCTTCTAATAACATAAACATTACAGGGTTTTCTTTTCAGTATTTAATAGAGCTCCTTACCACTTCGAAGACTTTCAAGATTTCTTTGTGCTCTTAAGAGCTCCAACATGGATGGGCATGGACAATGGAATCTTGTCCCCACTCATGATTCTATAGAGACTAGTTTGATCAATGCTTCTGAATATGGTCTCGACGTAGTCAGGTCACATGCTTTCAACATGACTAACTCATATAATAGCAATAACCACTATGTTCTTGATAATATCAACTATGGTTGCAATAGGGGTAAGTCCATTGCTGTTGTCGAGACAACGGTAGCAGTCATGACAATCCTCTCAATCAGGAGGCACCGTGAGAATCACATTCAGAATCACGGGACATAGTGTCAAAGACAAGCGACCGAGCCAATCAGGAGGCTTTTTGATGGTGTGGAAGTTACGTTGGGAGGTCAAGATATGGTGTTTCCAACAACATGGGAACTAATTAGGAGAGCAATAACGATAAAGACGATGACAAAAAGTGTCGGTTAAAAAGAATAGTCAACTTAAAAGTGTTGTATGGACTTTAGTTTTTTGTTAGCCTTTTTGCATTATGAGAAGTGTGGTCGATAATGTTTTAAAAATCTAGAAATTAAAACGGAAAGATAAGACGTCATAAAACTGATTAAAATTAAATAAAATTTAAAAATTTGAAAAATAATTGAAAGAGATTATTACTATACGAATTTGACAGTAAGATTTGTTAAAATACATTGCATTGAATTTTATAGTGTGGAATAGAACTGCAGAACTGCAGGTTGAATATGGTTATCTTCTAGCTATTTGGATCACTAATCAAATGTAGTTTTTGATTCTTATCTCTGGCACTATGAAAATGCAAACCATCCATTTTAATTTTTAATATTAGAGGTTCAGTTTAGTTGATCATCGCATAACACTATGTAATTTGATGTACTAGTGACCCTGAGTAATAAGGTCATTTTTCCTAACTAGCAACTTAAACTACATACGAAATGATCGGGAACTTTAGAGGACAACTTATATCTCTATAACCAATTAATCCCCATTGTTTCGACATTCAAATATCAATAAAAAATTCATTATATGGACAATTTTCTTGAAATTATTTAATTTTAAGATTAAAAAGAATTTTTATTTGTAACTAAGATTGGATAAACAGTATTTAGTTTTAGTTATAAACAACAATGATTATCAAAGAGTCTGAAATTAATATTAAAATTGTTATCAAGAAGATAAGTTGCTTAGATAAATTAAATGCCTCTTATATGAAATTCTTCTACTTTTAACAAGTGGTTTAGTAAGGTTTTAACCACAAATAAATCAAGATTCTTTTAATAACATAAACATTACAGGGTTTCCTTTTCAGCATTCCATAGAGTTCCTTACAGCTTCGAAGACTTCCAATATTTCTTTGTACTCTTAAGAGCTCCAATATGGATGGGCATGGACAATGGAATCTTGTCTCCTATCGTGATTCTGTAGAGACTAATTTGATCAATGCTTCTGAATATGGTCTCGACGTAGTCAGGTCACATGCTCTTGACATGACTAACTCATATAATAGCAATAACAACCATGTTCTTGATAATATCAACTATGGTTGCAACAGGGGTAAGTCCACTGTTGTTGCCTAGACAACGGTAGCAATCATGACAATCCTCTTAATCAATAGGCTTTTCGACAGTATGGAAGCTATGTTGGAAGGTTAGGATATAATGTTTCCAACAGTATGGGAAATAATCAGGAGCAACAACGATGAAGAGAAATACTTCGAATCCTTGACTTCTGGTTACATGTTCTCACCCTACGATAGTGAATTGATTGATGATTACTTGGTTAAGAAGATAAACAAGAAAAAACTGCCTCCAAATAGGATAAAAGATGTGGAACTATATAAGTATAATCACAGCAATCTGACAGGTTTGTGATTGTGATTGTGATGCATGAATGTCTACTTTGTCTATTATCCGTTCATTTTGTTTCTTGTGATGTTACCATATCATTCTTTTATATTCAATTAAATTTGTAATTTCATGCAATATGTGCACTTAGATTTCATTATATCTTTTTCTATTGCATGATTGATTCGTATGATTTTGGATTTATGGAAGATATTCACTTAGATTTCATTAAAATTTTTGTTTTGATCTTATAGATTAGAATATCCAAAAGATTATTCTTTGGTTTTTCGTCCATTTATTTCCATTAACTTTGTGAAGTTTTACTTAGAAGTTGAAATTTTAATTTTTTTAGGTTAAGTAGATTGAATTTTTTATTTCTTTTTTGATTGGCATAAATGTATCCTATAAATGAGGGGAAAGAGTGGTACTTCTTCACATCCAGGGATAGCAAATACAAGAATGGGGACAGACCAAATCAAAAGGCTAGAGATGGGTTCTGGAAAGCAACAGGAGCTGATAAATTAGTGCGGTATGATGATGTTGATTGAAGAAAAATCAACACGAAATTACAAATTAATTTCGTAATTAATCAATACAAAATTATGAAATCTAATTAATCAGGGTTTGTACAAAATTATGTTTATTATGTTAGTCCACAAAATTATGATAAAATTCTATCATTCTCCTTCTTGGAAAGTAATATCAATAAACAACAAAAACAAATCCCCAAATTAATATAACAATATGTGGCCATAATATGATGTCAAAGTAGAGCTAACAACCTCTTAATCTTAAGTCCAAAATGAGGTTACAAGTAACTTCAACAGAATAGAAATCAGACTCGATAGGAGTACTGGTAACATATATGTAAGATACCCATACCTCGATGACCTAAACAGAATGTGTCATAAGGAAATGCACACAAAATGGTGATCCCTTTGTACAAATCTAAACAAAATTGGCCTAAGCATCCACCGAAGATGTCAACTGAGATTTAACAAAATATCTCAAAACAACAAAATGTCTCCGGGTAAAAAATGTCTCCAACAAAATGCCATATATATATACAACCATTTAAATGTATCTGCGCAGTATATTAAGAAAGTATATGGCAATAACAATAATACAATTATAAGCAAAAGTCTCTAGCCTAAATAACAAAATAATCAAATACAATGTTGCTATAGCAAAAGTCTCTAGCCTAAATAACAAAATAGTCAAATACAATGTTGCTATCAAAAAATAACATAAAAGACAAACTCCTACTAATCCAAAAAAATCTAAATAGACCTATACAGGTTACACGATTCACAAAAGCCTTAACAGTCAAGCTTTTAGTTAGAGGATCTTCCACTATAAGATCGGTGGGTATATACTCTATACAGGTCTGAAAATCCTTAACCTTCAAACATGTACTTTGTATCAAAATGCTTTGAACGTTTAGAGTTCTTGCATATTTGAGAGAAACCCACCACAACAGAGTTATCATAGTATATGGTTAGAGGTCTGGAAACACTCTCCACAAGATGAAGCTCATAAATGAATTCCTTAACCATATTACCTGTCGAGTAGCTTTATAATAGGCCACATACTCTGCCTCCATAGTTGAAGTTGCTGTAAGTATTTGTTTGATACTTTTCCAAGATACAACTCCTCTAGTAAGAATAAAGATATATCCTGACATGAATTTGTGATCATCAGGGCAGCCACCGTAATCGAAATCAAAATAACCTATCACCTTAAGGTGATTAGACATCCTCTAAGTAAGTATGTAATCTTTAGTACCTTGTAGATACCTTAGAACTCATTTTATAGCTTGCCAATAACTCACACCAGGGCTGCTCAAGTATCTTCCAAGTACACCAACAACAAAAGCAATATCTGGATGTGTACAAACTTGAGTATACATAAGACTGCCAACAACAGAAGCATATGGGACCTTTTACATCTTTGACTTATATTTATCATTTTGAGGACATTGGCTATTTGAGAGTTTGTCACCCTTTTGAATGGGTGCATTACAAGGATTACAAGTCTTCATTTTGAATCTATTCAAGATCCTTTCAATATAACTTTTCTGAGACAAACCAAGAATACCATGAGATTTATCACGATAAATTTCAATGCCCAAAACAAAAGAAGCATCGCTAAGATATTTCATATCAAAATGAGTTGTCAATATTTGTTTAGCATCATGTTTAGTCTTAAAGACCAATTTACACCCAACATCTTACAACCACTGGGTAATTCCACCAAATCCCAAATGCCATTCATACCCATAGAAGCCAGTTCATCTTCCATGGCTGCCAACCATTGTGAACTACAAGGACGACAAATGACATCCTAAAAAGAAATTGGATCTGAGTCTTCAACTAAATTCAATTTATGCTCCTCTGAGTAAATATAATAATCTCGAAATTTAGAAAACTCAGTGGATTTAGGAATCTTTTCAAATCTCCTAGGTAGGACGACAACCACATCTGGGACTTGAGTATCATTGCCAACCTATTGAGGAATATCAACATCATTTCTTGGATCAACAACATCATCATGAATTAGAGGAGTCTGAATTGCCTCAGGATGAAAAACAATAGGTGTAGGAACAACAACAAGATCCTCTCTGAAATCAACAACATGAGATTTATGTCTTTCATTATATTTCATGTCCCCTTCAAAATTGATAGCCCGAACTGATTCAATGACTCTAGTAGTGTGATTGAGACATTAGAATCTTAAACCTCTTGAGCTAGTACAATAACTAATAAAACAACCTGAAATAGTTCTATGATCAAGCTTCTTCAGCTGAGGATTATAAGTCCTTACCTTAGCCTTACAGCCCCAAACACAGAAATGATTCAAATTGGGCTTCTTTCATGATATAAGCTCAAACTGAGTCTTTGGAATAGATTTACTAGGCATATGATTGAGAACATAAATAGCAGTCCTCAAAGTGTCTCCATACAAGAACTTTGGTAAGGTGGAGTGACTACGCATGCACCTAACTATCTCCATGAGAGTACAATTTTGTTCCTTTGCAATCCCATTTTGTTGAGGAGTGCCAGGCATGGTATATTGTGCTTCAATTCTACAATCCTGCAAGTATCTAGCAAAAGGGCCAGGGTTTCCACCAGTTTCATCATAACGACCATAATACTCACCACCTCTATCAGATTTTACACATTTGATATGCTTCCCAAGTTGCAATTCAATAACATTTTTCAGTGACTTAAAATCATCAAAGGACGCAGATTTCTCTTGCAACAATTCAATCCAACCATACCGATAAAAATCATCAATAAAGGTGATGAAGTTCTTGTATCCTCCCATAGCAATAGGAGTAACAGGTCCACAGATGTCTGTATGAATTATCTTTAATGGTTCCTCATTCTCTCATCAGAGATATGTCCTAACCGTTTATGCCATAACATAGAAGATTTTTTAGTAACTCTCCCATGTTTCTTTCCAACAACAGCGTTAACATCATCATGTGGTCGGTCAAAACAAGAAGATTTAGCAATTAGCATAAACAATCCATCACTCATAATTGCAGAACCAACAACAATAGAATCATAGTACAAAACAACTCCATTATTGATTATATGGAAAATTTATCCACAACTGTGTAAAACAGAAACTGAAATCAAATTCCTTCTCATAGAAGGCACATAAACAGTATCTTTCAAAAGCAAATTATGTCCACTACTCAACTTCAAGGAAACTAATCCTATGTGCTCAACATTAACATTAAATCCATCTCTTAGTTACACCATTAACTCCCTTTTATTTGGTTTACGCCTGTTTTTGAACTCCTATATTGAGTTCGTTACATGAATAGTTGCACCAGTGTCTATCCACCATGAATTAGGTGAAACATCAACCAGATTTGGTTCAGAACAGACAAAGATTTACGGTATACCTTTCTTCTTTGCCAACCAGTTCTTAAACTTTACACAGTCACACTGCCTATGCCCATATTCTTGACAAAAGTTGCAGTTTCTATTAAAAACAGGCTTGGCCTTAGCATTAGAACTCTCACTAGGCCCAGAAGGTAATGAAGGTTTATCATTCCCCTTCTTTTTAAATTGAGGCTTACCCTGTTTGTTTCTATAAAATTTCTTCTTGACACCACTCTTATGAGAAGTGAGATGAATATTATAAGACTTTCCCTTCTTCATAGTATTCTTCTCTTGAATAAGAATGGAAATCAACTCATCAATGCTCCATTCATCTTTCTGAGCATGATAAGTAGTCCTGAGAACATCAAACTCAGATGGAAAAGATTCAAACACTTGCCAGATCAGGTAATCCTCTCCCAGTATAACTTTCATGGCCTTCAACTTGTTATACTAGTTCATAAGCTTTATAACATGCTCACGAACACTACCCACACCATCATACTTAGTCTTAGACAGTAAAGACAAGTAATTAGACATTTTAGTCTTATCAAACTTCTGGAATTTTTCACCAACAACCTTGAGATAATTTTTGGCATTATCAATTTCTATGATACTCTCTTTAATATTCTTCCCTATTGTGAACTTGATAGTCATCAAATAGATCTTGTTAGAATGAACCCACTTACCATATTTAGCTTTATTTGCAGTGGAAGTCTCAATGGTGGGTTGCGCATGCTCATCCTTAAGGAGAGCAACATCAACATTAGAAACTGCCAAAAAAAAGGTTCAAGGATTCAAGCCACCGCTCATAATTGGTCCCATTTAGCTTAATCAAAAAATTCAAAGCTGGAAATTGATACAAAGCAGAGAGATTTAGCAAATTTATCAACAACTAGCAAAATTGGGACAAACAACACATCTAGGTTCTCATGCAATTGCAATCCTGCCTAGGGGTCCCAAATTACAACATAGATCACCCAGAACATTAAATTATGCCCTAAAGCTAATATCTATAGGATACTGAAAACTTAAAGACATAATTCAATGAATTAAACAAAACATTAGAAACCACATTGATAAAGATAAACCGATAGGGTAAGTGCATCATTAATATAGTATCTAACGTATGCCCAATAACAACATCACAATAGCATTTTGTAATAATCGGTCTCATGATAGGCAAGCTCACAATTACACAAAGTGAATGACAATAGTCCAATAGCATTCCCAAGATTGCCCTAATAAGTTCAAGTTAGCACCACAATTACAAAATTAACCATATTAATCATATAATATAACATTATATGTATAAACTACATCCACAATTAATTTTGGTGCATAACTATATTACCACTGAGAGTACACAAGACCATACAAGCCCAAAAAATACTAGAAACAAGTACAAAATTTTTCAAGATAAAATTCAGAGTGTACAGTATATTTGTACTAAATTTAAAATTCAGGAAAAATGTAAGTAAATATGTCTATTATAAAAAAAATTCCAGAAAATATCAATAAACAGAACTAGGCAAGTGGAGCAAACAGGCAAAAATTAGGATAAAATGGCCTAGGGAATAGGCTGCACGTGGCAACAAGCGACATCGTTGCACGTGGGCAAGAGCCAGCCGGGTCGGGTTGTGTCTTCTCCACTTAGATAACTAGTATTCAGGTCGCTCGACCTGGTTTGCGGCCCGATTCAGAAAATGATAATATCTTGCTTAATTTTGATTTGTTTTCAACAAAATTAGTGTCATTAGATTCAAAATTTAACGATCTATCAAAGCCTCAATCAATTTCATGAAAAATGCTATTGAAAAGGTTTGGAAAATTTTCAAAAATAAAACAATTTTCGAAAAGGGATGATTTGGTTTCGTTCGAGTTATGGGTTTTTAAAGAACAAGCAAAAAATTCAACATACTTATCACACGATTTAAC
>JANIJH010000223.1:63481245-63495240 GCA_024520975.1 Erythroxylum areolatum | reverse complement strand
AAAATAAAAATATTTTATTTTTAAATTTTATTTAATTTATAATTATTATTAGTAATAAAATATTTATTATTATTTTAAAAACTTTAAAAAAGCGGGGGAATGAGAGGTAGTAGGAGGGAGGGGGACGGGGATTTTGAAAATTTTGCAAAAAAAAACCCTAAATTTTTAAAATTTTCTATACTAACTGATATTTTGCATACCAACTGGTACAATCGAAATCGGCCGATACCGACTGGTATTCAAATTTGGTACCAAAATTCAAAATACCGTACCGACCAATTCGAAACAGTAATAAAAAACCTCAAAACACTAATTAGAGTGGACGTAGCCTGGGAAAGGTAGTGTCAAAGTCATCTTTTGCAAAGATAGTACTGAAACAAGAAGATTAGGGAATTCATGGTACCTTAAAGGAAGGCTTAATGTAAATTTGGCCATCCAATCAGCGATGGAGTTTCCTTCAAGGTAGGTATGTAGACATTTCAATTCCCAGTTCATATGAAGTAGCATTTTGAGTTTGGAATTCAAGGTCTAGTTATAATGGGTGTACAGAGGATCCTCCTCAAGAAGTTTGATAACTTGTGTGTTGTCTACTTCCAATAAAACTCGTCGTTCGCGAGAACACCAAGCCAACTCCAATCCTTTCAGGGCCCCCCAAAGTTCTGACACCAATAACGTGTAGTTGCCAATCTGATAGGCGAAGCCAGTCTTCCATTCACTGCTGTCATCCCTTAACACGCCCCTACTAAAGCTAACCTATTAGAAGTCTTGACGGCTCCATCAATGTTGATCTTACACCATCCCATCGCTAGTAGACTCCATCCAATCTGGGCATTTGGGTGAGAGGCTTGTGGGTTAGTGACGAGCATAAGCGTATTAACCTGTTGAATGGCCCTAACTTGGGCCATAATGACCTCCACGTGAGAGGCAGGTGGGAGGTTCGTAAATATTCGTTGGTTTCTCCAATTCCAAATGAACCAATAGGTAACACCAAAAACCATATTCCAATTCATCCCAGAAACTAGTTGCCTTTGCATAGAGAGGTTAGTAGTCAACCAGGGAAGGTAGTCAGTTGAGGTAAAATTATGCCAGTGTCGTTGAGGCATGAACGTGTGCCATATTGTGCGAGCTGGGGGACAGTCTCGTAGTGCGTGTAGGCATGATTCCTCAGCTAATGAACAACCTCCACAGTAGGGACTGTTAATAAGATGTCGCCGGACTTGTTCCACATTAGTGAGAAGATAGCCCTGCAGCGCTATCCATAGGAAGGAATGGATGCGTTGAGGCCCCTTGAAACTCCAGATAAGCTTCCAGTGATGATCCTAAGGATGCCATGAATTATTGCATAAAACAGTATAAGCCGATTTGACACTAAATTGTCTAGATTTTGTCCAGTCGTTATACATTCTATCGTATGCATTGGTGTTCATAGGGAGCTCATGGTTGCAAGCTGGAGCAAACGGAGGCTGGGAGATAGGTCTGTAAAAGACCCCAGTTCTAGTGGCTGTCTGTAATAATATATTCCCCCACACGAGCTTATTTCTTCGCCTCAGAAATAGTGGACACAACGACCTATGAAAGTTTAGTATCCCTTAGCCATACATCTTCCTAAAAACGCACAGTGGAACCATCCCCTGATGCCCATCAAATACAAGGATACACTGCTGGTCAAACCTTACAAATGGCTCGCCAAAGGAAGGAACATCACCCCACTTGTAGTGTTGGAGGAATGTGGGTCATGGGGGGCAAATATTTACTCCTCAGTATTTGAACCCACAGGGCATGAGGTTGAGTAAGAACATGCCAAGCTAACTTCACGAGGAAGGCATTATTATGTTCTTTCAACTTCCGCAAACCAAGGCCTCCACAATTCTTGGGCTGACAAATGTAGGACCATTTGAGTAAATTTACCTTCAGTTCCCATACATGAGCACCCCAGAGGAACTGACGATAGGTTCCTTCAATTTAGTGAATAACTCTCTGGGGTAAAGAAGTAGTTTACATGGTGTAGCAGGTAATAGTGAGGAGGATTGATTGAGCCAAAATAGTGCGCCTTGCCAAAGAAATATTATGAGTGGACTAGTTGGTTAGTTTCTCGATCAGCAACCGACTGGTAAATGCCTGCGGTAACTCACTTGTGAAGGAGCGAAAACCCCAAACATTTTCCCAAGTCCTTGGCGAAGGTGAATCCCAATAGATTACTGAGATATCTAACGTCCCTCGCAGTAACGTTATTAGAAAAGAAGATGGTAGATTTGCCTTAGTTCATGAGTTGTTCGGAGCTCGCACAGAAGTCTTGCAACACATTTTTGATAACGTCTACTTGATTGGTAGATGCCTTAGCAAACAGGAGCTGATCTTCTGCGAATAATAGGTGAGACACGAATAGGCCTCATCTATTAGTTCGAAAGGGGATCCATTTCTTGGCTCTAACTTAAGCTTCAATGGCTTGGGAGAGCATTTTCGTAAATAATATAAAGAGGTAGCAGGATAGTAAGTCACGTTGATGAACTCCTTGAGATGGCCAAAAGGTTTCAGATGGGGCTCCATTCTAGAGGATCTACATGGAGGTGGAGCTAATACAATGGATGATGACTGAACCAACGAGTTGGGAAGGCCTATGTCCTCTAATGTGTCGTGAATGAACTCCCAAGTTAGATGATCGTAGGCCTTTTGGAGATCTATCGTAATCGCCATATACTTACTTCTTGCTCAGTGTCGCATGGTATGGATGATCTCTTGTGTAATGATAATGTTGTCTATAATAGAGCGCTCATGCACAAAACTAGTTTGGGATTGATTCACCAAGGAAGGGAGGAGGGGCTTCATTCTATAGACAACAACTTTCGTGATCAGTTTATAGAGGATATTACATAAGCTGATCAGATGAAATTGACGAAAATTCAGGGGGCCTTCCATTTTGGGTATAAGGATGATTGTAGTTAAGTTTAGATCGATTGGGACGATGCCTCTAGATAAGGCTTCTTGGACTATAGTGATCAAGAAGGTCCGATCACGTCCCACTGGCTTTGGTAAAAGAGCATCGAGAATCCATCAGGTCCAGTAGCTTTCATTAGCCTCATCGCAAATAAGGCCTGGTAAACATCCTCATGGGTCACAGGCTTACGAAGTGCCATGTCCTAGCCTCTAGGATAGGAAATTGGCCCCGAATTGCATACAACTGAAGTGACCCTTCGTCGGCTGTGTATAGGTTACTGAAGAATGTTAAAGCGGCTAAACATAAGGTTTCCTTGTCGGAGCACCAGTATCTATCATCCAACTTTAGCATTCTAATGTGACTCCGCCTCTGCCTCGCTCTCATGGTAATGGGAAAGTAGGAGGCATTGTGGTCACCAAACTTGTTGGGCCCCGATTTCTTTTTCATAGTAAATAAGCTTGTTTAATTTATTTTAAGGCTTAGTTTGCAAATTCCTTTTTGTTATAAGAATTTGGGGTTTTTAGTGCTTAATTAATGGAAATAAATTGATGGGATTTAGTTAAAATTAGAATTTTGATAAGTTATTAGAAATTAAAAAGAATAAGTTGGTGTAAGGGCATTTTAGGTAGATCTCTAATGGTTTCAAAGGATTAAAGTTTCTGCTACAATTAAAGAAATTCCTGCACTATACTAGAAGTTTGAAAATTCATAACTTTTAACACAAAAGCCTAAAAATGTCACATTTTACCTCATTGGAAAGATAAAGAGATGATTTACAACCTTCATGAAGGGAGCAATAATTAATTCAGTCATTTAAAGAGGTAAAAACACTCTCAAAGTTACTGCCTGTATAAAAACCAATGGAACAATGTAATTGATCAAATGAACAGTACCTGCAATCTTCCTAACCTTATAACTTTTTGCTCCTAACTCCAAAAATTGCATATTGGGGAATCTCTCCCTCGTGGGATGCGTGTCCAGATGTCTTGTAGGACGTCGGACCCACAACTCACCGAGGAGGGGTTCCAACAAAACTGAATCCAGTTATAGCTAGCCCATTGTGATTCCAACTACTGTTCTTGAGTGAGTATATTCTTTTATTCCTCTAATAGGGTGTGTTCTAAGACTTGTAGTTTTCGGGAGCTATGGAGTTCCAAGGCTCTTTGGAGGTCAATGAGCCAAGCTTCAATCTGCCATTTCTTTTTCCACATACTACCAAATACTGTGGAGTCGCACTCTTATGTCACCAACGCAAAGTCGTGAGAAACTTGATGTGTGTGAGTGCTAGAGTTCTAATTATCATAGACAAAGGTGTGGAATGTAGGGTGAGTTAGCCAAGGCACTAAGAAACAGAAATGCTTCCTATATGAGCCATTGGTTGGATTACTATGGTGTATTAGGAGGGGGCAATGATCAGAGTGGAACTTGGGAAGGTGGACAACCAAGCAAGAGTGGAACTGGTTAAGCCAGTGGTGATTTCCCAATGCCCGATCCAACCGCTCCATATGGTCGCCCCTTGACCAAGTAAATTGAGGGTCTTGATAGCCCAAATCTTGAAATGTCACAGTTTGAACAAGCTTATGAAAGAAAGTGCAGGGGCCACGACACTATTGCTTTCCACCCTTCCTATCCTCTTGCAGCAAGAAGGCATTAAAGTCTCCATCCAGGAACCAAGGTTGATCCCCAATGGTCTTATGCAGAGCATGTAATGCGTCCCATAAGACCTTACGTTTGGATGTTGTGGGACTGGTATAAATAGATGTGAAAAAGTAAGATTGCACCAATTAACCATACAATCGCAAATGAATAAATTGGGGGTAGCAGGGCTCCGCTAAGGGACTTAAGTTGGCTATATAGAGTACCCAAATGCCTCCATTGAATCTGGTAGCTTCTACCCGGTACAAGAAGGGGAAGCCAATCCTTTGGATCATGTGATCTACTTGCACGCCACTGATCTTTGGTTCGACGATCACTGCTACGGCCAGAGTATGCTTACGCTTGTAGGCGAGGAAGAAACGCAAAAAACAGTTGCTGCCTACCTCACGACAATTCCACACAAAGATGTTCGCTATCATTGGAATATAGGCGGATATATGGGAAGTCTTCGTGAATTCCCACGGAGGTAGGCGATAGCCGTCTCCCCGTCAATCCTCATGTCTGTCTAATCGTTCTCGCCAGTTAGGTGAACTTCCTCAGCATGCAAGGATTCTGCCAAGGCTTTGCATGTGGACGGAGATAATTTCTTGAGGCATGCACCTTTCTTCACTCTCAGGATTGTTAACGGTTTTTTTCCTCTACTACGATGGGGATCGGGCGATTTAGCACTTAGCACTAGTGTCTACACGGCCGTTAGTGCTAGGAAAGGTTGAAGCTGTCGCTTCCCGAGTGCAATATGGGTTACAGAGGGGGGTGCACGTTAGTTTCACATATGACAATAGCGTGGTGCTTAGTTGGGTCAAGTGTGGTGGGTCGCTTTGAATATTCTAATCCTTGCATCACCTTTCCGAATGGGGTTGCTGTGGGTGTCACCTGATGAGGATGAAGGGAGGGGCCGTGGGGTTGCACCCGCTTTGAATCTTTGCAGTTGTGGAGATAGTGGGAGGAGAAACCTCGATGGGCGATGGGAACTCCCTGTGCACATCCTTGAGACCTGCGGTTTGTTGAGCGCGTTGCATGGGTCTTTTCGGAAGAGATGGGGCGTGGCTTCGAGGAACTACAGAAGTGTTGGCCTCATGTGCTGTCGTCTCTGAGTCTATGTCCATTTTAATTGCCAACGTCTCAAAACAGGAACCAGTGCCCAACTTTGCCTTCTGTTTCTGTAGGATGGTAGGGATAGCCTGCATGCTTCCCATAGTCGTTGGTGATTTGATGTAGAGACGTCTCCCTCGTGCCTGCACGTGCATTCAGGGTGATTTTTTGGCGTAACTTAAACAACACCATCAACCAGCAGAAATCTCGTTGAGACGCAAGATTTGGAGAATAAGATAGATATTAATGTAGTATTTGTTGGACACACCACCTCAATAGGTATTGAAAGGCATCTATGTAATAATTGTTAGATACATTACATCAATAAAAATAACCTTTTGCCTCAATTTATAATAACAAACAACAACGACAACTACAATAATCATCCAATAAAGGTACAATGACAACTACAATAATCATCCAATAAAAGTATGCTAAAATATAGGGTCTAAAAACGTCTTGTATTATGCAGTCCAATAGAAAGAGTTTTGACATGATTTACATAAAATTTAAAATATTAATTGCTGAATTAAAAATTTTAATACTAAACTAAAAAATTGAAAAAATTACGCACTATTTAATTTGTTGTCTCTCTTTAAAGATAACAAGAGTTACAATTCCTCTATAATTCTAACTTTTAATCTTTTAAATTAGGATTAAATTCACTACTTAAACCGTGTACTTAAAAGTGTTAAAAAGTATGACAATTAGTATAAAGCTTTTAACGCAGTAAATGTGGGTTGTACCAACTCTTAAGTGAGTCTGTAACTCCCATCATATCCGCAGAAACAAGGGGACTCTCGAGACAAGCTATGGATTGAACTTTGGTATGCGTCTTGGGGAAACTGAGTTGGCACGGTTTAGAAAGCATCACCAACTTTTCACACGTTTCATAGTTTAAAGAGACCAGCGTTAATGGAAGATCACGAATGGGAAATCAGCAAATAAATAATTGTCATCCCTTCGCAGATATATTTCTAACAATATACAATCACAAAAGCAACAAAAAGGAAGAAAAGAATCTATGTTTTCTCTACAAAATAATTACAGTAACCTTAAACTAAAAGTCCTTAACCGAAAAAAAACAAAAAAAAACTGAGGGACTGTAAATCTATACTTTGTCTTCTCCAACTTTCTCGCCTTTCCTATATTTCCTGACGCCTTAATCAACAAGCAGCAGATGGGTTAGCGAAGGGATTATAGAAGTGGGGCTTTGGAGATATTGAAAATGGGGTGGTCTTGGAGGCACCATCACTAACACCTCCGACTCTTTCGCAGGACGGACACATGGTGAGAGTAGCTGCTGGCATATGCATGTAAAAGGGTTGTGCCAGTTTCAGGGCCTTAAGCTCTTGTAGCTCCTTTTGTAGCCTCCTATTCTCATCAGTTAGTGTTTCGCAACACTTCTTCAGGAATTCACAGTCTAATTCGGTCTGCTTCAGCTTTGTCCTGCAAAATAGTTTCGCAGCTTCATCAGTTCACCATCTTCTGGAAAAAAAAAAAAAGAAACAGAGTCCGGTATTGAGGGTTCAGATTGTTCATTAATTACCTGGCTCTCCTGTTCTGGAACCATACTTCAACTTGTCTTGCCCGTAGATTTAACTGCTTTGCTAAAGCTTGCTTCTGCTTCTGTTTATTTAAAAGAAGCAATCAAAGTTCAGTACTTCACACATATTTACCAAATTCAATGGGAAACAGAAGTTAATGGGTTATTGATTGATTTTTGGAACGTTTGTTTGGAAAAAAAGAGGGAGAGTTATGAATTACATACTGGATTGAGAGTGCTGTGTTGCTTGAAACTTTCCTCTAAAAGTGCAGACTGTTCTTTTGTGAGCCGAAGTTTCTTCCTTGCATTGGAACCATCTTCATCTTCATCACTAACCCTTGAAGAAACTCTCTCGACCTCCATATCTTCACTGCTGATGTCTCTTTCCCTCTTAACCCTGCCACTAGAGAAAGAGGAAACAGGACTATGAGGAGAAGCTTGATGATACAAATCAACACCAGCAGGCTCCTCGTGAACTTTCTTGACATCAATCTTCCTAGCACGAACGTGATAACCATGATAACTCTCACCAGGAAGACTCAAACTAAGGGAGGGCTGATCAAAACTCGAAACACCCTCCTGATCAAACTTGAGAGAAGGCTTAACCTTTGGCCGTTGATTGAATATATGATCAGGTTTCGATGGTGTCTCCAAACCTAACCCAAGAACAAGGCCGGTGTTACAGTAACCTTCGTCAAGACAACCCATTGAAGAGAGAAAGACAGACAAAGAGAGAGAGGTGTGAAAATGGTGCGTATTAGAGAGACGGATATGGGAATGAGAGACTCAGAGACTGAGACTTTTTATGTTGTGTTGTGTGTGGGGAAGTTGGGTGGGTGGGTGGCTATAATTATTAATCAATTGAGTTAGAGGAAGGGAAAAAAAAAAAAAAGAAAGAAAAGAGAAAACGAATCTTTCAGGGCATGAGAATTATCAAGATTGGAGTAAAGACTTTCTTTTCTTTCTCCATGAATACAAAGGTTGACCATTTGAACCCCACTGCTCTGCTCTATTATCCTCTTCATTATCGAGAAAAAGAAGGAAAATGAAAACTACTGTCTTCTTCTCATCTCATCTCTCTCTTGCTCTGCTCCAAGGAATAGTATACAGTTCCTATGGCAGTGAGAGAGACATCAAGAGAATGATTCGCTTAACCCTTCGCCACCCATTAACGTACCAAATTAACTATTTCCCGACACTATGCTAGCTTTTCAGTCTACACTAGAATTAAACTCGATTATTTGCAGAGTGCTTTATAATTTATTAAATAGATGCAATTAATCAAATCATTACTATAATTTAAATCTCGTTAAGACGCAGGATAATACATAACTTTACTCCTACTTAGTAAGAAGTTGTTTCCACAGGAAATAAATAATAAATAATAAAATTAAAACAATTAAATAACATAAAATAAATATATATAAAACAAATATCAAATAATAGTGAAAAATACTAATTAAAAATGATAACAAATATAAATAAAAAACATATAATAAAATGGTTAAAAATAAAAGAAAATAAATAAATAATGTATAATAAAATAAAGTAAAGTAAAGTAAAATAAAATAAAATAATAACTAAATATATGTCTAGGTAATAGTTTAGATGGTGAATTACATTCTAAGCAATTACAATAAATATAAGTAATACGAATATAATTACAAGAAATGCATACATAATTATAATTAACATAATCATAATTGTGATAAATTACGATAATGATCTAAACAATAATCATAAATATTGTTATTGCAATTGCAGTTAACTTAATTTGTTGATGGTCATTCAAAGATGGCTAAAGAACTAATAACTTGTGAAGTTTTATTACAAAAAAAGAACTAATTAATTGGAATGCTTGGTGCGTGAATTAATTGTTTAATATTTAGTTAGCTACTTAGTTAAGTGCCTTCTTAAAACAGGACAAATGAACTGTTTCCCACTAGAGTACCGTGCATATTGCTTATCAAATTAAATATGATTCCATCAATTTAATGGACCAGGTTAGTGATATTTACTTTGCCTTGTTATAAATATGGGTTGATTAATTAGAAAGGGATGTGCACTACTACTATTTCTTGAGTTCTACCAAATGATCATTAGTGGCTTATCCTCATTGTTTTCTTTTTACCAATAAAAAGGTCTGGTTTTATCAGATTTTGGTGGGGCTGGACACTGCTGTTCGGATTTATGAGATTAACTGATTCTGGCTAAGAGATACTTGCAAAACAGTAAAGGCACGTCGGGAGTTGATTCCCGGTAGGTCTCTCCGACGCTCAAGTCAGTCTCTTGAGAGAGTTTTGATGGCTAGTGAATAAACTTGGACCTAATACGACCGACCCAACCAAGATCATATTGGAATTAATTTTGGCATAACTACATGCTTTCAACTCCATTAGATCCATGGAAGTGAAGCCGAATTTGAGGGAAGATTAGAAGGAATTACCTCCTCTTCTTCATCCATTTCTTCATTTAGAGAAGTATACTTGGGGCAAATCTTGGGTATGTTGAATTTTTGTTTTTGGGTTGTAGGTACAAAAGCACGAACCAGAGAATAGGATTCATCAACAAGAATCAGTATCTTTTCTTAAGTATAAAGTTGTTATGGGGGTGCTTTGGGACCTACTAGCTATGCGTGTATACATGTACATGCACTTGCAATAATGCTTTGTCGGCTATGCTGATGAGAAGTTAGGTCATCAGTGAGACTTGACAAACCTATAATAATTGGAAACGTAAACTATATTTAACAACATTAACACAGGTTCTATTTACTCGTTAATGGCAATGACAAATCTGGACCCTACAGTACACTATCAGAATTATATCTTATACACTATTCATCGACAATAAAAGCTATGGTGCCCCTCATTTTTCCACGTTTAGGCGGCTATACATTTATTAATTAACCGTTAAAATTGGATTATTGATCATGTCTCTTTTAAGCTGTACAGTCTAGAACTTGAAACAGCCGCCCTATGTATGGATACTTTTAAGCTTCAATGGAGCTACTTATTGGAGAGTGAGTGTTAATTAATTATTACCTTGATTATGCTATAATGGCTACAAATCAACTCTAGCCCCTTTCTCTCCCTTTCTTTTTGTCAATACTAATTTTAAACAACCTCTAATTTAAGGAAAATTTTCTGATTTAAGTGAGATTAGAGGTTTGAACTGTTCTCATATCTGCAGTCTGATTCGAGTAGAGATTAGTTTAGGTATAGATAATTTAAAAGCATCTTTTTATAATTGGGACTCGTAAGTAACCAAAAAAAATTAAACAGTCTCTTTCTTTAGTAGACATAAAATTGTGTATTACTAGATTTCTCTACAATGTATGTACGTCAAATTTTAAATGGGTGTAAATAATGATAATAACTAATATTAAACAATTTAAAGGTTCTCTTTTAAATGTATAAAGTCATAAAACTATTATCATCTTATTTTTAACTAAAAGGATATTAAATTGATGAATTTACAAAATAGGTAATAATAAAATCTAAAAAACTATGAACAGAAAAGAAAAATACTGTTAATCCACCTATAATTTATTTATTATAAAGGTGCATCCAACTGTAATATTCGTGGCATATCATCTAGGTCATTTAACAGTAATCTGAGTAATCGAATCTAACCAATCCACAGTATTACCCATTATTCCTCATATCTAAGAGAAAAAGAGGTACCACAAATGGTTAGATATGGGAGTTGGATCTGGATTTTGACTTTAGGGATGACACACGTGTGTAATGTATTGTTGGTCCCCAAAAAGTTCGAGATCTGTTCATATTTTTCTGGTCCTTAATCTTGATAGAAAATGTGTGCAAATAATGATGACATTCAATAGTAAACTACATTTAAGCTTAGAATATGTGACTTTAAGGCACCTTTAAACTAGGAGTTATCCAATTCCAAACCCCTTTTTCGTCAGCTTGTGGCTTTTGTGTACCGAAAAGCAAAGTAGATGGGCATTGTTTATGTAATTTGGACCCCTGGTAGATCGACACTGACTTTGACACAGTCCAGAATTAATACAGTAATAACAAATAATATCTAACCATATAGTCCATTTGTATAATATATGCCACTTTATGATGGGAAGATTGGGAATAATTGCACATATCATTAAACTAACATTTCCCTTTTAATTAATCAAAACAAGCGATCGACCAACCTAGTTCATCGTTCTCTCTTCCTCTCTTCAACACTTCAGAAGTGTTAGATAGAGGAATAGCAACAATACAATAGTGTTTTTTAAGTGGTAAGTGACAAACTTAAAACCCTAGCAGTCGGTTAATATAATACAAAATCATAGTGTGTGCTTTGATATAAATGGTTAGACATGTGAACGTAGCTGATGCAGGAGGTGAGACACAAAGGGTCCACCAATGATTTGGGATGATGGGCATTTGATTCCGTGAAGGGTTGATGATTTTTGGAGCGTAGAAGTTGGCAATGATGGAGAGAATTTAGGATAAGGTTTATGTATCTTAAACTTTATTTTAAACTTGACCGACCATTTTTGTTTACTTGCTTGATGCGTATTATTCACATTTTAAAGTAAGCTTTTTGTTAAAACCAGAGTCTTCCTTCGTCAGCTGGAAAATTGATACCATTTTATAAGATTCCCACGTTCTTTTTTTTTTTTGGACTTATTTTCAGATCTTTTAAGGTTATTACGGCATCTGTGCTATTTGGTCATTGTTCAAGGTGTGTTCCCTTTCAGCATTTGCCAGTCCGGGACTACACTTTCTTTAGGAGCTTCCGATGTCAGTCTGGGCTCACATGTACTGAGATCAATATAAATTTTTGTACCGCAAATACTGCGATAGTTAGGATGATTGTGTAATTTCGTTTTCTTTCTCTTGTATATAAAAAAAGTTGTGTTACATGTTTCGAGTTGGACGCATGTAGGCTCGTTTTCCTTTACAAATGCAAATTTTTTAAGGTAATCTTGGAATTGGTCAAGTTTTGGCAATCCATACCATGGCCATGCTTTGAGAGTTAATAATAAGATGGAAATTTTATATTCACGTCCCATTCCTCAACATAACTTTTACGTGTAGTCCATATGTTTTGGTATGGAGTTGTGATATGCAATCGAAGATGTGCTTTACTAATCAAACCCCAAGTCAAAAGTCTCTGGTTATTGGTTTTTTTTTTTCCAAATCAAGGACGTAATAGCACACCAAGAAAGAAGAGAACGTTGAACTTTTGACATTTTTTAATAAGTTCCAAAATTTCCATCATCTCATATGAAAAGTTGTTCAAAGAAGTGCTAAAATCTTAGCAAAGTATTTCCTTCATACGCAAGTAATTGACCTAAAGTAAGTGTGATGAAACAGATGAGACCCCATCTGCAGCAATCCTTTCCAATCTGAAGGAGTCGCCATTGACGAATTCTTTTGTTTAGAATATGTCTTATCTATGATGATTTTCGATAATCTTTTCTTACTTGGCCCCAAACCCTACGTTCCACATAATTGACTCTTAGCAAAGTGAGGACTTTGTTCCAATTTCCAAACAATTCAAACATTTGGAAAGCATGCTTTAGTTGATACACGTATGCAGATGTACTAACGAGTACAAGCACGACCCTTTTTATGGTCTTTTTATTCGATGGATGGCACTAAAAGTGATAGATAAAATATATATCTCTTTTATTTGGTATGAATATCACTCCACACTACAGGGAAGTTTAGAATTCTTTATATGTTTGAAGAAGTTGTACAATAGCCGGTAACTCTAACTCTGCATCTCAACTACTTAAGGTATGAGTAAAACAAGAGGGAAGCATTAAATTCAATTTTATTGCTTGTGATGCAATGTAAAATTGATGTTCTAATTGGAACGCAACAGCAATGAACTTTGACTCGATCAATATATTTTACATCATTTGACTTATAAAGTATTATAATCTTGAAGCATATAATTTGTATCGAATTAGTATAGTCCAAAATAGTTATATTTATCAAAATTATAAATATAAATTTTATATTCAATTGTAGCATTTCATTGTGAGAAAAAGTTTAATTTAATCCTCAAACTTTTATTAAATTTCTAATTAGTTCGTTAGAATTTAATTAATTTCTATTAAATATTTATAAATTTATAAATTATGAGATGTGTGCTGTATACTATCAAATTAGGGAGTTTGTCAAATTATAAATTACAAGTTTAAAATTTATTTAAATAAAATTTAAATTTAAAATAGGCCTTTTTCATTTATTACATAATTCAATCTAACGATATCTCAAATAAAAATCTAACAATAATCCAACCCAATCCCTCGAAAGTGGTCCATATTGATGAAAAGAAAATAAGTGAATAAAGCTCAGTACAAAGAGTAAGAAAAAGGGTTGAGAAAGAAGGTGGAAGCATCACTTGACGTTGGACAAGAAGAGCATTAACCTTGTAGATGACATAGAGAAAGCGGAGAGTGAAGTGTCGGATGATCGTTGGTTTGATTTTCTGGAGGTCTGAGTGAGAGATAAGCATGGAAAGAGGTTGAGAGGGAAAGACAGTCGAAAAAACAAAATGCACCGACTGAAACCAACAAAAGCATAAAAGCCTAGAGCTTTAGCTTGTCCCACTTGAACTCTCTTTCCCAAGACTTGTTATCAGGAGCTTTCACGATACAAAGCAAAGCAGTACCATTGCTTGCGTTTAAAAGTAGTGAAATTGGAGACCCATCCCCACTAATACTGACTTGCTTAGAAAACCTTCTTCAAATCTTGGACCCACTTGATGGGTTATGAACTGGGGG
>JANIJH010000223.1:63449660-63475464 GCA_024520975.1 Erythroxylum areolatum | reverse complement strand
TGAGAAGATGAGACAAGAACACAATAAGGAAAATCATGAACAAGTTTACTGATAGATAACAGATTAAAAGTAAAATCGGGTACATATAAAACATTAAGAAGTTGTAAAGAATTATTGACATAAACAGTGCCAACATGGGTAACACGTATTCTGCAATTATTAGGAAGATGGACATACACGTTACTAACCAGTTTATAGGAATGAAATAGAGATAAAGAGTACGCTATGTGATTTGTAGCACCAGTATCAATAACCCATTCATTGGAATGGGAATTATTTATAGTAGCAACATTCAAAGAAATATGAGAACGAAACCCACAGGTTGAAGAAAGCAGACCTGCGGGGTTTACCAGCTGTGATACACGTTGAGGTACAGTGATGGCATTAACGTGAGGAGAAGAGGATGGAAAGCCTTGGATGAGCTGTAATAGCTGCTCGTATTGTTCTTTAGTGAATTGAAATGGAAGAGCGTGGGCCTCTGTATATCTAGGAGTTGAAGAATCAGTGGAAGCCATAATCGCATCATCGGTATCCACTGCATTCACGTACACCCTGTTGGAAGTGGTTGAAGATTTCTTGGAATTCTTCATAGTTATAGGAAAACCATGCTTCTTGTAACACCTATCAACCGTATGACCCTCCTTGCCACAACGAATGCAAGTCGGGGGAGCGGAATTGGAAAAGAATTTACGATGTGACGGAGCAGTGGAACCCTTCACTGCCAAAGCATTGACATTAGAAACCAACGAAGGTTGTTCTTGCTGAAGAACCAAGGAAAACACCTTATTCAATGAAGGTAAAGGATCCATCAATAGAAGCTGGGATTTAACAGTAGAATAATGCTCATTTAGGCCCTTAATAAAGACCATGACGAGATCGTTTTCATGAAACTCACGAATGTTCTTGGATAACCCACAAGAACACTGAGGACTACATATAAAAGAAGGAAGAGGACGCAATATCTGCAACTCATCCCACAAAATCTTGAGCTTGGTAAAATACTCATGAACCGATAAACTACCTTGTTGACAAGTATAAATCTCAAATTGAAGGTCACAAATACGGAAAGAATTGCTTTGAGCAAATCTTGCTTTACGATCATTCCAGATCTCAAACGCAGAATCCAGCCAGATAATAGATTGGGCAATAGATGGAGAAACAGAATGCATTAGCCAGGAAATCACTAAATTGTTACAACGTTCCCATGGAATGAATAGAGGATCAGAATGTGATGGTTGCATGATCAAACCATCCACAAAACTAAGCTTGTTCTTGGACAGCAGCGACATCTTTATCGCCGTTTGCCACTGACGATAGTTCAGTCCTGTGAGAACCGAAGAAACCAGAACCAATGTCGAGTTCTCATTCACATGCAGGAAATACGAACTGGATGGATTCTCCTCTGGTTTGGACATCAAACCAGAAGACGCACTCTTAACGCAAAACAAGAAGATAAAGAAACGTTGTGCGTTCTTGACGGGAAAACCAGAAAAACTAGGACAAACCCAGAGAAGTCAGAGATGCGGAAGTAAATGCTCTGATACCATATCAGAATTACAGAGAAACAGAGGGTAAAATTCACTCTATTATGATAACTGTGTAGAGAGGTATTTATACTGTCAAAGATAATTCTAACATAAATAGATACTATTGTTAATAAGTTTAGGTCTCAGCCTCTTGGACAGAATATTAAGAGAATATATAAAATTCACTTTTTTATGGTCAATGAATGTAACACATCCTTTAGATTGTGCTTGCATATTCGTTCTTCAAGTCGTTTGTTTATTGGGACAGAGCTTATAAGACTCAACTTTTATATTTTTTTTGGGTACAAAGGGAAAACTAAAGAAAACTACACAACAAATAGCATCCTAATTAGCGTAGGGCTCTTCGGTATAAGGCGCCATGCTGGTCACGTTGAATTTGGTCCCGGATGGTCACCGGGGGCTCCTGTAGGATATGCAAGCCTGGGCTGAAAGTCTCTGTGAGGGAAGCCATTCGATCTGCGCACTGATTCCCTTCGCGATACACACTCAACTTTTATATTTCAGATTATCTTAATACTTTCTCAATTTGGGATGAGAAGTTCTCTTATCTATTTGTAGTTGTTAAATTAATTTTAATTTTTTCTATTTTTAAATAGATTTTCTATCATTAAAAGCTAAGCTACATGAAGATTTTATGATATAAATGCAAGTTTGCTTTGTGTCAAATATATATATATATATATATATATATATATATTGCATGTATCAAAAAATTTATTTAACATATGTCTAAAAGATAAAAACTACAAAATCTTTAATTAGATAAGACTAGTAAATATCAATGATTAAAAATTCCAACCAATTTGATCAGTTCAATCATAAAAATCTTGAATTGTCTAATTTTTTCATTCAGTTTTCAAATTTTTGGTTTGGTTTATTTTAATAACTTTTGTTTTTTTTTTTAACTACAAGGTCACGTATTCAAATCATAGAAACAATCTCTTTATAAAAATACAAAGGAAAGGCTGTGTGTATTATAACCCTCCCTAGTTCCCGCAAAGCAGGGAACTTTATGCATTGGGTACATTACTTCTTATTGTTGTTAAAAACCAATTAATTTATTATTTAATCGGTCAATTTTCATAAATTAATAAGTTCTTATAAGTTAAAATAAATCAATTAGTTTTCGTTTAATAATCTTTTTTCAATTAGTCTTCAAATTCTTCGATGTGTAAGGACGGTCTCTTTTAATCATATTTCAAATGCTTTAATTTTATTCAACTTTTAGTCTATTTTATGACGGCCTAATATTAATTGAAAATTTTAAATTTTAAACTTTTTGCCTTACTAGTTTAATTTCTAATTTAGTTTTTAAATCCTTGTTAAATATTACTGAATTTCCAATACTTGTTTAATGAAATTCTACAAAATTACTAATATAACACCAATTATCACAATAGTAGAATCTATTTCATAATTTAATATGGAAAACATGATTAAAACAATAATGACATATTATGACATAAATTCAATTGTGTAATAATTATAAATTTGGGCCATTTAGTTTTACTTTTGTTTTTCTGTTATAATTTTCAGTTTTTCATTTATGTTTTTCTTTCAAATAAAAAGAAAACTTGTTTGATTGTTAATGTTAATATAGTTATATTTTTATGAGTAATAATAATTAGATATTAGATAAAACATAAAGATAATTTATTTTTAATTAAATAAATTAATTTAATCTCTTATATAATATTTATCAACAAATTATTAATAAAACTATGTTATTATATTAAATTAAATAATTTAAAAATCAAAATTTTATTTATAAATTAATATTTATTTGAAATATATTTTAATTATTAAATAAAAATTTATTTGAATATTCATATATATTTAAATTTAATTATATTTATTATTAATTATTAAAATTTAATTACATATAATTTAATTAGAAAATTTTAATTATAAATAATTTATATTGTTAATTAAATTTAATTTATTAAATATATAATGTTGAATTATATTATTGATAATTTTTATTAAAAATTAAAAATTAAAAATATATATTTAAATGATAGTAATTCAGATTATGAAAAACAATGGAAACAAGAAATAAAAAAACCACTTTTTATGATTTTCAAAATTTTTGAAAATCAAAAGAAATAAAAACTAAAAATTCAAACAAACATAACTTTTTACTAAATTTAAAAACAAAAATAAAAAACTAAAAATAAAAATAAAAACAAACAACCCTAAAGTTTACAGCTATAAACTTCCTCTAGAAAAATAACAATTTCTATTTTGGTCACAAATAAATTAAAAGAAAAGAAACAAACTAGCTTTTGGGTCTAGGTGGGTTGGATTAGATATTGATAGGCCCTCATTTACAACTCAAGATTTTAAAATGAAGGCCCATTTAAGATCTTGTCCATTCATTGGCCCCAAATGGCAAATTGTTATTGGCCAGTGGCCAATCCTAGCATCCACCCCGTGTTTTTGCAAGCAACGGATTACCCATTCTACGGATATCGTCTTGTTTGACGAACTTAGCAGACTAAACATTCTGCTGAAAATGGCGACTTGGAGTCCTAATCCTCTACTTCTCCTTACGATCATCGTCACCATCTTCGTCATTTCATCACCGCCATCAGTGGCATTACAGTCGTCTGGTTTGCCTCTCTTCAAAAGGGCCCCACGATTCCTGGGCAAGTACTCACACCCAATCCCTACTCAACTCCGACAAGGCTACAAATACGAGACCAAGTATTTTTACCAGCGCCTTGACCATTTCAGCTTCTTGGACCTCCCGAAATTCCGACAACGTTATCTCATTAACACCGATCACTGGGTGGGTCCCGACCGGCTGGGCCCCATCTTCCTCTACTGTGGGAATGAAGGCGATATCGAGTGGTTCGCTGTTAACACCGGGTTTCTCTGGGAAATCGCGCCTCGATTCGGGGCCATGGTCGTTTTCCCTGAGGTTAGTCACTTAGTTGTCGTTTGGTTGACTAGAAAGTGAAAAGGTTTAAACTTTTTGTGATAAACGTTTGTGTAGTTAGTTTTAAACTTCTGGGTTCTGTTGTTGACTGAATTTGTACTTGAAATGTGGACTTTAAAAGCACCGGTACTATGGGGAGTCGATGCCTTTCGGAAGTAGGGACGAAGCGTATAGGAATGCGTCTACCTTATCTCATCTAACTGCAGAGCAAGCACTTGCTGATTTTACAGTTCTGATTACGGACTTGAAAAGGAACTTATCGGCGGTAGACTGTCCGGTTGTGTTATTTGGTGGATCCTATGGTGGAAGTAAGATAATTTTTGTGTGCTTTTTGCTTGATCATTTGTATAGTAAACATAGTTTAATGCTTGATGACTAATTATGGGTTTTGAATAGAATAGTGTTAGCAGCATGGATGAGGATCAAGTACCCTCATGTAGCAATTGGTGCGCTTGCTGCATCGGCTCCAATTCTTCAATTTGAGGATATCGTGCCGCCAGAAACCTTTTATGACATTGTCTCTAATGATTTTAAGGTGAGGTACTTGCTCTACCAGTGTTTGTTCTAGTAGTGAACTGTTTGATTTATTTTAGAAGTTTGTTATGAAATGCTTTCATCATTTTATATTACCAGAGGGAAAGTATCAGCTGCTTTAACACGATAAAAGAGTCGTGGGATGCAATAGTAATGGAGGGTCTGAAGGAGAATGGCCTTGCACAATTAACCGAAACTTTTCGTATGTGTCGGTAAGAAGAAAGAATCAAATTTATGGCTAATGATTATTTGGTTTCTGAATAACAATCTATAATTGCTGTCTAGTTACTGAAGAGGCATGTTGACAATTGCTACCTACCTTTTATCCTCTTTTCCCCTTTCTCTTCTTTTCCCTTCGGATTTTGTGAAAAGGAGTTTCCTTTCTCTTTTTTAATAGCTCTTTGTGTTGTTTGCAATTGATTGGTGATGATTATAGGGAATTGAATAGTACGTTTGTTCTCATCGACTGGCTGGAATCTGCTTATAGTTATTTGGCGATGGTGGACTATCCCTATCCATCTGCCTTCATGATGCCTCTTCCTGGACATCCAATAAGGGAGGTTAGTTAAGATTCTTGACCCTTTTGAAATTACCTTTTACCATTCTCTTGCGTGCATACATCACGATAAATATTTTTATGTAATTTGAATTACATGCTTCTGTAAAGTTTAATTTACTGAACCTGATCAGTAGCATTGTTATGAGCTTTAATAGCTAACATTTCCTTTATGTGCATCATAAACATTGTAATCTGTTAAAGCAGATGGAATTTATAGGTAGAATACTGCTTTCTTCCTTTCCTTGCATGTTTTGTGATAAATGCCTCATTTTTAGGTGTGCAGAAGAATTGATAATTCTCCTGATGGGGCTAGCATTCCCGAGCGCATTTTTGAAGGAGTAAGCGTTTATTACAATTATACTGGGAAAGTGGGCTGTTTTGAACTGGACGATGATCCTCATGGTTTGGATGGTTGGAACTGGCAGGTGCATAAGTGCTACAAATTACACTTTTCATGATTTGCTCCGGCATTTACTGTATATAGACATCTTGTCCTTTGTTTCCCTTATAGGCCTGTACTGAAATGGTTATGCCAATGTCTAGCAACAAAGATTCAAGTATGTTTAGAACATATGATTATAATTACTCTGCTTTTCGGGAGGAGTGCTGGAAGAAGTTCAAGGTTGAACCTAGGCCTAGGTGGATAACAATGCAATTTGGCGGACATGTAAGAATCATATCCAATGTTTTGCATTTTGAACTTATCAATGCCTTATTAATGAGACATCTAACGAATTATTACTATATTCATTATTACTGTTATTTTTTCTATTAGTGGATATCTAATGAATTCCTACTTATGTTCTTTTCTCTTTTTTATTAGTTCAAAATCTTAGTTAAGTACAAACAATCAGCTGCAGATTTATGAAATGGATGTGTGGGTGGTTGTTGGCAACACTCACGTCCATTTTTGTAATCCTTACCTACTTCATTGGTTCTTATTCTATACAAGTGGAAGATGTTTGACGGATACTAGGAAGTTATCCCTTATCATACACTTCACTTTGACTTCAATTTTACATAATATGCATAACATGCTTATGAAGTAATATTATATGATTTGCTTCTGATATTATGACCTTTAACTGTGAAGGACATCAAAACTGTCTTGGAAAATTTTGGAAGTAATATTATTTTCTCAAATGGTCTTCTTGACCCCTGGAGTGGTGGCAGGTATGCCAGTTATTTCATTTATTCCACCGATGCAAGTTAAGAATGAACGCTGATGATCGATGGAATTTTTGGTTGCAGTGTTCTGCAGAATATATCTGAAAGCCTTGTTGCTCTTGTTACAGAAGAAGGTAATTGCTCACTAAATTAACAATTTTTGATGGAGAAGACAAAATTATGCAGTTTAGATGTGGAGAAATGTTGTGAAGATAAATTTTTTTACATTGTCCCACATATCAGGTGCACATCACATAGATCTACGTCCATCAACACCTGATGACCCTCATTGGTTGTTAGAGCAGAGGACAACTGAAATCAAGCTGATTGAAGGATGGATAAACGACTACAGACAACAGAAAATGAAAGTGATCTCCAACATCTAGAGGGCATTTTGCTGAACTGAAAGCTACATCTTCTCTTCCAGGTTGGTATATTAGCTTTGAGACGATGGAGGACACGAGTAGAAGCTATTAATGTGATATATTAACTAGTTGATGTGATTCAGATCATAATATTATACAATATTCCCACGTTGGAACCTTATAATTTCCCATCCAAGCTTGTAAGTATTGCTTAATGTTATGTAATGGACGAGGTCTCAAACCTCCACCTTCTGGTTTCATTCTCAAATGCTCTGATTTGGCTAAGCAGTGGAGGCTCTGTTATAGTCATAGGTGCATGATTTATATATAAGTTTGTTCCTTGATTTACTCCTTTTTCCATAATTTAAGTTTTAACGCAATTGTTGAATTTATTGAAATTAGTATAAAACATTTTTTGACATAAAACTATGAAATTTTATGTTAATATCATGTTAAAGTTTAAATTAGATACAAACAATGTTTTAAAAACTGAATTGGTTTGACTGATCAAACAATAAAAATTTAAAATTGACTAACTTTCAAGTTTGGCTTTTAATTTTTCGTTTGATTTAGTTTAATAATTTTGTTGTTAAAAATTGATCAGTTTATTAATTTATAAGTTATTTTTAAAAACTAATACGTTTTATAAATTAAAATAAACTAATTAATATTTATTTAAAAGTCTCTTTTTTACCTAAAATTTAAAATTTTAATAAATAAGAAACTAATTTTTAATTATTTTTGAAAATTTTAAATATTAACTAATTTTATGATTGCTTAATATCGGCAAATATTAAATTTTTTGATTTACTATTTTAGTTTCTAGTCTGATTTTGAAAACTATATAGTTAAATTTTATATTTAACAAAAAAAAGTATTAAACAGAAATTTCGTATATTCTGTAAATAATTTTATTTTTCAATACATTATAGCAAGTAGTTATCATTAATTATAGTCCATAATTTAAAATCATCAAGTGTAGTCTATATAATCCAAACCCTTAAAACCAAAACCCAAAAAGTAAATGATGGCTTAAGAATCCCATTCAGTTCTTATCTTACGTCGTCGTTCATAGCTAAGCCCATTTTCTATAAGCTATCCCTTTGTTGCCAACTCAGTCCAGCTCCTGTCAAAAAGCCGAGAAGCTGACTCGGTGCGTCACTGGGTCGGTTACTCGTAACAGGAAGAGAGGGAAAGTGAACTCAAAAAGCCAAGAAGATAAGTGTTGATCGTGGGATTCAGGGTTTTGGGTGATCGGAAATGGCGAGCCCGATTATGCATAGGGCTTTGTCGCTGAAGCCTGGTGCTAAGGTCTTGCGAACCCCTCTGACCGACGAGTCTATCTGGAAGCGACTTAAAGAGGCGGGTTTTGATGAAGAATCAATCAAGAGGAGAGACAAGGCTGCTCTTATATCTTATATTGCCAAACTCGAAGCTGAGGTTTGTTTGTTTTAAGTGTTTTCTTATGATTTTACTAGTTCTTGTTATTGATTGTGTGGGTATTGGCATTTTCTATTAACTGATAAAAAAGGAAATAAGGAAAGATTTCTTTTTATTGGTTTTATTTTGAAATTTGAGTTTTTATACTTCTGGGAGCTAAGGGTTAGTTCTGAAATGTTGATTGGTGCATTATTCTTACGCTTGTGTGGATTGCGCTTTAGCCACTTCCATATAGTGTTTTTTTTCCCTTTGTACATGTTTGAATAATTGAATTTCGTTTAGATTTATGATCTTCAACACCACATGGGTGTCCTTATATTGGAAAGAAAGGAGCTAGCTTCTAAACATGAGCAAATCAGAACTTCTGCTGAGGCTACTGAATTTTTGTATAAGCGTGATCAAGCTGCACACTTATCTTCCCTTGCTGAAGCAAAGAAACGAGAAGATGGCCTAAGAAAAGCTTTAGGAGTTGATAAAGAGTGTATAGCAAGTGTAAGGTTTTCATTTGGTAGTTTTCACCTTTCTTTATGCTCTTTTTATTGTTTGAATGAGCCTTTAGTTGTGGGTTCTTGTAGATGGAAAAGGCATTGCATGAAATGCATGCAGAAGTTGCTGAAAACAAGGTTACGGCTGAATGTAAATTGGCTGAAGCACACAAAATGGTTGAAGATGCCCAGAAAAAGTTTGTTGAGGCCGACAGCAAACTACATGCTGCAGAAGCTTTGCAAGCAGAAGCTAGTCGCCATCATCGTGCTGCAGAAAGAATGCTCCAAGAAGTTGAAGCACGTGAGAATGATCTGAGGAGGCAGATCAGTGAATTCAGATCTGAGTAAGTAATTAACTGTAGGTATTCTTACGATTTAATTTTTAACTGAAGCATATATAATATGCTTCATAGAAGCTAAGAATTCTGTGTCGTAAGTTGCTTTTCCACCGGTTTTTATTTTAAACTTCTGTGTTGCTCTTATTTCTTATGTGGAAAAAGAAGTAGGAAATAAAGTTGTCCATGTAAATCCTTCTAAACTCATGAATAGCTAAATAAGTCTAACCCTGGTGGAAGTGCTGTTTTTCATAATTCTGCAGCGCCCAACTGTTTTATTGGAGCAAAATTTGTTACCTTGAGCTTGCTTATTTTTGTAATGATCTAGCTGTGATGCAAAAGAGAGAGAGATCTCCCTTGAGAGACAATCATTGAGTGAAAGAAGAAGAGTGCTCCAGCAGGAGCACGATCGTCTGCTTGATGGACAAGCTTTACTGAATCAGCGGGAGGAGTATGTTGCTAGTAAAACTGAAGAGCTGAAAAAACTCGAAAGGGAGTTGGAGGCCAAAAGAAAAAATATTGAGCAGGAATTTAGATCCCTAAATGAGGAGAAGTTGAAAATGGATCTGACAGGGGCTTGCTTCTCCCAAAGAGAGGAGGTTGGGATCTTTAGTTTTCATGTTGGCCTTAACTGTTGTTAAATTGATGTTCCCTTCTTTCTGGAGGCATTACTTACTTTTCTTACTTTTACCTATGTGCAGGTTGTTATTCACAAAGAATGTTTGCTAAACAAGAGAGAGCAAGAGCTACTTGTTTTACAAGAAAAGCTTGAAAGCAAGAAATTTGTGAGTTTTTTTTAGTCTTAATATCTTTTATTTTATTCTTCATATCCTTCTTCTCTTTTGTCTACTCTTTTTCTTCTCATTTTATACTTTCCGCATGAAAGTGCAGGTTGAAATGCAAAAAGTTATTGCTAATCAGGAGGCTGTTCTGAGAACAAAGAGGTTGGAGTTTGAGTCTGAGCTGGAGATGAGACGCAAGTTGGTGGAAGATGAAATTGAGGCAAAGAGGCGAGCCTGGGAATTGAGGGAAATTGATCTACATCAGCGGGAAGATCTGCTGTTGGAAAAAGAACACGACTTGGAAGTTCTGTCAAGGGCATTGGAGGATAAGGAGAAGGATGTGAAGGAGAAGATGAATAATCTAGTTGATAAAGAAAGAAGCCTAAGTGTTGCCCAGGAGGATCATGAGTCAATGAGATCACTTTTAGAGCATGAAAAAGAAGAAAATAACAAGATGAAGTTGGAACTTCAGAAATCGTTGGCTGCTTTGGACGACAAAAGGAAACTAGTTAACTGTGCAAAGGAGAAGCTAGAAACAATGAAAAGTGAAACAGATGAACTGTCTGCTTTGGAGATGAAACTTAAAGAAGAGGTTGATGTTGTCAGGACTCAAAAATTGGAACTTATGGCTGAAGAAGACAGATTGAAGGTAGAGAAGGCTAAGTTTGAAGCTGAGTGGGAGTTGATTGATGAGAAAAGAGAAGAATTAAGGAAGCAAGCGGACCATGTAGACAAGGAGAGAGAGGCCATTTCTAGGTTACTCAGGGATGAGCATGAAAGTTTAAAACAAGAAAAGGAAGCAATGCGGCATCAGCATAAGTGTGATGTGGAGTCATTTAATCGGGATCGGGAAGAGTTCATGAATAAGATGCTGCCGGAGCGTTCTGAGTGGTTCAACAAAATACAGAAGGAACATGAAGATTTCTTGATGGGCATTGAGATGCAGAAAAAAGAGCTGGAGAACAGTGTTGAGAAAAGGCGAGAAGAGGTGGAGAGCTATTTAAGAGATGAAGAGAGAGCCTTCGAGATAGAAAAGAGTAATGAACTTCACCTCATAAACTCTCTAAGAGAAAAAGCTTTTCAAGAGTTGGAGCAGGTTGCTTTGGAAATGAAGAAGCTTGGTAATTCAAGAATGGAGGTAAACTTTGAGAGGGAGCAAAGGGACAGAGAATGGAGTGTGCTGAATAAGTCGATTGAAGAACTTAAAGATCAGACTGAGAAATTAGAAAAACAGAGGGAATTGTTACGTGTAGAGAGAGAAGAAGTTGGTGCTCAGGTGGAATACCTAAACAAGCTGGAAGATCTGAAACTGGCCTTGGACAACATGGAAGTGGCTGAGATGCAGCTATCGAATATAGAAACTAGCCAGCGGAAACTTTTGTCCATGAAAAGCTTGAAGCACAATACTTCTCTAAACCAAGATACTTGTTTAATTTCAAATGAAGGGATGTACTTCGGTAGTAATGTAGGTGGACCGGATTTGCACTTGAAACAAAAATCTTCTTTAACTTCATCGTTTAACTCTGCACGTCCCTCTTGGATAAAATGGTGCACTAATTTGATATTCAAAAGTTCTTCTGAGAAGTCTACTGGTGATGGGAAGTCTCTGATACCTGAACTTGTAAAGGTGGCTAAATCTGCTGACAATTTAGATTCCTCCAATGGATATCGTTTGCATAAGTCCAAGTCATCGGAAGATTTTGGCAAGAGAGAACGACGTGTCTTTTCTGAACCAAAGGTGACATTTGAAGTGCCACAAGAAGATGAAATTGCCAAGGGGGTATGTTCGAGAGAATCTCAAATCAAAGAAGATGTGAATGATATGACGACTGAATTGATCACCGAAGAACAAATTCAGCATGGAAGAAAAAGAAGAGTGGACTCTGATTCGGTCAGTTCACTGCCTGAACAACAAAAGAGGAATAAAAAAAGGATGCCGCTTAAAAAAGTTACTGTAGATTCGTCTGATGTGGCCATAGACAACAGTACCCGGGAAAGTATGCCGGATGATCAAATTCGTCAGAAAGAAACTAAAGGGGATGCTGAAGATACCAATGTATTGGTTGTTGACAAATTCATCAGGATTCCAGAAGCTTGTGACATAACTGAACTACAGAATGTTTCTGGTCATGACGTCCCAGAGTTCCACCAACCCTCTGAACAGGTACCTATAGAAGATATTACTGACGATGGAGAAACAAATGGTAATGCAACTTCAAGAAATGTGGGAAATTACGTGTCACGCTGTCATTTAGGGGTATCTGGTATGGAACCATCAAAAGTTTCTGAAGAGGTGCTTCAGAAAAGTGTTGAACACACTAGTGGGTATTCTCAGGTAAGTTTAATATATCCAGTGTCACTGTTTACATTGCGCTGAATGTTTTTATGAAGATGTCAAATGCACGTATTCTTTTCCTCCAATGATGGAACATCTGGTTTTCTGCTCTTGAAATTTTAGCTGACTAAAATTTACCTTTAATATTTCAACTTTCTATTGAATGAGATTTTCTTGTTGGTCTTCATGTTTATTTTATGCTTCTGCTCGTATTATGATAATAATAATCATGCTTTTGGATGGCCGGTTAGGAAAGAGGGCATACGAATTGTTGATATGCAGCTGTTACCTTTGGTATCTGAGAATATGTACCAGTTTAATATGCTCAATTACCTGGGGTTATTAGGATGGGACATTCTTAGTTCTTGGTTTTCTTCGTATCTGCATTTTCTTTTTTGTGGTCAATCGGAATAACTCTTTCTTCCTCCATTTGCGGACTATGAACTTGTAGCATTTCTGTTTTGCAGTCTCAAAAAGATGAACTCAACAAGGCAATCGAGGCTCCCGATGGTCCTGTTGGCAAGGTTTTTGATAATGTTGGAGCAAGGACAAGGTCTAAACAGAAGTTGTAGAATTGTAGATGTTGCTTGCAGTTGCAGTAAATAGATGATCTCTAGGTCAATTACAGCTATATGCAGTCAAGCAGCAGCCTAGTAGGTCTAGGTCCTACAGGCTGCTGGAAGTGTTAACTACTTTTGTGGCGGCTCATTAGTTGTGCCTGCTGACTTCTTGGAGTTTATAGTCTCAATATGTAGTGGGTCAGGTTTTATCGTTATGGGCCAACTACACTATATTTTTACACCAAATTTTTATTTATTTATTTATAAAAATTAAAATAAATTTATTATTCTTAATTGATTAATTAAATCAATATATTGTGATTTAAATTTATTTACCTTTTATTTTAAATTTAATTTTTATTTTTAACATACTTTATTAATAAATTTATAATACTTATAAATAAATATTAAAAATAAATTTAATATTATATTCAATATTAGTGTCATTTTAAATATCTCAATGAGATTTTTGTAATAATATATTTTATGTAAAATAATATAAATTTTAAATTTAATTATTTAGCAAATTATATAAATAAATTAAATTATAAGAAGTAAATAAAAACAATATGTTAAAAAGAAAATAAATAAAATTATATTTCTACCACTTTTGTTGCATGAATAATAATATATTAAATTTGATATATTATTATTTATTATATTATTTTGATATTTAATTTTAGTGTCTTTTTTAAAATAAATTTATTGCATCAAAATATCAAATTTAGTGTTTTGATGCCTTAAAAGAGTTTTGAGAATAGACAATCTAATCCCTTCGTCTACCCAGCGTGAGCTTACCACAACCACATACATTGTACAGATGCCAACTCATGCTGACGTGTTTTTGTGGTGATCTTTAGGGCGATGATTACTTGTGTTATCTTAGTATGGCAGGCGGGGTTAGTTTGATAAGTATGCTTATCTTAATATAACAAAGCGGCGGAAGTTAGTTTAGTTACAAAGAGTATTCTGATGAAAGTGTGGTTTGTCTTTTATAGTTTTCCCCGACAAGCTGACGTACATCAACCTATAGTTTGGTAAAAGCTTACCTGTTGATGGGTCAAGCCGTTATGAGTTGGAAAAGAATACAAAATAGTGTACACAGATTTCTGTTTTCGTGTGCTACTCCGCTTAAGACATATTCATCCAATCCAAAATAGTATACACAGGGATCAAGTCTTATATGTTTGTTTTGGTGTGTTATCTTGTGCTCAAAATCATCATTCCATTTATTTACATTTAATAGATAAATGAATAATATGAGATACAGAGTGACATACAAAAATGAGAACAGCTACCTTCTGTCCGTATAACCATTAAATAAGAGTTGATCTAATTAGTAGAATTTTTTCCTTATTTGTTAATTTAAAGGTCTCATGTTTTACTTTAGTAATTTGAAAGATAGTGAATTTACATGGTTATACTCGCTAATTCATTTAGAATCACTTAATTATTTAATTAAAACATGTAATTTATTATATTTGACAATTTATTTATTGTCTATTTATGAATTATAATTATAATTTTTATCGATATATATGTATATAATCTGAACAGTGATTTTAATATAGTAACATTTCAAATTTATACATTAGGCTAATTCCACTCTTTTTTTTTCTTTGGGTGGACTAATTTTATGAAACAATATTAGATGATCTATACGCATATAATAAGATGGTCCGTTTCTTTTAAATCATTGAGGTTGATTGGGCTCAAGTTTAAATCTCAAACTCGAGTTGGACTCTTTGGTTCGAATTGCGTTTAGGCGATTTTAACTGAAAATTTTAAAACTTAATTTAATTTAATTTTTAAATTGAGATTATTTGTTTAAAATGTTATTTTCATTTGATATATTCAATAGATTAGATTGAATGGCTAACTCAAATGAAACTTTTTAAAATAAGTTTGAACCTAATTAAAAATTTGATTAATTTGACTTACATCTATTAACTTTAAATTGAGTTTAATTAGATCGAATTAGACTTAGAACACAAATTGTTTTGATTAATTTAATTCGAGGAGGATTATAAAGTTTAAATTTGATTTAAAAAATTTATTTTATTTTTAATTTTAAATTGACTCAAATTTTCATGTCATGATTAAAAATTTAAAATATTGTAGCTGAAAGAGAAGGTTTTACTTTTGCATCCTGTGCCGAGCAGTGCCTCCTACACACACGTGTGTGCGTTTTCAAGCCAAACAAACTCGTCAAAGCTTCCACTCGTTCAATTTAGACCTTTTTCCTTTATTTATAGATTAAAAAAACAAAAAATTATGATTTTTTGTTAAAACTTAAAATAACAAATAATTTAATTTTCGAATTAAAGACTTAGATAGTCAAACGACACAAATCTAGGTTTAAAGCACACCCAAAAAAGCACAAAACGCATTGAAGCAGAGTGAGTGACCTCGACCTCGGCCTCGGCCTCAGCCTCCATTCATTTATTTTCACCGGCGGCGAAGAGAGGGTAACGGCGGATAAGTCGTATAATGGAGCGAAGCGCCGCCATAGGTGGTGGTCTCCACCACAATTACCTCCTTTGTCCCTCGCGTCCCACTGCTTGTTCTCTCCTCCCTTTCTCCTCCGACCACATGCTCCATTGCTCTCCTTCTTCTCTGTCTCTCAAGGTAATTTCTTCGTGTGTTCTTTTGTCATGTCACTAAGTTATGATTGCTTATTTAATATCGTGTTTCTGTTGTTCGCAGGTTCAGAGGCCGTTCCAGCATGGTAATGTTTCAACAGCTGTATCTCCTTTCAGTCGGGATGCCGTATTGTCTGGAAA
Organism: Erythroxylum areolatum; assembly: GCA_024520975.1. Lineage (NCBI taxonomy): Eukaryota > Viridiplantae > Streptophyta > Magnoliopsida > Malpighiales > Erythroxylaceae > Erythroxylum > Erythroxylum areolatum. The sequence goes on along the minus strand of JANIJH010000223.1, from coordinate 63,459,631 downwards.
CTACAGGTCTGTGACTTTCGTTGAGAAACTGTTTTATTGTTATTGTCATTTGTTGGCACTTGCATTGCCCGGATAGGATCTTGCGGCTTAGGAAGGAGTTTATCGTGCTTTGTTTTGCAATTTCTGGAAAATCCATCTTCTGGGTCTACTCATTTCTGCTTGTGAAGGTCATGATCAGTGATGATCAATTCATATCTTTTCATAACAAATGTGAAGGAGACGACTGGAAAGGATATCCTTTTCTGGACGTCTTGTGTATCTGCTTCGTTAAGTTGATTACTATCTGGTTTTTCTAACTCCCTTTTTCTTCCGTTTTGGTTTTATATAGTGAAACGTTGGACTTGGCTGACATAGATTGGGACAGCCTTGGCTTCTCTTATGTTCCCACTGATTATATGTACACAATGAAGTGCGTTAAAAGTGGAAACTTTTCCAGAGGTGGATTGCAACGTTTTGGGAACATCGAATTGAACCCCTCGGCAGGAGTTCTAAATTATGGTCAGGTAAGGTATTTCTGATTTCACAGTTTCGTTTTCTTCACTTCTTATTAATACTATGATTCGTTAGATATTTGGTGTTGGCAATAATATAAGAGATACTTGCTGCATACTGTTGTTGTTAATAATTGGCGCAGCTTGGTTATTCTGTCAGTTATAATACCTTTTTCCTTCTTCCCACATCGGTCATTTTCATTTTGTTAGCATATACATTATGCTGCTTTGAAATGTAATCTAATCTAATTGGTATAAACAGTGCAGTACAAGTTTGCAGTAAACTAAAAAAGAGCAAGTTGTGTGTTTGATTCCTGGTACCCCTTCTTCCTCCCAATCTTAAAAGTAGACAAACTTGAACAGCCTCATTTCAGTCAAGTTGCATATTTCCGTTGTTAACGAGTCACAATTAAGAAGAATAACCTTCTTTAACATTTCAAGGAAAATTTTGAAGCAATCGGGGGTTATCTTTTGTTTCTCATCCAATTCTAATATTTGAAGCGTACCCTGAATGAGCTTTGCGTTACAAACATATGTTAGAAATCTTAACAGTAAGATATTGTGTATGAGTCCAGATTCAGTTATCAATGCTAGTACATTTTAATACCTTTTATTTTGTAGCAAATTGGTACCTATTATGGTTCCACTTTCTCTTCTTGTATTATTTAAATTCAGGGATTATTTGAAGGTCTTAAAGCCTATCGAAAAGAAGATGGTAAAATTCTACTGTTTCGTCCCGAGGAAAATGCACTGCGGATGATAGAGGGTGCGGAGAGGATGTGCATGCCGTCACCAACTGTTGAGCAGTTTGTGGAAGCTGTGAAGGCAACTGTTTTGGCAAATAAACGTTGGGTAATGCTTCTATTCCATGCATTGTAAAGGTTTATCCTACAAGTAATATGTTTACTGAATTTTGACCTTTAATTTCAGGTTCCTCCTTCAGGTAAAGGTTCATTGTATATCAGGCCGTTATTAATGGGGAGTGGAGCTGTTCTTGGTCTTGCACCTGCTCCTGAGTACACGTTTTTGATCTATGTTTCACCTGTGGGAAACTATTTTAAGGTTTGTTTCATCTTTGAGCATTGAATATGATTGAGTTGTGGTTGCGACATTGAATTATTGTGTTTTTTCACTTTGGCATTGAAATCTATTGATGACATTTCAGAAATATTGTTTCCCCATGTTGGTATATTCTCCAGCAATGGATAAACCTTCCACCTTGTAACCCTTTTCTTTACTGTTGAGTTTATATTCTCTTTCAGGATATAAAATGTTTTGTTGATATGATTATTCTTTCGTGAACTGCAAAATATGCTCTTTGTGGTTGGTCAATCATTGTCGGCAAAAGTTTCTATTTGTTTTCTTATGCTTAGACTAGAGTGTAAATAGTTGACATTCCTGAGAGAGGTTTTGTTCATATCTATCTTGTGACACCATAAAAGGTTGATGATGCAAGATAATTTTTTATTGTAAAGTTATATTTTTTACACATTTATTCAGGAAGGTGTTGCACCAATCCATTTGATTGTTGAGCACGAACTTCATCGAGCAACTCCTGGTGGTACTGGAGGCGTGAAGACCATTGGAAACTATGCTGCTGTGAGTACTTAAGTGGACTTTGGACTTTATATGGCCCTAGGATGAAGTAGTATTATATTGCATAAATGTGAATATTTGGGTTGCTCTTTACATTGCCTATATTCTTTTGGATAATTATTTCTATTTGTTGATGTTGCTCTTTGTGTATATCAAATTGTTTTTTCTAGGTTCTCAAGGCTCAATCCGTTGCAAAAGCCAAAGGATTTTCTGATGTTCTATATCTTGACTGTGTTCATAAAAAGTATTTGGAGGAGGTTTCCTCTTGCAACATTTTTGTTGTGAAGGTAATCCAAGGAATTAGCTTCTGGTTCTTTGTTAGGAATTTGATTTATAGCATATCAATGTCAACTTTTCGTTTGCAAACTAATATGCATTTGCTTAGTATCTTGTTTATTTGGAGTGTCACAGCCCTACTAACTGAAAGAACATACATGGAGCTGCTAATAACAAAATTGACCATTGACTTCCATGATGAAATATGCAATAAATCGTAAACTTCTAACTTGTCGGCACTATCATGGATCTGCAGCACCTGAATTGTGAAGTCTCAAGTTTGGGGCATCATTGTTTAGTCGTTAATTATGCTTCCAACTCACTATTTGACGAGTATGAGCTACATTATTGCTTATTAGCTTGTAAATGCAGAGTACCAGTGATAACTAGCTACCTGGGATTTTGAATGATGCAGTGAGATCCGATGATGACATTAAGAACCATAGCTTGTACCATTCCTGCTAATCTAAATTATTGCTAACAATAGCTTGTGTCATTGCTTTCCTCCACTACGATACCTTATTAATAGTGATTGCAGTTAACGTGTTTCTATATGCTCTGCTGTCAGGGTAATGTTATTTCTACTCCTGCAATAAAAGGGACAATTTTACCTGGTATTACCAGAAAGAGCATTATTGATGTTGCTCGAAGCGGAGGGTTTCAGGTACCTTATTGTTGCTGTAAAATTTTTCATAGACATTGGATGTTTAATGTCTATGTTTTTCTTAGATGTTGGCATCCTGCCCATAGCAATTAGTGCCAATGTGGCTAAGATCGGAATATGGTGATAAAGAGCAAATTTATGTTTTATACAGCAATTTCATTTCATAAACAGTACTCTTAGTTGATTCTTCGGTGAACCTGATATTAACTTGTTAAATGTCTGAACCTGCACAAGTATATTTGACAAAATTGTTAAGCTCCTTCTCTCCTTTACTGTAAAGTTTAATTTGGACAATCGTATGCTGCAGAATCGGACTGCATCTTTTTACTTTTAGATACGGAGTTTCATGCACTGAATCTGAATGACATGTTTTTCGGAAAAACAAACTGAAATTAAGGCTGAGTATTACTATGATAAAATATGCATTGCCTCTTTTTCTTAATTGCTGCGTGACTTTGAAACACTTTTCTGCTATAAGCTGTGATGCTCTTAATTGGTCACTGTTCAGTATTGCTGATAAATAAGAACTAAGCCACCTCCATCATTTTTTTCTGTTGTAAACATTTGCTTCTTCATGTTCATATAGGTGTTCTAGATTTTCCTTCATATTTTCTGCAAGCATTTTTTTTAAAAAATTCCCCATTGGGGGCTCTGATCTTGACCTCAGTAAGTGTGAATCAGTCTTGCTATTTCTGTACAGAATGATCATATATAACAGCTTTCTAGCAGTTAGCAAAGCAAACTGTTGTGTAGCATTTACTTCACAGTTCACAGGCACACATTGAATGTATGTTTGATAGGACATTTAATGGCTCCATTTTAGGTGCAACATCTAGTTTGTGAAATGGGCAGTATTTGCTAATCAATTCTTAACGTTTTCACATGACACATGCAGGTTGAGGAACGATCTGTAACTATTCATGAGCTGCTTGATGCTGATGAAGTTTTCTGCACCGGGACAGCTGTGGTTGTATCACCGGTTGGAAGCATAACTTACATGGGTAAAAGGTGACGCCATGACATAACCTCCTATCTATAAATATAACTGTTTGTATCAAGATCAGTAAAGATATAAGCTCTTACAATCTAGTCCTGCTACCAGAACTAGCCTATCAAATGTGATATCTCCAGTTGGCACTGAGTTTTTTGAATTGATGTTATGTGTGCAACTGTTTCCCCTTGTGCAGGGTGTCATTTGGAGAAGATGGTGTCGGTACCGTATCGAAGCAACTCTACAATGTGCTTACCAGACTACAGATGGGTCTTATAGAGGATAAGATGAATTGGACTATGGAGCTGAGTTAGGCATGCCCAAGTCAACAACAGTAGTTTGCATTTTAGCTTGCAAAAACTTCTATCCAAGCATGTTAGGCAGTTAAAATATGTTGCTTTAGCTTGCTTTCTTTGTTTTGTACTTTGATGTTTAGCACTCTGTAGCATATCCTCAACGTTATGTTCGGTTTGACAATGCAAGAATGTGTCATGGATTTTAAGTGCCTGAAAGGTCTCTGTTAGGAGCACATGTTTGCTTTATGACCAAAAGAGTACACAGATCAGCTGAAGTCGCAAGTTTGACCTATGTATGCCTATGTATTTAATTAAACCCTCTGAACTTTTTAACAGAGTGATCTTAAACTTCTAATGCAATGAATTTCTATAGGATTTAAGTTTAATAAAGTTGAATTAAATGTTTAAATTTGAAACAAATTTGTGAATGAAATGCCAAATTCACTTGAGAGGGCAACCTTTTCTGTAATTATAAGCAATAATTAAAAAATTTAACCGGTTTAATCATAAAAAATTTAAATTATTAATAACTTTTTAATTTAGTTTTTAACTTTTAAGCTTGATTTATTTTAATAACTATTGTTGTTGAAAATTTAACACTTTATTAACCAATTAGTTAATTTTTATAAATTAATAAATTTTTATAACCTAAAATTAATTAATTGATTTTTAATTAAAATTTAAATTTTTTAATAAATAGTTTTCATAATTTTTATTTTTAATCAAATTTTAACTAATTTTATGATAGTCTAATTCTAATAGAGTCTTTTAAGTTTTAAATATCTTATCTTACTACTCTAACTTGTTTGGTTTTGAAACTTTGATTAATATGACAAATTTTGGGTTCATTTTAAAAACTTTAGACAAAAATATTGTTCCTAAAAGGAATAAATTATACAAAAGAGTTTGAAAAGGCACGTAGGTAAGGATATTATAAAAATGATAAAGAATATATTAAAAATGATACCGAATATTATAAAAAATTTTAAACTTTTGCTCAATTTTATAATACACATTTAAATTAAAAAAACTAACGTTTTTTATTCTATACTCTAAAGTACCACAAATTCACAGAAAGTCAAAATTACACTTTTATTTTAATTTTTTAGATAATAATTCCTAAAACACTTCTGGAAGCTGACATGTTATGACGTATGAACTTGTTGTAGATCTAACTGGGTTCATCTGTGTTTTTGACTCCTTTTTAGTTTTGACATTTTGTACCTTTTCTTTTCATTCCAACCAAAAGCTTTAAACTATGAAAATCCCAATAACGCAGAAAGTAGTGAAAACGCGTTTGATGGCTTGCTTTTTATGGAGGGTCTCAAAAAGTTTGAGCCATTAAAAGTCACAGACATCGATTTCTTCTTAAAAGAAGATTTGATTTCTATCAGTCAATCCCTGTAATGCTTCTCTGTGTTTATCCCAAAACCACCTGCTCAATATGAGTTGGTTTTTGTAGTGTGATTAGTGATCAAATGTTTGAGACAATCAAGCATAAATATACTTTCCAAAGCGGATACAAATTTTTAAGTGTTGGAAATTAAGTTTATGTTGCATATAACTCTTCAAAAATCATCGGAATTTGACATTTGAGCTATTATTACAAAAATAATAATTATTATGAAATTTGTTATTATAAGAAATATAATAATTATCGAAAACAAGTCGTTAATAAATTAAGGGAAAGGTTGCATGTTACTTAATTTCTTCAAAATTTATTGTTACGTCATTAATAGTGAATTCAAAAACACCTTGGGATCGCACAACTCGATTAATATCTGAACTATCCGACTTGAAAAAATAGACACGAGGTTAAAAAATAGATTTTAAATAAATGTTGAAAAATATATATGGATATGGATTAAATATGGATCTAGTAATAATTCGAACTGATGGATATCCATATCTAACTAAAATTTTATTTTTTTTTCTGTTTTTCTTGAATATTTGTGATTAAATATAATAAAATATTAATATTTTCGTTAGGAGAAACAACTTTAAAATTGTCATTTTACTCTTTCGTCCTCACCTTTTTTATCATATTTTATTTTCTTATAGGATAATAATAATGCCAATAACATGGAGACGGAGTTTTGAACGTTGTGGAGTTCTCGCAAAGACAATTTGAAGCTTTGTATATTTTTGTCTTTGTTTTAGTTCTATTATCTTTGTACTAGACATTATGATTTTTATTATTACAATTTTATGATTTTTTAAGACATACAAATCAAAATCTTGACTTCATCATCATTATCATCTTAACTTATTATTATTAAAGTAATTTTGATTTAGAGCGTTCGTAAAAATCTGTTCTTTATATTTTCTGTTTAGAGGTTATATTTTTATATGCTATACAATCCGATAAATATCTAAAAATTCGAACAATCCAATGGATTTGAATATGGGTAGTAAATCGTAATTTTCAAAAAATAGATTTAGATATGCATAGTAAATCGTAATTATCAAAAAAACTTAATTCATTATTTTCAAAAAATAACATAATAATTCTCGAAAAAAAACTCTTTATCAATTAATTAATGTATTTTTTCAAGCCTCATTAATTTATTGTTGCATCATTTACAGCGAATTCAAATACACCTCTTGATATGATACGTTTTAAAAATTACAAGCTAAGAAAGAATTGTGTAACCCAAATTGCTTACTAACATAAGATTATAATTGGCAACAGTCAAGTCAAATTCAAATAAGCTCCAAAGGCAAACTCAATATGGTTCTTTCCCATAAACTATATATCGTATTTCATATCTCTAATATGGTTTATTCAAGTGAGCTCAACATCCTCTGCTATAAGTGGCCAGCAAATCTCATTATGAAGTCAAAAGACACGTCGCATCTAACTAGTTGATAATTATTAAGACAATTCGTAAATTATCTTTAGAGCTTTATATGAAAAAGAAATCTAAGACAATTATTAAAATTTGAAAGATAATTCGAAGCTGAGCACACTCAAGTCCTTCTCCTGTATCCATCAAACAGGTTGCGAGGCTGACACAGGCAAGTTAAGAAAGACCGGAGTCTCCAGGTCTTTGAAGGAGGGCTTTCAATTCGAGGCTTTATCACATACTTCACCGTCAAAGGAGACGGGAATACGGATGGCGTTTGAATAAGGATGACGCATGTTGCAGAGACATATTCTTGGTCATTGTAGGGGTATTTTTTGGGGCATTGTAGGGGTATTTTTTGGGGCAGTTGTGGTGCTTGGCTTGGTGGTTTTGTTCAGTTTATCAGCCGATATTTCCTAGTTACGATTGAGCTCTGGGGTGTCTACTCGGGTCTCCTCTTAACTTGAAATCTTGGTTTCCGGCGTGTAGTGCTGGAATTGAACTCTATGGTGGTGCTTGAGCTCCTCTCTGATGGCCCGCAACGCTCTTTCACTCTCAATCCTCTTATCCGGGGCATTAATGTGCTGCTGATCCGGAACTGGGTTGTTCTCCCTCGACATACTTACCAGGAGGGTAACCGGTGTGCGGACTGGCTCGCAACCCATGCTTTTGATTTGAGCCTGGGGCTCACCTTTTTTGACATAGGACCCCTTGGGTGTACCACTCTCTTTCTGAAGGACTTAGCCGGGCTAACCCCTCCCGACGTACTTTGTAATTTGTCTTTTGTTTTTGTGCTTTCCCGTGTATCAAAAAAAAGGAGACGGGAATAAATAGGGGTAACGATTCCACGAAAAATTTTAAAAAATAAAATACTATATAAATTATAAATAGAAAATTTCTCTAAAATTTAATGCAGAAGTTAAGATTATTTATATTTTAATATGAATAATATTTTTTCAATTTTAATTTAAACACATGGTGTCAAATTTAAAATATTAAAAATTAATGATTGACTCATTTAATATTTTTGTTACAGAATTATAAATTATGATAAATTTCTTCACTGGTTTTAAAAAATTATAATTGATTTTTCATATCATAAAATTTCTAATTATATGTCATATATTAATCTCAACAATTATTATTGGTTATGATTCTAAACAGCAGCAAATGATTATTAAACATAATATAAAAATCTTATTTATCTTAGATTAAATTATGAAAATTTGTGAAATAGCAAGCAAAGCACAAAATCCCATTAATTATGCGGTGAATATGAAGTAAAATAAAAAGAAATTGTCATTTTCATAACATAAATGCTCCCACTGTTTAGGTCAGGATTACGTTGCATGGGTCATTACAATGAACAAGGAAAAGGTCATTTTAATGTGATAACAGGTAACAATTTGAGAAGACAAGCACCTCGAGAATGGCATCTTTAGAAAAATCCCTTGAGAAGAAGCGGGGGACTTGAGCTGTGTTCTTGAAAAGATATCTGTTGAAGTTGACTCCTTCAAACGTAAAAAAGAAAAGAAAAGAGATGTAAACAACAAGGTCTAAAGGTTACCCTAATTCAAGTTTTGTTTAATCGAATTGTGAGTTGAAAGAGATGGATCGACTGATTGAGGGTAGCGTGTGGCCTACCAACACGACCATTTCATCTCTTTGCCTGTTGAACAAGTTGTGTACTTCTATTTAACGTTATGCTCATCCCAAAAAGATTTAGATCAAAACAAACACAGTAGCTACGTTTTGTCAAAGTTCTTAAAGTTTTACTTTGTGATAAACTTTATAAAATATGAAAAAATATAGTTTCCCCCCTTCTTGGAAAAATAAATGTATTTAGCTCAAATTAAATTATACGCCGGAGCGTAAAAAATTTTTAATTAGACTATTCGGTTTGTGCTAAATTAAAAAATTAAGGTGACAAATCTTGAAACAATCGGTAAAGTTATTCTCTTATGAACAAAACAATCCCAATTTTGAGTAATGTTTGTAAAGTAGAAAGAAAAGGCTGCATACAATTAACGACTCTCTCTCTCTATTCTTACAAAATAAAGAGCCTTGCCTTTTATTAAATTCAAGAATTAAGTCAAATATTTTCAAATCGTATCCTTTTAATTATAAGTTTTTAGTTTGCTTAATAAATTATTTAAGAAAAATATATATTTTGTCAAACCAATCTTGCGATATTCATATAAAAGAAAAAGGAAAAATCACTATCAATGAGATAATAAAAGAACCGCCATTGACATTTACCCAGCTAGTTCAAGTTGGCTGCCTTCTAGAGCAATTATTTATAATAATATTATTAGCTGTTTCACTTTCTAATGTGATTTACTGAAAATTAAATATTTAAATCATTATATTATGCAAAAAGACAAAGCACAAGGTCTTCGTAGTGACGCACGTGGATGTGATAGTGGACTTGTTTGTTCGTTACCAAATATTAGTAAATTACAAGAAGGTATCACATTATTGTTCTTTTCCTTTAATTAGTTTTGTTTAGTATTTGAAAACATTGAAACACGCGGAATTGCAAATTTAGGGTTGGTTTGGTTATACTTCTATTTTTCTACTATAGTTTTTGTTTTCAGTTTTTGTTTCTGTTTTTTAAATAAAAATAAAAATATGTTTGGTTGTTAATATAGTTATATTTTTATTACTAATAATAATTACATTTTAAATAAAATTTAAAGATAAATTATTTTTAATTAAATAAATTTGTTTAATTTCTTATATAATATTTATTAACAAATTATTAATAAAATTATGTTATTTTAATAAAATAAATAATTTAAAATTTATTTA
>JANIJH010000223.1:63435504-63449512 GCA_024520975.1 Erythroxylum areolatum | reverse complement strand
ATTAAATATATAAATATAATGTTGAATTAAATTATTCATAATTTTTTATTAAAAATAAATAATTAAATAATATATATTTAAATGATAATAAATCATATTACGAAAAAATGAAAACAGAAAATAAAAACTGATTTCTATAGTTTTCATAATTTTTAAAAACTAGAAGAAACCAAAAACAAAAACAGAAACTAAAAACTCAAACAAACAACATTTTTTACTGAATTTGAAAACAACAGAAAATTAAAAATAAAAATAGAAATAAACACTCCTTAGGTTTTTTAGTTTATTTTTTTATTTCTTTAAGATTTTATAATTTTGTATATTCGTTACACTTAATACTTGATAATTAATCATAAATAAGGTATACATTTTTATATTGTTTCTATTTTTAACTTCTTATTGCTTCGTTTCAACCGATCCGATCAGAAGTTAAATCGGAAAAATAAAATATTTAAGAATTAAAAGATTCAACTCATATTAAATAGTTATAAAATTAGTTAAAGATCGAATGATTTTAATTGAAAATCAAAACATGATTAGCCTAATATAGCCGAAAGACAACAACATTGTGATACAAGAAGGGAGAACATTTCTTGCTACCAGGAATTGCTCCAAAGGAAGTACACATGCAACTATCAATCTATGACGTTCTCTACCTTGCGTACATAATAATTATGAAGAACAATTCAACCAATGATGGTTTGATCAAGTAATACACACACCAGACCCAGTTAGCCTTTAGAGCCTGGTCTACTAGTTGCACGGTCATGATCAAATCATGGTTTGTGAACGAGAACCAACTGTCTGAAGTTGTGGGAATATATAAATTACTTAGTGGATATCTGGTGCAGATTCTGAACTAAGAAGGACAAGTAGGAAAAACCTTTCTTTACTGTTCTGGCATTTCCAATTCCTCCATTATTCTATTCATAAAGTTTCTTCTTTTTCTGTTTTCTTTCTCCTCACTGAAATCTTCATGCCTCTCCTTCTCTAGCTACCCTCTTATATATAGCAGTATCAGTTTCATTATTGTCAGGAGATAAAGAAGAAAAAGCTAAGCTTGTTAACTTTTTAACACAAACAAAGACAGCAAACATGGGTAGAGCTCCTTGTTGTGACAAAGCCAACGTGAAGAAAGGACCATGGTCGCCGGAGGAAGATGCTAAACTCAAGGCCTATATTGAACAGAACGGAACTGGAGGAAACTGGATAGCTTTGCCTCAGAAGATAGGTAAGAATAAAAATAGTTATCAAGTTTGTTTCTTCTTTTGGCTTGGAACAGAACTTTAAAAGTGGACATAATATATAGGACTGAAGAGATGTGGGAAGAGTTGTCGACTTAGATGGTTGAATTATCTCCGTCCAAATATAAAACACGGAGGGTTTTCGGAGGAAGAGGACAACATTATCTGCAGTCTCTATATCAGTATCGGAAGCAGGTAAATTAAAAAATGTGCTTAACATTCTTTAATCATGAACTCAAGTGGTTTATGAGGAAGGGTAATTCAGTGGCTTAATCTTAAAGATTGAATATGTTTAAATAGGTGGTCTATAATAGCTGCTCAGTTGCCTGGAAGAACTGATAATGATATAAAGAACTACTGGAACACAAGGCTGAAGAAAAAGCTCCTGGGAAAACAGCGAAAGGAGCAACAAGCACGAAGAGCAGCGGTCAAACAGGAGATGAAGACAGAAAGCGAGAGTTTCGCTGTTCCTGGCGTGCTAAATCTGGAAACTCCTTACTGGCCTGAGCTACCTGCAGTCATGCCACCTATATATTCTAGCCAGGAACCTTCAATCATGGACCAAGAGTATATTAGGAGCCTCTTGATTAAGCTTGGAGGAAGATTTTCTGACGAGCTTGAAGAATCAAACATCAGCTCCTCTAAGTATACTCTTGATGGCTCATGCAGTACTCGAGATCATCGATTGTATGCAAACTCCGTTGATATACTTTCTTCTGCTGCTACGCCCCTGAACTCCATAGATAGTAAATCTTCCCAATTGCACAACACCATCTACAATTCTACTGAATCATCTTTGAGTATGTTTGGAGGACATAGCACAGTAGAGCTAGAGGAATTGGCGTACAGAACTCCGGAATTAGAAGGGTTGGAGAGTTTTTATGGAATGGACATGGCTAACAGTAGCAGTGCGGGAGCTAGTACTACTACGGAAAGCACCAGTTGGGGAAACACAAGCTCTATGGTTTATCCTCAACTTACTTCCGAGTTGGAGACTTGCTTCCAAAGCATTCCGCAAGATTCATTTTTCACGGACTCCATGTACTTTGGTCCACAATAACATTGCTGTACACAGGACTGGTGTAAATGTGATCTAGGAGGAAATTTGGTGTCAGAAATTCATGATGATAACCCTAATTAATGATTTTACCTGAGAGACTTGCATGTTAATTGTCAACTTTCAGTTTTGTTGTGATCACCAACCTCTTGTTTTATACTTCCCATATATCCATTTGCAACTAACAAGCAACTCATCAGATATGAATGTGTGATGTTTGAGGATGGAATATTACTACTGTCAATTTTGTTTCAGAGGAAGTTGGATTTTTAAGTGACAGACCAGTGTTTAGCTGCAGATGGGTCCATTTCTGCTGGCATCTTAATTAAGTGCAGTCATGTCCTGTTTCTGACTGCTCTACAGGACCCCTAAAGTGTGGGAAACCGCAAAATTACACTCTACCTAATGGTTATGTGTGAAAAAGTAGATCTGCAATACCTTTTGATTCTAACACATGGGTAGAATTCTATGTTTTCCATTAAAAAAGTTTGTTCAAAGTCCTTGGTATAAGTTGGAAAGTTGCTTTAGACGTTTTTGGCTATGACTTGCTCGGCTCTAGCAGTTTGTAGGGGCATCTCAAATGACTACATCCTTTTATTGTTATCTTAATGTCTGCAATGACAATAAGTAACTGTTGAGGGCACATGTGATAATGAACCTATCTCATGTACTTCCAATTGCAACAGAAAAGTGCGGATCGGAATTCGATTTGAAGCATTTTCTCTGTCACTCTTATGTCTGGTGGGTTGATCACTTCCTAAAGCATCACCTACTTTAGCTTCAATATTCAGAATTGAAAATTTTTTGAACTGAGTTATAAGTTTTAATTATTAATATTAAAAATATTTTTATTTTAATAATAAATTTTAAAAAATCATTATATAATTAATTTTATTTAAATTTATTAAACTAATGATTATATGTATTCAAAATTTTAACTAAAAATGTGTAATTAATGTTATGGTGATGATATATATTAAAAACAATACCACCTACTGCTTGTTATTTAAAACTTTTTGTAGCCACTAGGCCTATATAAGTGCAAGTTGATTTGTAGAACTCGATCGATTTTTAATTTTTAATCTGAGTAAACTACAAACAAAAAGTGTTCTAATGGACAAAAGGCACATATCAATATTTTTCGATTTACCTTATTTTCTAAGTCCTGTGCGATTATCATGAAATTTCAGATATCCATATTAACTTAAACACACTTGAAGATGCAAATGACTTGACGATGCAAATGATCATACAATCCACCTAATTGTCTTCAAAGCAGTGGTTCTTCAAGGGAGTTGATTATATTAATTGCTGAAACCTTAATTTGTCCGAGATAGGCCAAACGTGTAAGTAATTCATAAATTGAATAATTGACGAAGTGTGTGTGCACCCAAAGCATCTCCTACACTATTAATTGAATGAAAGACAAGCCAAGCGCGAGTCAAGTTTGAATATTCCAAACTATGAAGAGAAGAGAAATAAAGGACAAGATATTAGATATGTATGCTAATGAATTGACGAGGTCACTGTTAGGTGGCCTCGGTCAAACTCCAGCATTAAGCTTAGTCAATGACTAATTTTCTAAATCAGTCACTTCTGTATCAATCAGTCAATTATTTTCTCTCAAATACCGGAAGAAAAGAGGTAATGATAAATTACCTAGACAATATTATTCATGATTGAAAATATATATGTTCTTAGACAGAATAAAGGAGGGATTGAACACGTATCTCAAGTTCTGAAAGATGTACTCTATCCTTGTCTTGGATATATGACCGTATTTGTGATTCTTTTGATACAGACATGCACCTAAGTATCGAGGTAGGGATGTTCTTTTTTACTGATTCAACATGCTTGATCATGTCCATTGCATGCTATGACAAGTTCCGATATTAGTTTCATCACCATTGATACCCAAGACCAAGTTGCATGTAGACCATGATGTCAGTAATATTCTGTTCAGGTTCGGCACGATGTGGCTGCTCTCAAGGATCCTATAACACGTCAAGCACAGTAACATGGAAAGGTAAATTCCTTGCAATAAAAGCCACTTGAAAAATCCGCTGTATTTTTGATGGAGTTGTAGTAGTTAATTACTCAGTCCAAGAAGATTAAGGTTGCGTACTATTAATTACTTTTGCGAAATATCATATAGAAGAAGTGTGTTATAATTTCAGTAATTAATTACTTTTGTGAAATCTCATATAGAAGAAGTGAATTATAATTTCATATAAAAAAGATTATTGACCAATTGCTTAGTTAATTAATTTTAATCTTAATTACAACTTTATTAAGTTTGAAAATTGAAATGAATTGCTATTGGACCGCCTTAAACTTAGGGCATTACGACTTTTCGCATTAAGAAATTTAAATGCAGGCATTTGCACATTTAATTAGCAATTGTGCTACGTGCTTGAGGTAAATGATAAGGAAAGTAGAGAGAATCGTTAAACCAAGAAATTTATAATTGGGACATCTGAGTCCTTTTCACGACTTGGTGCTTACCATAAGGTCAAAGCCGGACCGACTGAATTAATTGAGAATTGAAATCTCTTGTAGTTGTTAAACATTGAATCTGTAATTAGTCTTCATCTTGACTTTTCACCCCAATTTTGTTTTGTAGGGCAAAGGCTTAGCACTTGTTTTCTTGATTGAATTAGATCTGGCTGACATCGTTTAGCAAGTGGCTTGCCAATAGGAGTGTGAAGTGCATTCGCAAAGGCAACTATCAATTCAGGCCATGAATGTAGGACTGCTAAGGCATGTTTTAACGCTCTAGCAATCACAATCATATAGAATATGGCATGTTGGATCATTTCGCTCAATAAGTATCAAAATTAATTGCCCTTTATGGCTCGTTCTGTAGATATACTTTTTAATGTGTGACTAAATATTAGCTATGTCGTTTGTTTGACTTAGCATAAAAGACAACTATTGATTAAGATTAATTAGTACGAAGAGAAGAGAGGTTGATGATTCCATAGTCGACAAATTTTGTACCTTCCATTTCATACATATTTAGAGGACACTAAAATCAAATATTTAATTTTAATTCAACAGAAGACAAATCAAATACGAATGTGCTCAAGTAAATTATTAGCACTAAATGCATGCAATGGCTGTCTTATTTTAGACAAACCTACTCTTGTATTCATAGACTGATCTGTACCCTTTTTCTATTTTGATTTCTATATTCTTCTGCTGTTTTTTTTTTTTTCAATCGTTTTAGTATAATATAGAGATCTAAACGTTTCAAGAAACACCATGAACTGGCATTAGCTTATTTTATTCATAAAGTTGGCAAGAGAGGCATATAAAAGTCTGCAGATATGGTTTTTCTTGTGGACTAACTGGAACCTTTTCAAAACATGTCATTGACCCAACCGAGAACTTTATTCTGCTATTGCTCTTTAGCTGTAGGAATTACTTTTCTTTTCTCCAAGCAGCCTTTAAGGAAAGGTTCACATTTGATCTGTGTGTGAATAATCTTGTGACAATAGCTATGTTTTTCTCCTTCTTTTCTCAAGGCTTTATGTTTGTTTACACGTGTTAATGACTAAAACCAAATCTAGTGTCAATGTTCCAAACATTCTAAACAACCAGCTTAGTACCAAAGCAAACACAATAAAATATTCAAAAAGTTAATCAGACATCTACCAAGAAAATTAAAACAATATCCAGTTGACGTGAATGAGAAAATCCCACCACCATTATTGTAACTTTCCAAGCAACTTGTAAGCTGTTTTAATTAGTTACACGCCAAAACAAATTTGGCAACGAATTAAGGAAAGTTTTGCGAGTCTCTTACCATCTGATATGGTCCAGATTTTTGTGCTGCAACTTTACACAATCCCTGAGGTTATTTTCAGGAAAGTGATACGATATAGTGAATAAAGATGGCTCCGAGAGCCAGAGAAGTAATAACAAATCGACTAAGGTCAAATTGAAACAAAAGAAGCCAACTCTAGTTTAGGTTAGATTCCTATTATTTCAAAAAGTTCATGCCAAATAATGAAATGAAGGTAAGCAACGACAACAATGCTACAAAGAAAAGGGTAGATTGAGTACCTTGTTGTATTGTCTATATATCTCAACACCTAACTAGACGTAGGACTTTTGTATCCATGAAATAGCATAGGAAAAGTTATTTATTCGCCTTGTTGATAAACAAATAAGAGTATGAACACGAATTTTATATTTCTTGACCTTTAAACATGCATTTCGACAAAATTAGAATGTGTGAATTTCGTTATTCTTTTTTATCGACGAAGTTCCCGTTCAACACGGCAAGTTGAATCTTTGCAGCCATCAAGTGATTGCCAGAAAATATTAATATACGAGTAGGCAGACACCATAAGCATCGGAAAGAATAGCATTCCGACAGGAAGGAATAAAAACTGAGGAAAAGAAAAGGAACTAATGAATCCAAATTTAGGCTTCCAAAGAGGCGTCACGAAAAATTAGAATGTTGTCTACAATATTATATTGAGTAAATTAATCATTTTATAAGATAATTACAACAACAACAATTTAGTGAAATTCCACCAATACAAAGAGTATGAGGAGATTCAATATTATACAGTTTTACTCCTGACTGGTAAAATTATTATTTTTGAAAGATCCACATGAAAAAAATACATATACATATTAAAATAATAAAATAACGTTAATTCAACATAAAATAAAATTAAAATAGACATAAAATATAATAATAAAATAAAATAGATAAATACATATAAATAAAAATATAAATACAACAAACATAGAATAAGGTAAATAATAAAACTAAAAGATAAAGTAAGTAAATAAATACATAAACAAGAAAGAAGATTAGTAAATAAATAAATCAAAGTTCCATAAACTAAGTATTTGATGTTAATTAGATGATAGTTTTCACAAGAAGGCTATTAGATGATAGTTCCAACATCAATTTGGAGCGCTGTGAGATTTAAGTTTTGAACCACCAAGGGGGGAGCGGATTTGGGTTTTGAACCACCGAGAAGAACACCGAGAAGAACGGTACAATGAAGTATAACTTGATGTGAAGAGTGACCCAATGGGAGGAAGCATTGACCATAGTGCAAGCTGCTTCTTCCTTCTTCAAAAGGCTTTCTTAGGCCTTGCGAATGGACATTGAAGGAGACCCACCTCCCTCAACTTCGTCCGCCAACAATTTCCCAACCATTTCTTCCCAGCTAACAATCTTCAAAGATGAATCCTCAGTTCTCAATAGAGGAGCTCTTTGAGGCTCCCTAGAGAGGCACACTAACGCGTCCCCAACAAAGGCAGGGGAAAATATGGCTTCTATTCATGTGGATGGGCTATGATGTAAACTGAACCCTAAACAACAAAACAAAGGTGCTCTATTTCACTATCATAATGTTCTGAAGGAAGAGATCTTAACTCTTTCGATTAAACTTCTAGAGGCCGGAGCGATAGCGTGGTGAAGAATTCAAGAGTATATGTGTTAACGTTTTCTATTTCATTCACACACTTTATAGAGATACAAATACAGGGATTGTATATGCTAACGATTAGAGAGACTAAATAGGAAGGGATAATTACAGAATATATGATACTGATCTTCTAAATATTTTAAACCAATGTATATCCCTGATTTATAGGAACTTCTATTATAAGAATTCTCAACACTTCCCCTTAAGTTGGTGAACGTATGTCATGCATTCCCAGCTTGCCAAGAAACTTTAAGAACACATTTGGTGCAACAGCTTTAGTTAGAATATCTGCAACTTGATTGTCAGTTTTGATTTCCAGAAGCTTCAGGGTACCATCATCCAACTTCTCCTTTATAAAGAATTTGTCAACATCTACATCTTTCATTCTGTCATGTTTCACCGAATTATGAATGGTGTCCCTAGCAGCCTTATTGTCACAATGTAATACTATAGCAGTGTCAGAACTCAATCCCAAGTCTTGCAAGATCAATTTTATCCACAAATCTTCACATAGACCTAGCACCATGCCCCTCAGTTCAGATTCAACACTGAACCTGGTTACTACATCCTGCTTCTTGCTTCTACAAGTCACAAGGTTTCCACCAACAAATGTAAAATAGCCTGAGGTGGATCTTCTATTATCCAATGATCCTGCCCAATCAGCATCAGTATATACTTCCACCGCATTGTAATTGCTGGCTTTCCTGAATAGAATTCCCTTTGCAGGAGCTGATTTTAAGTAACGTAAGATCCTCATAATTGCATTCATGTGATTCTCCCCAGGGTTATGCATGAACTGGCTGATTACACTCAGAAGGTAGGCTAAATCTGGTTTAGTATGAGCTAGGTACATTAGCCTTCCAACTAACCTTTGGTATCTACCTTTATCTACAGGAATTTGATCAGCTTCAATGCTCAGTTTCGCACCAGGTTTACATGCTATCATTCTTGTTTTTCGTAATAGGTCCAACGTATACTTCCGTTAAGATAAGAAAATCCCACTTCTTGACCGGGATACCTCAATTCCCAGAAAATACTTGAGATTTTTGAGATCTTTCATCTCAAACTTTCCTGATAAGTATTCTTGTAGTGCCTTGATTCCATCTGGATCATTTCTAGTTACAATCATGTCATCAACATACACGATTAGAATTGTGATCTTCTCACCATTCCTCTGGAAGAACATTGTATGATCATCATTACTTGCTTTGTAGCCAAAGTCTTTCATAACTTTGGTAAACTTCCTGAACCATGCTCTTGGAGATTGTTTGAGTTCGTATAGTGACTTCTTCAATCTGCACACTTGATTCTCCATTGCACTCTTGGTGCGACATCTTTCTAGGACTTCCAAGTATATCTCTTCAGTTAGTTTGCCATTCAAGAATGCATTTTTCACATCGAATTGCTTCAAGGTCCAGTCTAGCTGCTAGTGATAGGAGAACTCTTACTGTGTTGATCTTTGCAACAGGAGAAAATGTTTCAGTATAGTCAACTCTATATGCCTGAGTATACCCCTTTGTAACGAGTCTAGCTTTAAGTCTTTCCACAGATCCATCTGCATTGTACTTGATAGTGAACACCCATTTGCATCCAATGGGTTTCTTCCTTACAGGGCACTGAACAATCTCCCAGGTTCCATTCTTCTGCAGAGATTTCATTTTTTCATTCACAACCTCTCCACCAAGGGTCTGCCAAAGCTTCCTACACACTGTTAGGAATAGATACACTAGATAAGCTCAAGTTCATGTGTACTTTTGGGAATTCCTCTAGTGCTACGATGAGGTAATACCTTTCTTGAAACGCTAGTATCCTCCTCATCCAGTGCCTGATTATTAGTTTCAATTTCCCGCACCTCATTATTAGTTTCCATTTCCTGCTCCTCATTCTCAGTTTCTTGTTCTGCCTCAGTGCTATGTTCATGCATATGATCAGTTCCAAGCTCGCACACATTTTCTGTCAGTGTACTTATCTTAGTGATTTCATGACTTATTACCTCATTTTCTTCAGCACTCAATATTTGAATTTCCTCCATATTCTTCCCTTGAAGTTCAGGCATGTCATTAAAATACATCAGGGATTCATGGAATGTTACATCCATGGACGTATACATCCGTTTTGTTGGGGGATGATAACACTGATATCCCTTTTGGTGAGGAGCATAACCAACAAACGCACACTTTGCAGAGCTTGTAGTCAGCTTGGTTCTTTGATGCTCATGCAAGTGTACATATGCTACACATCCAAATATCCTCGGGATCAATTCCTGACTCCTTAGACTAATGCTGTGCTGCGTCAGAAATTTCAAAGGAGTTGTTACTCTAAGCTTCGTGAGGGTGATTTATTAATGAAGTGCAGAGCATACACGAGAGCTTCCCCCCAATATTTTGGTGGCATGTTAGCTTCAATTAAGGATACTCTCACTACTTCCAGTAAGTGCCTGTTTTTTCTCTCTGCCACTCAATTCTGCTGGGTGTGTAAGGGCATGTTGTCTGATGAATGATGCCATGATTTGCCATGAACTTCTTTAGTTCTATTGAACTATACTTGCCACCATTGACACTTCTCAATACTCTGACTTATGCATTGTACTGAGTTTAAATCATTTTACAGAACTTTTAGAACAATCATGAGACTTCCTACTTAGATTTCATCATCCACAATCATGTCATCCTACTATAATTGTCAATGAATGTAACAAACCAATGTGATCCCCCCAATGTTGGAATCTTAGAAGCTCCCTAAACATCTGAATGAATAATCATAAAAGGCATAGAAGAACTTTTATTCGAATTTAAAGGAAATGAGATCCTGTGACTTTTAGCTAGTGCACAAGTCTCACAGTACAACTTTGAAATTTCAACTTTCTCAAACAAACTAGGAAACCATTTTTTTAAATAACCAAATGATGCATGCCCCATACGTCTATGCCATAACCAAATATCCTCATCTCCCTGTGCTTCCAATGCCAGTGCCTTCCCAAATGTCTTTGAGTCATTAGCATCTAAGTCTAGGTAGTAAAGTTTTCCTCTCCTAATGCCATAACCAATCGTCCTCCTTGTCTTTATGTCCTTAAACACAACAGAGTCAGGCCAGAACATCACAACACACCATAGTGCTTTTGTAATTTGAGATACAGATAACAAATTATAGTGCAAGGAAGGAACAACTAGGACAGTATCTAGGCTCAAGTCACTTGTGAGAGAAATAGGTCCTTCCCCTATGACTTTGATTCACTTCCATTGCTATAGTTATGTGTTTTTGTGTAGATAATTTCATAGTTGCAAGGTTTTTAGAATCAAATGTAATATGATTAGTGTAAGCAGAATCAATTATCCATGCATTATTCAAAATAGTAGATGAACTGAGTAGTGTCTTACCCTGGTTACCTGACAAAGTTGCAAGAGCAGTACTCTTGTTTTCTAATTTATCAGTTGTCACAGCGGCTGCAGTAACATGTCGCTTTGAATCCCTCTTCTTTGCTGCCCTGGAATGATCCCACCATTCAGGATAGCCAATAATCTCATAGCACCGATCTTTTGTATTACCATTTTTGTTGCATTGAGCACAACACATAGTGCCTTTGTCTTAGCCTCTAGAATCTCTTGGTTGGTTTCCAGTCATCATAACTGCTGCGTCAGAATTTTCAGTTTCAGCTTTCCATGTTTCATTCCTCACTGCTTCTCTACGTATGAGTGCAAACTATTCCTCCAAACTAAGAAGTTGATCTTTACGCAGTATCTCTCCACGCACTTGTTCAAACACCTCATCCAGTCTAGCAAGAAAAATGTACACCCTCAGTCTTTCCACAAAATCATGGTAAGATTTTACATCTTCCGGATCTTTCATGATGACCTTGTCACGGTGATCAAGTTCCATGAATGTTTCTACTAACTCACTATAGTACTCAAAGTCTGGTCTTTCTCTCTGTTTGGCTTTGAATGCTCTTTGGTGCAGGTTGAATGTTTATAGTTCATCACTTCCATCATAGAAGGCAACAGCTAGCGCATCCCAAATCATCCGTGCTGTTGGTAGTCTCAGGTATCTTTTCATGATCTCCTTCTTCATGGAGATCAAGAGCCATCTTTTTACTTTTTGGTTGTCATATCATTTTTCATAGCCATCATCCGTTTCTGCAGGTTGTTGAGACTTCCCTCGAATGAATGAGAGTTTCCCCCTTTCAGCTATATGCATCTCAATAATTTGAGACCATTCATCGTAGTTCTTTTCATCAAGTATGATTTCACCGTTGAAGGTTCCTTCGAATTGAATCACCACCGGTTTCACTTCATTGTTGGATTCCATTATCTTTGTTTCTTCGTTCTGGCCTTCAATGGATCTGGCTTTGATACCATGAAGAATTCAAGAGTATATGTGTTAACGTTTTCTATTTCATTTACACACTTTACAGAGATACAAATACAGGGATTATATAGCCTATATATGCTAAAGATTAGAAAGATTAAATAGGAAGGGGTAATTACAGAATATATGGTACTGATCTTCTAAATATTTTAAATCGATGTATATCCTTGATTTATAGGAACTTCTATTCTAAGAATTCTCAACACGTGGTTGTCCACGTTGGTCAATTTCTTTTGGTCCAAAGATTGGCCTTCTCGGCTGTTAACGCATGGGCTAAAGCCAGGTGGGGGAAGAAGGGGCTACAAAAGGTCATGTTGAAGGAAGATGGCTCAATTTTATTCAAATTCACTGATGATTCATGATTGTCAGGGATAGTTGAATAGGGTCCTTGGAAATTCGGTGACCAACTGCTATTTCTGGAGAAGTGGAGGCTAGGAATGGACATGGACCGAAGCCTATTCGAGGTCATCCCTATATAGGTTCAGTTCCACAACCTTCCGATAGAGTTCTGGACAGTTACGAGTCTCAATTATGTGACTAGCTCCCTTATAAGCCGATTTGTATGGATTTGAAAACTCCTCTATGAAGAGGATATGATATATAAAGTTATGTATATAAATTCCTAAGTGTGCGGTTTTGCCTGATAGTCTTCCGATTCTTAAGCTAGGTAAGAATGAGGAGATGGAGAGAGTGGTAATTCCTATAAGCTATCCTTGGAAGTCGAATAACACTGTAAGAGAATGAGTTCCCACAAGTAGGGTTCTTCACTCGAGATAGCATGAGGACCTTAATAATGAAGTTAGATAAGTTTTGGAAAAGGAGTCGGTGGGAGTCACTTATGTTTCTTGTAATGTTCCCTCAAAGAAGGAGAGTAGTCTGCTAATTAATTCTAAGATGAAGCTTGTTATATTTGACAAAGGAGAGGAGTTGATCCATGTGGAGACTGTTGTTAGTTCTTCATTGTTAATCGAGGATGGCCAGATAGTCAGTAATAATCTGCTAGATTCATTGCAAATAGATGAGATAGCTAGTCCTGTTAATGGCAATAATTCTCTGTCTTGTGAGAATCTAATTGTGCAGTTGGAGGTTGAGAATTTTAAGATAGTTGATTGTTCAGAGATGCCTCTTATTAAGTCCCCTGTTGGTTCTGGATTGGGAAAATGTAATGTTATGTAGAAACCTTTGAACCGTGAGGTGTTTGACAAACATAGTGATGGTAACGTTTCTCTAGAATGTGAGGAATCATGTGTGTAGTTGCAGGTTGGGAAATCTGAGGTTGTTACAAATAGTCTTCTTATAAAGGATGAAACTACTAGTGTTGTTGCAAGTGTGCTTAATGGTACTAGGATGTAGTTACTGGTGTTGAAGACAATGATAATCAACTAATTGATTTGATGACTGAATAAGTTATCACATATATTTTTTAGGGAAAGACAACTCTTGACAATTCCAGTGCAAATAATGTGGAGAATCTAGACAGTGGCGTGAATGATTTTGCCTTTCAATATTTGAAGCATTGTTAGATGAATTGGCCCAACATGTTGACTCCAGTGGTAATTGTTAGGCAAACTTAGAACCAAGAGACGGGGGGATATTGAACAAACAGAGGAATGTGATCCCCACTAATTGTAGTTCATGTCCCAAACATCCTCGACGATTCCTGCTTGCAATCCAAATATGCAAAAAGGAAATCTGCTAGGAAGAGATAGCAAAATCCCAAATACCAAAAATGATAAATTTCCCACAAAAATGAACTTTCAGTGGTGTCTATAATTGTTTCTTGTTATTCTCTATTATGTAAATTGTCATACATCTTCCTTAGGGAGTTTTTGTTTTTTAGGTTCTATTGTAATATAATGGTAGGCTTATAACCTTGAACATGTTGTAAC